>CP136063.1:121892895-122492895 GCA_032622095.1 Siphonodentalium dalli
GAAGATATGGTGAAATATTAATTAAATTTCCTATTTTCGTGCATATGACGTCATTTTTCGGCGGCCATTTTGAATTTTTTTCGAAATTATTTGCCGTCATTTTGAAGAAGGACATCATACCAACAAAATGGCATACATGTTGTCTGTGTCTTTTGCTAACAACCGATCTATTACAACGATTAAATACAGCAAAATCGTCTTGCAAAAAAAAATCGAAAATTTCACCCCTATTTTTCAAATCCTCTTTCTGTATCTATTACTGAACCCTCGTCAATGGCAAATGTCTTTAAATGACGCTATAATATCACGCTTGATGACTGTCTCAAAAACATTGCCATTTACTAATGATTAATGTGAAGAAAAATGGAAGATATGGTGAAATATTAATTAAATTTCCTATTTTCGTGCATATGACGTCATTTTTCGGCGGCCATTTTGAATTTTTTTTGAAATTATTTGCCGTAATTTTGAAGAAGGACATCATACCAACAAAATGGCATACATTTTGTCTGTGTCTTTTGCTAACAACCGATCTATTACAACGATTAAATACAGCAAAATCGTCTTGCAAAAAAAATCGAAAATTTCACCCCTATTTTTCAAATCCTCTTTCTGTATCTATTACTGAACCCTCGTCAATGGCAAATGTCTTTAAATAACGCTATAATATCACGCTTGATGACTGTCTCAAAAACATTGCCATTTACTAATGATTAATGTGAAGAAAAAATGGAAGATATGGTGAAATATTAATTAAATTTCCTATTTTCGTGCATATGACGTCATTTTTCGGCGGGCCATTTTAATTTTTTTTCGAAATTATTTGCCGTCATTTTGAAGAAGGACATCATACCAACAAAATGGCATACATTTTGTCTGTGTCTTTTGCTAACAACCGATCTATTACAACGATTAAATACAGCAAAATTGTCTTGCAAAAAAAATCGAAAATTTCACCCCTATTTTTCAAATCCTCTTTCTGTATCTATTACTGAACCCTCGTCAATGGCAAATGTCTTTAAATGACGCTATAATATCACGCTTGATGACTATGATGACCGATCTATTACAACGATGAAATACAGCTGGTCGGAATTAGAGGAAATGGCGGCCATCTTGGATTCAAATGGCTCTTTCGGTGAAATCCGGATTCTTTATCTGGATACCATAGGGAACAATAAAAATAAGGTTATTTGTAATCATCGGGGGGGGGGGGGGGGGGGGGGGGGGGGGGGGGGGGGGGGGGGGGGGGGGTGCAGGTGGACCTTATTGGCCTCCCCGACCATTAGCTTCAGGAAAATATATACATTTGTATACATTGTACAAGATTTTCCCACTATAATTTGCATAAAACCGACTTTTGGGTCTGGTCTGAAAAATGGCCGCCATGATGGACGCCATCTTGTCTGGAGTCTATACAGCCACTTTTTTTTCTTGTTTAAACATTGCTTAAAAGTTGAAGGACATAATAAGGAACAAAATGAGTGGGGTGAAGTTAAGTCCCAGGGCGAGTGCAAGGGTACCCCTATTAGCTCCCGGACTTATGATGGCCAATACATTTTTATATTAAGTTTCCAAATAGTGCAACCAATATCTATCTACAAGTAAAATCGCAGATTCCTGATCATATCGCATTCAGTTATCTGCTCTAAGCCCTAGGGGTGGTTCTCAGCCAAGGAATTACACCTTTTAATAGCGTCAATATTAACAAGAGGTCCTGATTTATGCTATCAGAACAGCAACCACAAATGTCAGTTTCCCAGGGGCTTATTGTCATAAATAGAGAGAAAACATTGGCAAATATAACCCATAAGCTTTGTGCACATTTTGATTTTTTAAACATTTTGATTTATTAAAGCGAATGGATCCATTGGCTTATGCCTACTCCGCTCTATTGAGAGGTATTCACATTATGGCTAAATCCACCTTTAAATAGGTGTTTGGTTGTGTGTCAAAGCGGACACACAATATCCCGTTAGCTAATCAGTCTGGTGGATGGGTGACTATCAATGCCACATCTCAACTAAAAGGAAGCAGTCAACAAATTAGTGAGGAATGATGGCAACCATTAGGTGAGCATTAAATGTCAGACAGATTTGTCCATTATAAGATAATGTGGCTCTGGGGCATCCAGCCATTATTCCTGCTCAACTTCTAGGCTATAATCAACAAGAGCTGGCTGTTGCCTTGTTCATAACACCACGTGGCATACTGCCAAGTGTTCGTACAGCAAGATATACAAAGTAGAATAACTCTAGAATAGGTAATAAAATAAAACATCAATGGATCCCTTATTAAAAGCCTAACAGATGTCAAAGATCTATACCCAACCCAATTTCATTGAGATCCAAATGACCAAAAGATGAGGACCTTTTTATATGCGGGCTCAACATATGGTGCATCCAACCTGCATTTTGTTTATAAATTATATGTCAAGTCAGCTGGCATGTGCCATATAATCAAATGTTTCAAATAATGATATCATTTCTGAAAAAATGCCATCTGCTATCATTTTTTTTTCCCAGGGAAGCTCACGAAAATAAGTCGTAATATTGTCCTCTGACAATGTGCATCAAAATGTTCCTCTAATAGGTTTTTTAATACTTCTGCAATGAATCTCGGAAATGCTTCCAATTGCTGAAATCGAGAATTGAGATTATGTCACCTCCGCCCTCTGCAACCCTTGTCTAGCACATAGCATAAAACATCATTGAGCCACAGATGTGTAGCATGTCTGTACCAGACGTGTAGCATATGTGCGGTCATGCCAGAGAAATTTGATGAGCCAGTTGGTTTTATAAGCCAGTCAGCTTTCATGGACTAAGTTATTTTAATACTAATGAACAAAGAATAATAATGGCAGAATGAAAATAGAAATAATCATCTTAACACCCCTTTGAAACCCATAATGATGGTGATCATCCAAACCCAATTTCAATGATACTGGACAACACAAGACTATTAAAGACATAGATATCCAATACCATAATATGGAAAACAGGTGGACATAGGATGCCAAAAGCCTACCACATGCATTATAATAAGTTGGTTTGGATTTATTGGGGTTTATCATGAATTCAGCTGCTTGGGAATATCACAACATTGTCATTTTTATGGGTGTTTGGAGGAAGAATTGTAGAGGATTATTTCTCCAGGAAATCGCCGATCCCCAAAAAGAAATGACAATCATGTCCAGAAACAAGTTATCTTCCCTTTGCGTGGATCACAACTACATGCTATTCAGCGATTCTAAACAATTTTGCAATTGCTGGATGACTTATTTTGCCCTAGTATGTCATGCCGACTTAGCCCCAGCATGAGGTATAGAATGATACAAGCTTGACCGCTGATATCAGGTCATTTATTAGAGATATTCTCAAAATTAATCGGTATTACCGCTATTCATGGAGTTATATGACAGATGCAAGATGCATTACCTATGAAATTACCGATGACGAATTGCTTTCTTACCAAAGAAAATACTGATGCAGAGCAGTACATTACTGATCAATTTACCATTGGGGAGGGTGTGAAATTAACAACATGCAGTTCTGAGATTGATATTGTTACAGATAGTGAGAATTTACAGATCAAATAAACGATGGGACAGTCAGAAATTACCAACGGAATTCCCAATAAATTACCGATGGGTTAGTGGGAAATTACGGATGATATTACCAACAAAAAACCAATGAAATTACTGATGGCAAACAAATGGTGCAATTACCGGTGAAATTACAGATGCATTATCGATATGGGCAACAATTTACTAGTGGTATTACTGTGTGTAAGTATATGTTATAACCTGCTTGGGTATCTATATATCTGTACAAGATATACAGACCAAGACATGCCGCAGTCTGTCTTTCTTGTACAGATACCCAAGCTGGTTATGACATATTTATAAACCGATTCACACCCTAAGGCAAACAGATTTGAGCCACTTTCAATATGACGATTATGTATCAATTACCATTCAATCTAAGATTAATTGAATATTTTGTGGTGTTACATATTCCTACCACACAAGTCAAATGCTCGTTGACCATGTGAGCAGAAGTTGTAGTAGGACGCGAAGCGCCCAGGATGGTCGAAAAGATCAAGAGATCTTCTCCTTCACCCTTCACCATGTGAGCACTTGCATCATGATTATTTATCAGTGTCGATAAACATTGTGTCTCACAATTTGTGATAATAAACTGTTGCAGATGTAAATGTTATTTTCATCTTGGTTCCCATAATGGATTTATCGTTCAAAAGCCAGGTGGCAATGTCCCGATAGTTAACATTCTGACTCCAAAGAGAAACTATGTGTTGAAATATCACATCAAGTCTATATTTTGGCCCCGCCGAAATACAGGTACATATTCATACAGAAATATTGTTTGTGGATTGGAGTGATTTGATTGGCTGAGGGGTGTTAACCGGTTTATAATACTTCGTATAGCGGTTATACCAGCAGAATTATCAATTTAATTTTGACTCGATCCCTTAAAAGATGTGGACATCTGCTGTCTGATGGCAATTAACAAACATCCAAGGAGGAGTGTTACCAATAATTTGAATTGCATCATTCTGTACTGACAGACAATCGAGGCCTCATGAACAGAGATATTGGCAGTCTCGGTGCATCAAGCCAAATCTGGGGATCCGCCTATTTGTCACAATATTTGGTGACACACAGACTGGCTCATGCTGGAGCACATCATCCGAGTCTATGTTGGGTGCACTAAGTCCCAGTCTGTTTCTTACACAGTCTCATCCAGGAATCTGCGGAAACCTGTTATTGGGTGTTGACAGACAGACTTGAGCATATCATCCGAGTCGTCTTCGGCATGAATTATTCATTTGTAACAAGTCTGTTACCAGTTGTGTATTGACACCTTGGTAACTTCTGCCAGCTGATGACAGATTTGTGCTCAAATTAGCCACCAAGTAGGTCACTCTTATTTTATATAATGGTTTAAGTTATATTATATAATTATATAATGGTTTAAGTTATTCTAAAGTCATACATACTGTTTGGACATATTTTAATATTATGACTTACATTACGAGTGCGGGGGGGGGGGGGGGGGGGGGGAGTTGTGTGAACTAAAACAATGGTGACCAACAGTTTACTGACTTCACATTTGAAGTCAGTAAACTATGGACAAATTTGTGGACGCTATACTGAAAATAGAGATATGCCTGCAGCTGGTTAAACACGGAGAACCCTCAACATAAGTCCACTTTAATAGTATACTATAAATGACAAACGGACAGGACATGTACATTTCATAAATACGGAGACGATTCACAAATTATGAACGAAATAGTTCCACTTTTGAAAAATTATTGTCGTTGGAATAATATAAATTTTCAAAATCATCAAACTAACATTTTTCTGTCATATAAACAGAAACATGTTCACATTTCCCATAGTAGGGACATTTCACATGGCAAACACAGTTACTTGTAAATACTTCCATATCAATAGGCATGTTTCTTGGAATTGATGCCAGGGTGCAATGATGTTATGATGTAGCCATGTTGATTTCACTAGCCATGTATATTTCACTCAAATATATTAACTCTGCTGGCGGGGGTTACGCACTTTGGATTTTTAGTATATACCTTTGAAATCATCCATGATCATCATGAATATATATATTGCATCAAATTTTGCCCCTAGATGTATGGTTTACGAACCTGCTGTTTCACAGACTGGTAGAAAATGAACAATTGAAATGAGGCTCTTGGACTGAGAGCAAAATGCTGTTATTAAAATTGTTAAATTTTCTAAGTGGAGGATTTTTGGTACATTTTAATTATTTTATCTGCTCTGTACACTGCTTATAAATGTGGGTTAAACTGACTTTTAATATGTTCATCATAAACGCTACTTTCATAACTACACAAGTTTATTATTTCTTTAGAGATCTCCTTTGTAACATTACCAGGAGAGAGGTTACTCAATTCACGATACATATCCCAATTTATGAAAATTAATTATTCAGTGGAAATAATATTCTGTTCAAAGACATAACTCCACTAGTTTAATATTCTCTTTGAGACTTATTCTGTAACAATACCACTATATATATAAATATATTATACTGAGTTCAGAGTGTTCCAATTTATGAAGATGCAATTTAATGCAGAGAGGTTATTCTGTTCAAAAACATAATTTAGACCACATTTAGAACACTCAGACAACTATAACGAAGCTAATGGCATGAAAAATGTATTGTGTCACTGGAGGAAATAGATATAGCTCTTACTATTCCCAAGCAATCAGGATCTTGTGATATCTTCGTTCCACGCAAACCATGCACAATTGAGCATCATAACAGGGAGTTAGAATCACAGCTCACAGAATCTCCAATTAATTTATGAAACTTTCAAGTGAAAAATGGTTATTTGGACGGATTTTTATGAGAACTACATTTATAATTGACAGCATTATGAAGTTTGATCTAATCCATTAAAATTTCATTTTAAAATAAAGAAATAACTATAATAACCACCATTCTGTAAATTTTAGAAATCATTTATCATCTTGATAAAATGCTATGGCAGCATTGATCTTCGATAAGACTTTACAAGCCTGAATATCTAACCAAGTTGACAAATGTGAAACTAAATATCAACTTTGATACCTATAATCCTTCAGGAATTATTCACAGCACATATCCCCAACCAAATCACGGGGGAATCAATTATATCAACTAAATTCCCTCAATGCAACAAATCCTGCTAAAATACTCCCAAGTCAAATAGATCACTATAAAGAGCACGGAGAGACACGTTGATTAAGAGGCACAATTCACAAAACATCTTCATGATATCCTTTCGAGAAACACATGATCGCGATGCTTGTAGATTAAGTCCTATAGGCGATTATTAAGCCTGGTTCCCGGGAGGATTAATGAAATGAAGGCGAACTGAGATTGTTACAGTGTACACACAGAACAGTCGGTCGAAATGATTCTGTTGAAAAACGTAGAGGCTCAATATCCATGATCAATACGGGAGTCGCAGTGCTGGAACAACGTCATCAGGACAGACTGATGAATTGTGGGACGACCAAATTAGACTTTTATTCATCTTAGTATCTTTCAGTCGATTACTCAACATATGCTTCATTAGACACGGACTCATAATCATCAGAAAGCATCATAAATAAGGGAGGCAGAGCAGAAGGCCTCAGCCAAACTGGAAAGGCTGTATAGGTCACTTGGTAATAACATCACACAGCTCAGGGTCTATGCACACCCAAACAAGATTAGCTCAGCGGAAGATCACAAAATACATGGTCATGTTAATGACAGTTTATAATAATGAGACTACATCTCGATACTTTTTTGAGACATAAATCATAATCGGCAGCGACCAACGGCAAACGAACCGGGCCATCGGATTGAAGTACAGACTTCCATTCAGTATATTCTTCCTTTTATATTAAAAGTGGTTGAGCATGAATAAATCTTCCAAAATCACCATAAAATCAATTCAATTGGCAAATATCCCTTACCAAAATGTCCTAGGATATCCAAGGAATTCCTAGGATATCCTAGGAATAAAAGCTTGGAAAAGTTAGGAAAATTCCTTGGAATTCCTAGGATATCCTAGGATTAGAGACCTTGGAAAAGCTGGGAAATCCTTGGGGCGGTATTGGCCCGTTTCAAGTTCGGAAAACCTTGGAATTACCTCAGCAAATTAAACCGAGCTTATCCAAGGATTTCCAAGCTTTACAAAATCTTAATCATAACTTTACCAAGCTTTACCAAGGTTTCCAATCTAGCTTTACCTAGCTTTACCAAGCTTTACCAAGGTTCCAGCCTAGCTTTACCTAGCTTTACCAAGGTTCCAGCCTAGCTTTACCAAGCTTTACCAAGGTTCCAGCCTAGCTTTACCTAGCTTTACCAAGCTTTACCAAGGTTCCAGCTCAGCTTTTCCAAGCTTTACCAAGGTTCCAGCCTAGCTTTTCCAAGCTTTACCAAGCTTTCCAACCTAACTTTACCAAGCTTTACCAAGGTTGTAAATGACCTTGGCCAAGGTTGTAACCCAGCTTTACCAAGCTTTACCAAGTTGCAATTGTTTTGTATTTAAAAGGTGAAAATCTCTAATGATACTGCAAAGGCTTCAACTTTGACAATATTATCATCATTAATGATACAATCTCTTGAAATTTACAACAGTCATGAACCATGCCATATAATCATTCATGATATTATTCATTCAAAGTTCACTTTTCAGTCAGAATTTTGTTATTCTATTTAGATTGAGATAAATGGTACCTTATACCCTGTAAAATGTATAGAATAATATTCACAGGTATATGTTTATGGATCTGAGGTATTTGGAGTGTGATAAAACAGTTAAATTAGATAAATTAGCTGAGAATATATAATGATAGAGACGAGCCTTTGGAATGAAAAGGTAGATAGTGGTCCTGAAGGTTATTCTTGGAAATGGTAAAATAATTGTTAACATAATATCATAAATAAAAATATCACTACAACCATATTCTATGAGTCAAATAGAAAACATTAGGGCCACACAAGCAATAACTTACCTGAAGATTGTTGTGATAAAACATGGATTTAAACTCAGTGCAACAGTTAATTCAAAATGCTGCCACAGACAACAGTGACGTCTGCATAGTCATGTGACCCAGTCATGTGACCTACAACTAAGCTTTACCAAGCTTTTCCAAGCTTTACTTAACTTTACCAAGGTTTGATTAGGATTTCCGAGCTTTTCCAAGCTTTTCCCACTTTATGTGCAACCTTGGTAAAGCTTGGTAAAGTTAGGTAAAATTTAGATCCAAGCTTTACTCAGCTTTACCAAGGTTTGGTCAACACTAAGTCAAGGATTTCCAAGCTTTTCCAAACTTTTCAAAGGTTTAACTTTATGTGACAACGTTGGTAAACCTTAGATCCAAGCTTTACTTAGCTTTACCAAGGTTCCAACCAAGGATTTCCAAACTTTGCTGAAGAGTACATTTTTTCATTCAAAAAGCTTGGATCAAACCTAGGAAATCCTATGAATTCCTAGGATTCCCAAACTTCTTTAAAAAAGCTTGGATTTCTTTTTGCAAGGGAATGTGGGGTTTTTTTTTTAATTTAAACTACATTTTTCAAAAGCAGATAACAAATTATAACTCCAAATAAAATATTTCAACAAATTTAAATTGAGACTTAATTACGACAATTTTGCATCAATTATATGCTAATTATCAAATAATATGTGTGTCTGTTATAAAAGATGTACCTGCTTCAGCGTCCAGACAAAACATTTGCTCTGGAGATTGGAATTTCTATAAATTTGCCACTTGACAAAGCCTATCCATCCCTTGAGGGTGAAAATAAATGATGAGATTGACCAGAAATTGATTTCATATATTGGGGTTTGTCGTTATTTTAGCACCTATAAGACCATATGACAAAATTGTCAGTCACAGCTATAGAGGAAAGATTGCGCAAAGTTAAAAATTCACTACGATATTACTCGCTGCATGTAGAACCACTTTAATACCGTAAACTTGTCCAGATACACAAATAGGGTCACAAATATGCACGTCGCCATCTCTGGACTGCTTTATAAACATGAAGGGGCTATGTGATGTGCGTCAGGTTATAGATTGTGCGACTGCCACCCCCTCCCCTCAAAACAATTTACTGCAGATAGAATAAAAATCAATTTAAGAAATCAGGTGCATAGAGGGCAGAGGACACTAGAATGGAATGCCTTAAAGCCAGACACAAAGTGAGACCCAGGACAGAGTAGCAATAACTATATTTCCAATGAAATATCCCAACAGTGATTATTCTCTCTATGAGAAATAAGTCACTCACGAAACAAGATAATTTGTGATAGGCCAATTGTGCGTGGTTCATATGATCTGAACAGAGTACTGACGATGAACTAGATAATGAAATCAAGCCAATCCATATATGGGTGCATATTGCATTTTGTTCAACCAATTACAAGAAAGTGTTAAGAGGTGCCGATCGTAGACCGGGATCCATTGACGAATCGATCACGCAATGTATCGTGTGGTGTGAAGACCATTTGTAGTAATTGCTGGGAATTACAGGGAAGCACACTTTCTACATAAGGCAAGGCGTCTTCAATTGGGAAAAAAATGGAGGGTCAATGTTATAGGTAAACATTAATAGATCAGGCTCCATCTCAATCTGTCATTTATTAACCCATCACAATATTAGATGCTAATATCGACAGATCATGGACCAACTAATTAATCTGTCATTTATTAACCCATCACAATATTAGATGCTAATATCGATAGATCATGGACCAACTAATTAATCTGATATTTATTAACCCACATCAATATTATTAGCACAGCTAGATCAGACAGGGAACATCTATTAATCTGTGATTAACAACATAAAAGACCACCTGAATCTATCTATTAGTTAACCCATCACATCCATAGATCATAAGGCATCAACGATCATTTAACTTTATTTATTAAATTCATCACAATATTTATATAAATCATGGTTTTATGATTATTCTGTTATTTATTAACCCATCACATTATTATTATTTGCACATATAGAGTCCGGGCCAATGATTTATTTACACAGACCTGTCATTATGTCATTAGCAGAATCTGACAGGTTATAATCCATCTATTAACACTTTGCTAACTGAAAACTGTCGAAGAGTAGTAACCTAATTTCACATTTGTTCATTTGTAGGAATGTTTAGCTATAAAATAATAAGTTCGGATTAGTGTGTGGGTTGGATGATAAGGTTGGTTGTTATTACCAGGGATGTTACGTGGCGACAGTCGGATTAGTGTGTGGGTTGGATGATAACCTATGAATTGGGTCAATATCAGTTGAGAATTTAGACCAAAATAGCATAATTTCCAAACCAGTTTTTACTGTGAAATTAGTATTTCCCGCATCCCCCCCCCCCCCACCCCCAAACTTTCGTAAATTATTGGACTGAAATGGCCGTTAGTTGAAGAACAATTCACAACCATATTAATATTAAAGTGCCACTTTGTTTTAGGTTTTAATTTTAGTTTTAGTTTTAGGTACCGGTGTTGTTGGAAACCCAAGGGGTGCATACACATGTGCAAGTTCGCACATAGTGTCTGTTTCATGGGGGGGGGATCTGCAAGAGGAATTTGAAGTTGGGTCAACATCGAATAACTCAGTGGCCAGCAATATTTGTCTTGAAATCGAGTGATATAGTAAACAGGTTTGCAAATGGCCGCCGAGTTATTCCTACGTTGGGTGACCTCGGGCAAAACAATATGAGAGATGTGTAAATCAAGGATATCAAGGTATATTTATAGTTGAAGCCATACTTCTACAAGGGAGCTAGACTACCAGAATTGTCTGGCCCACTATAAAAGCATGAACATAACTATGGACATCAGACCTCAAATCATGGGGCAGCTTATTTTCAAGAACCCTGAATATTGCCAAGGTTATAATATGACACACACAGAGAACTCGGAAGCCATCTGAAAAATCAATGAATGCCATAGTTATGGCTGCAGTTTTATGAACCATTATTTGTACTTATTGATGGCCCCATTTTTACGATAGAGAAAGGTGACCATTAGCAATGTTTTATGGGTGGCCTGTTTATGGGTTAGAGCTTCTCAAAGGAAGCTAATGTACCAAGACACAAAAGGAAGAGTTATGTCGCTTACTTATTTTATGCCTGACACTTTACTGGTCACGCTGTTCTATGGAATTGATAATATAGAACAGAGGGATCCTTTCACTCTCTGATTGACGGATTCAATTTGACAGATGGATCTGTTACCTGTGAACATCTTTTTATTAAAGCCTTTGATCTTTATAGGACACCATCAGGAACCATCATCACCACCATGAAAAATATACAAGGAAAACAATAGGTCGAACCATGGGTGCTGCATGGCCCTTACAATTTTGTAGAGGTGCCACGATTATTGATTTTGATAATCGGTCGTCAATAATCGATTAATCGTACCTAATAACATCAGTGGAAGCATTCCATAATATGGCCTATTGGCTGGGTGCTGGTTAACTACACTGTCACTGGTTGTTTGAGGCATCGGCTGATGTAATTTACGTTAATAATATGCATGATAAACCACTGTTAATGTCCAATGAACACAATGAATTCAATACCAGCACAGTTCTCGGTGATGTTATAATATTTGTGAGTTCATTAGAACGAACGTAACGATTAATTTCAATGTTATGAATAGCCAAACATACAAACAATATGAAATAGGAATGCACAATAGATGGTTCCTAAAACAAGGAAACTATTAGTTTCATCAAACTTCCAGAGCGTGGATAACAATCCCAAATTGCTGAACAATTTAAGTAATATCGAATTTCATTCATCATTCACCACATGATATGCGATAGCCTGTACTAGTAACGTCTAAGTATACGTATGCAAACAAAGTATACTCACAAATGACATCGTGGAGAACGTCGCTGACTAAAATGCCGTAGGTTCCCTGGTTTCCAGAGAATGTCAATCAACTCCCCATTGGTCCAATCAGATTCATGGGCGAGTGCATTCAGTTCATTGAACATTTCAAAGACATTGTGCCGCCTTTCAAGTATAAATATACAATGACGTTGCCATAAGTTCAAAGGGGCAGTGCCGCCAATTTGTAGAATATACAGCGACCCAAAGAGTAACCATGTCACATCATCAAATGAATTGCTGACTGTTTGCAACATAAGTTTTCGGAATCTCATTGATAAGCAATCAAAGGTTGTAGATTAAAATGTGTAAAACAAACATGGTATTCAATAATACCCAGCATTTTTTGCCGTCGAAATAAATAATGTAGATTAATCGACGATGGAAATGGTAATCGATTAGCGGCTGTATCAACGGTTCATCGATTATACAATTAATCGTGGCACCCCTAGAATTTTGCAGTGTACACTGCAGCTTAGAGTGTTGTTACAGTGTTGTAGCAGTGATCACTGCAACAACACTCTATATATTTAAAATGTGATTGGGACACTGCAACCACACTGCTGAATCTTTATAAAATGAAAATGAAAATTTGGTTCCATACCAGCACTGCAGAAGTTAATCATACAACTGACTTATTCCGACCACACTGCAACAGTGCTGCTGAAACTGTAATAAATTATTAGCTGCTTTCTTAATTGATTTCTAAATAAGAGCTTTGCTAGGGCATGGTAAGATACACCTCCTTTAGCCATTTTAAATTGTTCTACTACAAAATATTACAATGAATATCTGATATACCCCTAGTTTCAATGCAAAAATACAATCAAATTCTAAGTAAAAAAATGGCCGTAACTCATGTGAAAATAATTGGACAGAACCTATATTCAAACTTGACCTGTAATGTAATCGAGATCAGATAACTCATGCCATACCAAATATAATTGAGATCCGATATTAACTCATACCATATATCAAATGTAATCGAGATCCAATAACTCATATTTGAGTTAAATATGTGGAAAGACAAAATATATTGTTTTTCATAACAATTCTCCAAAACATTGCGGGCTGCAGAGCGTGCAGATAGATTAAAATTTGAAATCCAAGATGACTACTGACGGCCATGTTTTTAACAATTTTCGGAAAAAATGATGGATGGACGCACACTAATCCATCCCAATAGCTCAAACTTGATTTTGTCAAGTAGAGCTAAAAATTTGTCCAAACAATTTTTGTGGCTTTAATATTATAAAGTGCAGATTAATTGCATATTAACACAGAGCCTGTCAATCATTATTCTATTTCTATTTCATGACAATCACACTCATTATGATCTCTTATTTTTTAGAGTTTGTCATTAGATATCTAAGATGGCGTTTCTGACTGCAGCATCAAATGGAATTAATCAGACATTGGTATTTAAACTGTCTATATAGGGATCCTGTGATCTATGTTTCATACATCTGATGCTAAATTATATGAAATACTGAATGAGATCGATGTCTCCTTCTGACACTTGTGTCGATCTTTAGCATGTAAATATGTCTGATCTTGAGGAACAAGAATTGTTGGGTGAGTTGAGTACATCTATATCTATATTTGCGAATGTCTGTCTGTCTGTCTGTGTTCTATAGAAATTCACAGGGGACCATCTAGATGATACCAAAGGGGTCTACTAGGGGTAACTTTTTACGAGAAAGATAATGGTGGGGGTTAGAATTTTCTAAAGTGACGCCGTTGTTGTCAGGGGCAGAAAAGGGGGAGGGGCAGATTTTTTTTTGTTGCCGATTGCCACGAAACTTACATATAATCATCCCCATGATATGAAGAATCTAATGGTGTGGTTTAAATATGTCAAAAATGGCGTCGTTCGAGTCAGGGATGCACGGAAGGGGAGAGGACACCAAAATTGATCAAACTAATTTTAGCGCCGATTTCCACCAAATTGATACATATTGTTCTTCATGATACAAGGAATCTAATTGTGCGATTTAACACCGCCAAATTGTTGTCGTTTGGATGAGAGATTGGGGGGGGGCCACTAAATTTGATAAGAATGGTTTAGTCGCCGATTGCCACCACACTTATACAAAATCATCCCCATGGTATGAGGAGTCTAATTATGTGGCTTAAATCTGTCAAATGTGGCCTCATTCAAGTCAGAGGTGCACTGAAAGGGAGAGGGGCACCAAAATTTATACACAATATTTTTAGCGCCAATTTCCACCAAATTGATACACATTCTTATTCATGATACGAGGAATCTAATTGTGTGATTTAAAGGCGCCGTATTGGTGCTGTTTGGGTGAGAGATGGGGAGGGGAGGGGTGGGCACCAACTGTGATAAAAATTTGTTTAGTCGCCGATTAGCACAAAACTTATAAATAATCATCTCCATGATATCACGAGTGTAATTGTGTGGTTTAAGGATGTCACAAGTGGGGCCATTCCAGTCAGTGGTGTATAGAGGTGCGAGGGACACAAAAAAATTATAACAATATGTTTAGCGCCGATTTCCACCAGATTGATACATATTCTTCTCCGTGATACGAGGAATCTTATCGCGTTGTTTAGATACACAAAATTGGTGCCCTCTTTTCTAAAGTAACGCTGTTGGTGTCAGGGGAAGAAAAGGGGGAGGTCGGCAAAATTTAAAAAATATGGTGAAATAGTTCTATCGCCGATTTCCACCAAACGCATACACAAGGTGAGGTATATGGGGACCTTAAATTTGATACGAATTTGTATACTCGCCAATTTTTACCAATTTTATATATATGCATCTCTAATCTCTAATAAGTCTAAGTGTGGTTTAATGGTGACAAAGTGGCGCCACTTGAGTCCGAAATAGGGACGGGAGGGTCACCACTGATAAAAAATATTTTTAGTACCAATTACCATCAAATTCAGACACGTTCTTCTCAAATGATACGAGAAATCAAATCGTGCTGTCTGTCTTTCTGTATGCGCTCTATATATAACTTCACGGGGTACAATCGAGATGGCACCAAGGCGTTCTAAGAGAGGTAACTTTTTGCGAGGAAGATAATGGTGCAGGTTACAATTTTATAAAGTAACGCTGTTAGTGTCAGGGGAAGAAAAGGGGGAGGTCAGCAAATATTAAAAAATATGGTGAAATGGTTCTATCGCCGATTTCCACCAAACACATACACAATCACCTCCGCGATATGGCGCTGTTCGAGTCAGCGTTGCAGGAGGCACCAACAATTGATTTAATAAACTATTTTAGCGCAGATTTCAACCGAATTGATATATTATTATTCTCTATGACATCGTATGATATAAAAACGCCAAATTGCTGCCGTTTGGGTGAGAGATGGGGGAGTCATAACTATTCTAAGAATTTGTTTAGTTGCTGATAACCACCAAACCTATATATAATCATCTCCAGTATACCATGCATCCATGAGTCTAATGGACGTGGTTTAAATGTGTCAAAAGTGACACCATTAAAGTCATGCATGAGGATGGCAGTTGCACCAAAGCTGATACAAATATATTTAGCACTAATTTCCACCAAATTCATACACGTTCCTCTCTAATGATACGATGAATTAAATCACATTTGGTGTCGTTTGGGTCACGGATGGCGAGCGGATATGCACTATCATTGATAAGATTGCTATTCGCCGATATCCACCTATATAAGTTTATATATAGTCACCCAGGCCATCTCCATATTGTTTTAAGGAGTTTTGGGCGTTCAAATTTCACAATCTCGACAAATGGTGACCCAATTAAGTCACTTGAACAATTTTCTTCTCAACTGTCATATTTAGATGGGGATGGCAATCAGGGCATTCACATAATGAGCTAGCAAAAAGAGATACATAGAAGAAGCACTAAAAGTATATTTATCATTCTATTTAAGAGATACATATATTCTCGCAAACTGAGATACCTCGAACCGTCAGAGGATTGCATATATATTATAACACAATTGAGTCTGTTCCATTCAATACAGTTTTCACACAAAAAGTTACAATTTGTCAAGAGATATGGAAATGTATCGAAGGCCTGTTAAAAAATAGTGGTCACAGTGTGCAGTCAAATATATTTTCTTCTGATATAAAAGAAAACGCAGTCAGTAGCACATGACATCTCACAAGGGTATATCTGCCCGATACAGCGGAATTTTTAGAACAGACTGACATAAACAACTCAAATTTTCGCTCTGTGTCTGGCACATGTAGCTGCTATACTTGCGCAGCAACATTTCTTTTAAACTGAGAATATTTAGCCAATATATATCACCATGAACAGAGAAGCACCTGTAAATTTCTTTAAAACATCTGTATCTTCATGGAGATATGATAGCCAGGTGTCCTCAAGAACTTAGTCCAACCCACTAGATTGATTGATACATCTCTATATGTAAAACCCAATTGTCGTCTTTTATTTTTGCGAACTAATGTGTCATATTAAACATCTGAAGTATACGCAGTTGTAAATAAATAAATACTTCATTATTGGTGGAACGGATTAATCGCGATATAAAACAAAATGACAATCGACAAGGTGAGCCACTACTTATATTCCATGACTGTGTATTAAAGAATCATGTTATGTGATGCTATTTGAATATAGAACTTATGATAATACGTGTAACACTTTGAGCAAGAGTATTCTCTATTCCCAACAAATATCCACAGCATGCAGAGGGCTTCACATCACTTTAACCTGGGCAACGCCGGGTAACCCTGCTAGTGGTTAAATATACACGGTACCCAATTCAGGGTGGATCTCAAAATTAAAACAGTATATATAAAACCAGGTGGGATCTCAAAATTAAAACAGTATATATAAAACCAGGTGGGATCTCAAAATTAAAACAGTAAATATAAAACCAGGTGGGATCTCAAAATTAAAACAGTAAATATAAAACCAGGTGGGATCTCAAAATTAAAACAGTATATATAAAACCAGGTGGGATCTCAAAATTAAAACAGTATATATAAACCAGGTGGGATCTTAAAATTAAAACAGTATATATAAAACCAGGTGGGATCTCAAAATAAAAACAGTATATATAAACCAGGTGGGATCTCAAGTCAATAAAGATGGTATACAGAGGATTCAAAATGAAATTTTTTTTAAAGACAGAAGCGTTACAAGTAAATGAAGATAAAGAAACAAGAATAAAAATCAAAGTTATTGAAATGGACCAAAAATTAGAATAAAAGGTCACAGACCCTACGTACCCCGAAACAAGGTAGCTTTTTGGGACGTTGGCTTTTTTTTAAGAACAAAGAAGTCAAATTCAGCAAATATATGACTCCATTTGACAAGATGTTCTCAAATATCAAGAGATTCTTTTTAAGATTGCTTCAGTTATCATTTATATAGACAATGCAAATATTATGATTTGTAAGTTGAAAAAATGCACATATTATAAGTCGGCCATAAATCATTCGACCAAGATGAAATTCAAACTTGACCTGTGTTTTCTGATTTGAACCATTTACCAAATATCAAGAAATTCTGTTCAAAGCTATTATCCAGACAATCCAAAAAGTTTATTTCTGAGTCAAACTCATCGGGCCACAGCAATTTTTGAACTTGACCTGCGTTTTCTCAAATGTGAACTACATAACAAATATCAAGATATTCAGTTGAATATAGGTTATCATCTGGACAGAAAAAACCTGTTGAATATAGGTTATCATCTAGACAAAGATAAATTAAGAATTCTAAGTCGAAGAAGGGGCATAACTCCATCAAAAATCATCAAACCATGACCAAAATCGAACTTGACCTGTGTCTTCTGAAATTTGAAACACATTGCGAATATAAAGAAATTTGATTGAAATGATTCAAGTTTTCATCCAGACAACCCAAAAATTGATTTTTAAGTCGAAAAATGAAGAAAAAAAATCATCAGACCATGACTATATTCAAACTTGACCCATGTCTTCTCAAATGTGAACCACATACCAAATTCATTTGAATATTACACAAGTTATTATCCGGACAACCCAAAAACAGTGATATTAAGTGATATAAAGCGACTATGTTAACCCTTTGAACCCCGACGCCCCACAGTGATCGACACCCTGACCCGGGGCTCCCAGTGGTATTTCCACTTAAATTAGACAGTGTCTAGTCGCATGGTGTTGATTATGTTCAAACTGTGACACAAGTCTGAAACTTTACAGGTTAGTCCCCCATGGATCAGCGATCATTATAAGATCGCGAGACTTTGCCTCGCGGCAATTCCTTGGTAACGGTTGCTAGGCAACTACCCGGAATTGACTGGAAAATGTAAATATAGCTTATAGCATCGTTATTCAACCCCAGTGATTGCGTTTTTTGATACAGGTAATACCCTAACGTGAAATTTGAGATATACCCGACCAGAATAGTGAACCAAATATCCCATTTATGGGTAGCAACGGTTGCTAAGCAAATATCACTAATGATCGAATGACATTGCACTAACTATTCAGTGGTATGTTTTGCCTTAATTTAGACAGTGTCTATAGTCGTGTGGTGTTGGTTATGTTCAAAGGGGACACATAACTGAAACTGTACAGGCATGCTATGCATGCATGGACCACTGATCATTGTAAGACGGGATACTTTGCCACCCGATCTCTCCTTAGAAACGGTTAGTAGGCAACTACCCGGAATTTGCAGGATAAACGAATTCTAGCGTTTAACGTTGTAATTATACATCAGCGAATTGCGTTTCGATGCAACCAATATCCTAATGTGAAATTTAAGATATACCTGACCATGTGCGAGTAAGTCAACGTGATATGCAATAGACTTTTTGCCGCATGTGGCATAACAGAGACTGATATTACAGAGACCATGCAGAAACAACGTAATTCCCGTAACATATCGTGGCCCCATTGTTCACGTAAGCTGTCTAGATTGTGTCTACTGAACATGTGAAACATGCAACTATATGTCATATATAGCGCCACAATTCACTTAAACGCATTTTTCAAAATGAATTATAGCCTGCGCGCATGTGCATATTTTTCTACCCGTTTGTAGCGGGCAGCCAATCCATATACACACCTTTGCCAGCGCTGACTTCAATAGGCCCATTTAAATATATATATTAGTTGGTATGTCGTGTATAAGTACGTTATAAACCATTTATTTGTCATTGTGCTGGTCTGCGCATGCGCGAATAAATCAACTTGATATGCGATAGACCCTTCCACATGTGTAGCAGAACACTGACTAATATACGCGAGGGTAATTTAAACTGAAATTGTGTGTCTAAATTATGTCTGTTCTGTACACACACGGGGAACACGAAATTATATGCCCTAAATATATAGCGGCACAGTTCTCTTAAAATATCGTATGTTTTTGTAGATTATATGCTATGCGCATGCGCATATATTTCTACCCGATACTAGCGGCCAACCATTCCATACGAACCATGGGTACCGCCGACATATGTGGGGGCAATTTAAATATAAATCAGTGGGTCTGACGCTCGTTATACTATATATATGTCGTCGCTGCACCGAAATATCGGTGTTACGGGATATAGTCACGGTTCGTTTGCACCTATATATCGGTGTTACGGGTTCAACGGGTTAAACTACAAAATGGAAATGAATACCAAATTTAAGAAAATTGAAAACACCATATCTATTAAAGGTCGAAGCCAGATTTAATTAAATTCAAAGATAAACAAACCACGGAGAGAGGGGATCAGGACACAGGCAAGAATAGAATCTGATACTTTCAAGAGAAATTTTCACAGCAATTTTGATGAATTAATTTGGAAACAAACACGCGAAGTCATTGGCAACACAAGCAGCTGAGATGAGAGAAACACAGATACAAATTGAAGAAAACATTGATACAGCAGAAAGCTAAAATCACTTTCACGAAAGATGGATATAGTTTACAACAATAGCATCATTGTGTTAGTTCCGGAAAAATACCTCTGAAGACAACCTTAAATCAGAAGAAGCAGACTTTAAGAAAAAAATTATGAGAATGATAAAATATGATGCGAACGATATTATTTCATTCGAGCGGCTTGCATATAAATCTGAGGAAAAGAACTGTCCCATTATAGTAATCGTGAAATCAAAACAAATTTGATTTTGATATTACTGTACAAGAATCACTCGGTTCGTTTTGAGACTTGAATATTACAAGTGGCTTCAATGAAGATTATTTACAACAGAGGATATACATGTACATGTAGATTGTTATCAGAAGGTAGCAAACACATATCTCCCACTTTTTTCTGTCAGAGTCTTTGCATTGCGAAACATCCCATGGAAAGAGAGGCAGGTATATAAATAAAAGAGATAGATATTACAATATGAATTTTTAAATCTATTCTAAAATAGATTTATTTCGATTGCAACATGCTGTTGTTGGTCTCTATAGAATATGGCTATATGAAGTTCTAATTATGGTTCTATACTAAAGGAAATTATTCATGACTAATTCGGATTCATCTTGTTCAAAAAAAAACTGTACAACCCGTACCTTACTCAACAATGGTCCAATGCTCTATTAAAATTCGATTTGGCAGTTTGTTTATGTTTGAATCAAAATTGTCTCTAAAAGGTTTTGGGATTTGAAATTTGTAGTGCTACAGTAATGCTCTAAATAATCGACTCCTTAACCACAGCAGAATTATGGGTAATTTTTCAGGATTTAGTCAGAAATATGGCTTGGCAAGAGATTTCCAATGAATGGCAACAAGCCATACTTCTACTGTGGTCAAGGAGTCGATTATTTAGGGCGTTACTGCTATGTGCCATGTTATAGATGGGGTGGAGTAATTATAATAGATCATTTAAAAATATAAAAGGACCATTAGTAGCACAAAAATAAGTTGAACATGAGAGACTCATATGGCCAGCTTGTTATCGATGTCAAAGATTCAAATATTGCCATTTTTATATTTTATATATGAACTTCTTACAGATAATATTCGTCCCTCTATTAAACACTCTCAAAAGTATGGAAACTTTAATATATGACATGAAACCCCTATTATATCATTGAAAAAGCCAATACATATTTCCTTATATCTCACAAGTGACAAATAGGCGCGTGCTTCCCAGGATTCTTGGCATCACACCAACAAAATTACTGTAAGGATTACTACTATTTCGAAAAGCCGCACTTGACACCAACACCAGACATTGCAAAATGATTGCTTTGCTCATTAAAGTTAAATTATTGTCCAAATGCATTGCACTAACGAAAATAGGCACAAAAACAAAGAGGCAAATTGGGGGACTATATTTTTTGTTGCCAGCAAGACCGTGCAATACTGTTGTAGCATCTCAGCCAATGCCGTGCATGTATGCATTTTGCATGGATTTTTCAGCTTCATTTTATATATAAAGAGTTTGATCTGTTAAAAAGGCATAAAACTCTCCTTTTTTCATGTGATATACAAGATCTTCAACTTGTTATGTTGGGATATAAGATTTTATGAAACTCATTGTGAATCAAATTTATCAAACTCATTTCATAAAATCTTATATCCCAACATAACTTGTTGGAGATCCTCTATATATTAATGTGTCATTAAAAACATATATTAGAGGCTAAACTAATTTTTGTTTAAAGTAGCAGGAAGGATAGAGTGTCAATGTCAATTTGCCTACCTTCGCCTTCGCTGCAAATATCTGTAAAAAATTAGTTTAACAAATAATTAATTTATTCAATACATTTTGTGTTATATCCTGCTTCTAAGTCGTAACTACACATTGAAGTATCAGCAGTGAGTGGAGTAGAAAGCAATCCCAGAAGATGAACTCTGTGTGCAATAAATTATGTGATTTGGGTATCACTGGGTGAAAAAATTGTGACTGTAGCTGTTATTTTCAAATGAAGCAATAGTATTAAATGGAGTTTCATATTGTTCATCAGTTCTTTTAATATATTATCCTTTATTTCAACATTTCTCAGATTTTCTTAGATTTACCATTGACTATTAAAGGGCAGATGAAGACATGCAAATATTTAAAACAAGTATTGATGGTTTGGTTTGATTCATTTTGGCTTCGAGCCAATTTCAGCTGATAGGCCAAATCACAACATATGTTTATCTGGTGAAGGTAAGACCACGCAGAGGGTTAATTTCACAAGGAAATCACTTGACTACATGTAGAAACCACAGACCCCCAGAAAACAACTGACAAACTTGCCAAGATAGACAAATCAGGTAAATGTCCCTTTGTGTGGATCTGCACTTTTTCAGGATTCAAACAAACTTCGCCATTGCAGGATGGTTTATGTTGGGCTAATGCACCACACACCTTATCGACTCAGCATATATGGACACAACTCAATTTATTATGGGCAGCCATTGTGTCAGCTGGATATATTGTGATTATGTGCGGTTTTAACCTGTGAATGACCACTACACACCAGCCATTATAAACCTAACATTGTTTGATTATAAAGGTATTACAACTGTGCGATAAAGAAGTGGAAAATATTGTTAAAACAGGCCACTGATGCCCTATCAAGATAAATAATCATGGCAAAAAATTCAGATGTCATTGTTTGTAAAAAAAAAAAAAATACTTCCAATTTATTAAGTTATTATACATTAATGCATATTTTACAGACACTAATAATGCTCCTTCGGATAATTTAAAAAGCGTCACCTGGGTGTGAGAGTGTTCCTAAGTGAGAGGGCTGTCCCTGGGTCAGACGCTGTCCCTGCAGAATGGGTGAGAGTGCTGTCCCTGGGTCAGAGGGCAATCCATCAGCGAGAGGGCTGTCCCTGGGTCAGACACTGTCCCTGCAGAATGGGTGAGAGTGATGTCCCTGGGTCAGAGGGAAATCCATGGGCGAGAGGGCTGTCCCTGGGTCAGAGGGCAATCCATGGACGAGAGGGCTATCCCTGGGTCAGATGGCTGTCCCTGCAGAATGGTGAGAGAGTTGTCCCTGGGTCAGAGGGCAATCTGTGGGTGAGATGGCTGTCCCTGGGTCAGAGGGCAATCCATCAGCGAGAGGGCTGTCCCTGCAGAATGGGTGAGAGTGATGTCCCTGGGTCAGAGGGAAATCCATGGGCGAGAGGGCTGTCCCTGGGTCAGAGGGCAATCCATGGGCGAGAGGGCTATCCCTGGGTCAGATGGCTGTCCCTGCAGAATGGTGAGAGAGCTGTCCCTGGGTCAGAGGGCAATCTGTGGGTGAGATGGCTGTCCCTGGGTCAGAGGGCAATCCACTGGTGAGAGGGCTGTCCCTGGGTCAGATGGCTGTCTCTACAGAATGGGTGAGAGGGCTGTCCCTGGGTCAGAGGGCAATCTGTGGGCGAGATGGCTGTTCCTGGGTGAGAGGGCAATTCTTCAGCGAGAGGGCTATCCCTGGGTCAGATGGCTGTCTCTACATAATGGGTGAGAGGGCTGTACCTGGGTCAGAGGGCAATCCACTGGTGAGAGGGCTGTCCCTGGGTCAGATGGCTGTCTCTACAGAATGGGTGAGAGGGCTGTCCCTGGGTCAGAGGACAATCTGTGGGTGAGATGGCTGTCCTTGAGTCAGAGGGCAATCCATCAGCGAGAGGGCTGTCCCTGGGTCAGATGGCTGTCTCTACAGAATGGGTGAGAGGGCTGTCCCTGGGTCAGAGGGCAATCTGTGGGTGAGATGGCTGTCCCTGGGTCAGAGAGCAATCCATCAGCGAGAAGGCTGTCCCTGGGTCAGATGGCTGTCTCTACATAATGGATGAGAGGGCTGTCCCTGGGTCAGAGGGCAATCCATCAGCGAGAGGGCTATCCCTGGGTCAGATGGCTGTCTCTACAGAATGGGTGAGAGGGCTGTCCCTGGGTCAGAGGGCAATCCACTGGTGAGAGGGCTGTCCCTGGGTCAGATGGCTGTCTCTACAGAATGGGTGAGAGGGCTGTCCCTGGGTCAGAGGGCAATCTGTGGGTGAGATGGCTGTCCTTGAGTCAGAGGGCAATCCATCAGCGAGAGGGCTGTCCCTGGGTCAGATGGCTGTCTCTACAGAATGGGTGAGAGGGCTGTCCCTGGGTCAGAGGGCAATCTGTGGGTGAGATGGCTGTCCCTGGGTCAGAGAGCAATCCATCAGCGAGAATGCTGTCCCTGGGTGAGATGGCTGTCTCTACATAATGGGTGAGAGGGCTGTCCCTGGGTCAGAGGGCAATCCATCAGTGAGAGGGCTATCCCTGGGTCAGATGACTGTCTCTACAGAATGGGTGAGATGGCTGTCCCTGGGTCAGAGGGCAATCTGTGGGTGAGATGGCTGTCCCTGGGTCAGAGAGCAATCCATCAGCGAGAGGGCTGTCCCTGGGTCAGAGGGCTGTCTCTACATAAAGGGTGAGAGGGCTGTCCCTGGGTCAGAGGGCAATCTGTGAGTGAGATGGCTGTCCCTGGGTCAGAGAGCAATCCATCAGCGAGAGGGCTGTCCCTGGGTCAGAGGGCTGTCGAATTTGGTGATATTTGGGTTGAACAGATGATATTTTACTGAGTATGTAAAATCTTATTCGCGATCTATCGGAATAGCACGTCAAGCATGTTTTATATTTTGATGACTCATGACCTGATTGCTCAAGTGTGCCAGGTATATGAGCAAGATTGCTTTAATAGCCAAGTGCGTGGTTAATGTTGGCCCGATTGCTCAAGTGTGCCAGGTACGGCACTGCCCTAATTAATTGACACCTTAACCACAGAAGAATTATGGGTAATTTTTCAGGATTTAGTCGGAAATATGACTTGTTGCCATTCATCGGAAAGCTCTCAGTGAGAGCTTTCCGATGAATGGCAACAAGCAATAGTTCCAACTAAACCCTGAAAAATTACACATAATTCAACTGTGGTTAAGAAGTTGATTATTTAGAGCATTACTGTACATGAGTAATATTGCTTTAATAACCAAGTGTGTGGTTATAATGTTGGTAACATTTATAGGATATTTTTTTTGTTTATAATATAATTATAACTACTTTCGCTTATTAAATGCGTGGATTTTATTGGCCAATGCCCTTATATAGGCTTGGTAGCGAGAATCTCTATCAGCTGAGAGAAATGTTGTTCTCCCGCATCACAATGCGCAGTGATACTTTTACATTTCATAAACATGTGCATAGTTAGCATACTGCGAAAACAAAATGATTTAATAAGACTGATCAGTGAATCTATAAAATGCGAAACTTTAGTTTATATGTGATAAAGGAATTTGTTACATAACTATTCCACTATCAGTATTAACATTTCACAGCTTCGTGCCAATACTAATATCACATGACAGTGATCAGGAGAGCATAAAATGTGACAATTAAAGCGTTTGTTTACATTTTGAGTTTTGTCATCGGAGACCGCAAATTCGGTATGAAGTTCGGGAATTTCTATCGACTGATGACAATAAATGTTCTAGAATTATTTTAAATAAGTTAATTTTACAACAGCAAGCACAGTAGATTAATAGATTACGTGTACGGTGTCTTGATTTTGTGGAGTTTATCGTTGGAAAGAGAGATTGAATTGTGTGTATTTTATGAACTCCCGGTCAGCCGCCGAGTGTTTGTCTATAAACAAATGGTTCTGTAATGTTTTAGATGTTTGTTTACATAACAAAGAGTACAAACGTGACAATAACATGCAATGTACGCGATATTTATGATTGGTATAAGAACAAAATCTGTCCTTTATATTATACTAGCAGGTGACCCGACTTTGTCCGGGCTTTGACCTTGAATTGACAATTTTAAAGGTCAAGGCCAGGTCGGGGTAACAATTTGACCCGTCCAAAACACTCCCCGGACAAAAGTATCCCTAGGTCAGGTCAGGGTCACGATTTGACCCGTCGAAAACACTCCCCCGACAAAAGTATCCCTAGGTATCAAATTTCGTCGAAATCCGTTAATTTTTTTATTTAATTTGAGTTAATTCTGCCTTTTTAATCAAGAGAAATGATGGTACCCGTCCCGTGATGGTACCCATCCCTAAAAGAGGTACGTTTGTGGGTACCCGTTTCAAGGTGAAGATCACTTCGGGCGGAAAAACTTACCCGATGAAAATCTCCCCCGTTCCTTGGAACCCCTAAGTACGAAGACAGACATAAGAATCACACAACACGCTCATGTCTGGATACAGACACACTCACGTCTGGCCCCAGACATAAGAATCACACTACACGCATACGCTCTTTATCAACGACACTGCGGATACGAACGCTCTTTAACTATCAACGCGATTAACCCCACAGTGCCAAGGACGGTCATTTTGGTGACTGGGAGTGGAGAAGGGGTGCTCGGAGCTTCTCCAAAACGGCGGTAAAGACTGCATGTGGCTTTTTAACCTTAGATTGGAAGTTTGAGCTCAATCGGTCCAGCCGTTTTCACGGCCATAGCTAACACACAGACAGAAGTCCCAAAATATATATTAGATTCTTTCTGCTAATGGCAGATTTAGCGGATGTGACTATTTTAAGAGCAATACCCACTGCCCGTATCTTTAACATGGGCTGGGTCTGACCGACATCACCTGGGAGCTTTAGCAAACAATAGTTCCTAATTTATAGTAACTGTTTCAATTTTAATTTTGCCACACTTTACCCATGCACATTTATACATCCGCTAGTATAATATATACTGCCAAATCTGTATACTCATTGATGCATTATTCGTAATTTATATTAACTAGAATGTACATGTAGTAAATTATTAAGTTTCCAAAAACTTGAGTAGAAAAGGAAATAACAAGACAGTCAATGACTGTGGGGTCGCTCACCGGACTGCAAAGACTGATAAGACTGGGACTCTGGAGACCACAACAGTCAGAACTTTTCATAATCACTTTAAAAGAAGTAGATATCTAAAGACTGTTAAATCTAAAACAAAAAAATTGGAGTTATGTCCCTGGCCCCGCCCACATTTGACCCAGTGACCTGATTTGAACAAATCTGAACCCCAGTCACCCAAGGATCCTTCATACCAAATATGAACCCATATAGCCTGATGGTATTTGAGAAGAAGTCACTTTAAGAATACTATGGAGGGAAAGAGTTATGGCCCTGGCTTCGCAACTATTTCAAGTGAACTCATTTGAACAAATCAGAATGTGAGTCACCCAGCCTTCATAATGGGCTACGGCAATCGGCAATGCAGATGGATGGATGGGAGAACAGTCTGACATAGAGACTGACAAATTCAATCCAATATACCTCCCAAGTTTTCTTTGCAAAATCAGGGTATAATGAGTTCAACTGGATACTGGTGGTTAAGAACATAATATTCGAACAGACAAGTCTGAACATAGTGTCTGACATTTGCAGAATGAGGTCCCCAAGGGGTGAATTTAATGACACAATCCTGCAATGCGGGCTAGCATCACCAAATTCACCCTCTGGGGACCTCATTCTGTGTAGGCCTCAACTGCTATGGGAGACATAGCATTAGATTGAAGTTCTCCAGTTAAAGTTGGTGATGTGCACCCATTGGGCACCTCAATTATGCATTTTATATTCACAAATTAGGGGATTTAGAAACTAAACAGAAGGGCTAAAGTAAGTAAAAATGTCAATTTAAGTGCCTATATACTTCCCAGAAGATGAGGCCTAAGCAGAATGAGGACCCTGGCTAGTGTATTTGGTGATGCTAGACTGCCGTGCAGGGTAGCATAACTAAATTCACCCTCTGGGGACATCATTCTGCAAATGCCAGACAGAAGACAAATTTAATCCAATATATACCCCCCCCCCATTTTTCTTTGAATATTAGTCGTATGATTTCATCTGGATAAGTGGTGATTAAAACAATAATATGAAATGGCCTGAATTTAGTATGTCTGACATTTGCAGAATTAGGTCCCAAAAATGTGGATTTAATGACAATAGTCTGTAAGGCAGGCTAGCATCACCAAATTCATCCTCAATCTGATTAGGCCTCAATGGCCAATAAAACCAAGGAACAGATTGAAGTCCTACAGTTGAAGTGGGTGATACACACCCATTGAGCACCTCAATTATGCATTTTATCTTCTGCAAATTAGGGGGACATTGAAACTGAACAGGTGGAAAAAAGTTACTAAATCAATGAAGTCCTACAGTTGAAGTTGGTGATACATACCCATTGAGCACCTCAATTATGCATTTTATCTTCTGCAAATTAGGGGGACATTGAAACTGAACAGGTGGAAAAAGTGACTAAATCAAACTGTCAATTTGATACTTAGGATACTTCCCAGAAGATGAGGACTAAGCAGAATTAGGTCCCTGGCGGGTGTATTTGGTGATGCTAGCATGCTGTATGGGGTAGCAACACTAAATTCTCCATCTGGGGACCTCACTATGTAAATGTCAGACACATTCTTGAAGAAATCAAAGCCATTCACAGTATCATTGAATGTCAGTCATCAACTAACCAGGGAGCAACAGTTTGTTGTTAAATTGCTACAGATATGTTTAGATTAGAATAATACATGTCATCTGGCTAGTTTATATAATTAATGACCTGTGCCTTTACAGATATATATGCCTCTGTGGTGAGAAGAGGTATTAAATTGAGAGGTGATATGGCTTGGAAGGGATGTTGGTTGATGGCAGGGTTGGGTCTGGGCCATGTGGGAGGGGGTGGGTGGGGGAGGGTGGAATGTTTCCATAATTTCATTAAAGAGTAAAGTTTCATAACTCTGCAGATGTTTTTATGGTGTCACTTTTTTCAAATTTTAAAACACGTTTAAAAAAAAAATTGTCCCAGAAGATGAGGCCTAAGCAGAATAAGGTAATTGAGGGTGTATTTGGTGATGCTAGCCTGCTGTATGGGGTAGCAACACTAAATTCACCATCTGGGGACTTCATTCTGCAAATGTCAGACACACTATGTCCAGGCTTGGAGAAATGAACAATGGACTATTCCTTGTAGACTCTGGTAGAATAGTTGTTTAGCTAATGTCATGTCTTGTAATGACAGATGGTAAACTGGTCTGAAGCAAGCAGTCTTCAGTAAGAGTATCAAGTGACCACACTATGATAAATTGGCTTTTTCAATAATACAGGCTTCAGTGTTCTCTTAAAAATTAATAGTGCATGGCAAAGAGGTGTGAATTATAAAGGGCCATAACTCTGTTACAATATATTGGATCAAACCCATATTTTAACTTGATCTGTATATAAGTGTCAAAAATTCATATACCAAATTTGGTGTTGATCAGATGAAAAATGTTTGAGTAATCCTGTCTTGGATGAATTCTATATCAAAACAAGAGTGGAAGGGGTTAAATAAACAATACCAAAATCCATACAGATGAAGAACATGCTAAGAAAAATCAAAGAAAGAAATATGAGGCTGTGATGTGTCCTAAACAAAAATTAAAAGTCAAAATGCAAAAATTTAATTTTTTGTTTTTAAAGTTATGTCCCTGGCTCTGCCCCTATTTGACCCAGTGACCCAATTAGAACAAATCTGATTCCCAGTCACCCAAGGTCCCTCAGTACCAAATATAAGCTAAATCGGCCCAATATTTTTTTAGAAGAAGTCATTGTAAGAATTACTATGAGTTATGGCCCTGGTTTCTCAACTAATTGACCGGGTGACCTCATTTGAACAAATCTGAACACCAGTCACCCAAGGACCCTCCATACCAAATATTAGCTAAATCGGCACAATGGTTATGGACAAGAAGTTGTTGTAAGAATTACTATGGAGGAATAGAGTTATGGCCCTGGTTTCGCAACTATTTGACCCAGTGACCTCATTTGAACAAATCTGAATGAGAGTCACCTAGGGAACATCCACACCAAATATGAACCAATTCGGTATGATGGTTTCAGAGGAGAAGATGTTTTTTTTTTAAGTTGACGGACGGACGGACAGACGGACAGACGGACGCACGGACGGACGAGGAGTGATGACTATAGCTCCACCGGAGACTTCGTCTCAGGTGAGCTAATAAAACCAATGAAAAAATTGCATCCATGATGGCGACAGACAAGCTAATACCAATATACCCATCCGCTTCTAGGGCCCAAGTGGGTGGGGGAGTAGAATTATGGCAACCATGATATGATAGTCATTAACAGTCATGATGTATTTATAAGTCAGATTTAGCCTTTGATCTTTAAATAGTTTCACTGCTGATCTAATTCAACATACAGATAGTGGTGATCTATAAAGTTGAGGTCACTGGCACTGAAAGATAAGACTATTGAACAAGCTGTTGAGATGTGATTTGTGTTCGAGCATCATGCTCCGTGCCTTTCTGGTAACATATTGCTCAGATAGTAAATGGAGCTTCCGTTAAATTATCGACTCATTCTATAATATGCTACACAATGTTTCTATTAAAAGCAGACACGAGTTAGAAAATTGAACTGTGAAAAAAATCAGAGAAAAAACAATTGACCCTTTATAGCTAGAAAACCAATATCTAACAATAGTGCTCTGTTTTGGCTTTATGTACAGTAATTCCCTATATAATCGACTCCTTAACCACAGCAGAATTATGGGTAATTCTGCTGTGGTTATTAAAGGAGTCGATTATTTAGGGCTAAATTATAAAGGGATACCGTAATTGTATCTCATAGTATTTACTCTCTTATGATATTTCAGTACAAGATAAGGCCAAGCCTTGAAATAGTGTGTCTGCCATTTGCAGAATGAGGTCCCCAGAGGGTGAATTTAGTGATGCTACCCCGCATAGCGGGCTAGCATCACCAAATTCACCCTCTGGGAACCTCATTCTGCAAATGACAGACACGCTATTTCAAGGCTTGGATTAAGGCAGTATGCATACAGGAAGAAAATATTATTCCAAAACTATTATAGTGTTGAAAAATCCAAACACATTAAGTTTATTTAAATTATTTCAGAAAGCACCACATATGAGCAATGCAAAAGTGTAAATATTTAGTTGATATTTCTGAACAAGTTTATAAAAGCACCCAATAGCTGTATCAATATGATTAATTGATGATGATTCTGATGATGGGTGTCACTAAATGTGTATGTACTCATATATATAATACTAGAAGGTGACCCGACTTCGTCCCAGCTTGGACCTTGAATTGACCATTTTGAAGGTCACGGTCAGGTGGGGTAACGATTTGACTCATCCAAAACACTGCCCGAACAAAAGTACCCGACAAATGTACCCGTCGAAATCCATCCGGTTTTACCCGATTTGACCTTGAATTGATCATTTTGAAGGTCAAGGTCAGGTCGGTGTCACGATTTGACCCGTCCAAAACACCCAGTGGACAAAAGTAACCCCACGTATCAAATTTCGTCGAAATCCCATCAAAATTGGCAATTTGACCTTGAATTGACCCGATTTCAAGGTCAAGGTCATGTCACACAGGCAAATGAATATGCTTATGAGACTCCCCATACGAAAGTGTCCCCACATACCAAGTTTCATCGAAATCCCGTGATATTCGGGCATTTGACCTTGAAATGACCCGATTTCAAGGTCAAGGTCACATCGCACGGGCAAATTAATAGGTTTATGCCACTCCCCGGCCTTAGGTAACCCCACATACCAAGTTTCATCGAAATCCCATGATATTCGGGCGGTTGACTTTGAAATGACCCGATTTCAAGGTCAAGGTCACGTCGCACGGGCAAATTAATAGGCCTATGTTCGTCCCCGGCCGAAAATACCCCCAAATACCAAGTTTCATCGAAATCGTTAGGCCGTTTTCGAGTTCATCGCGAACACACAGACACACACACAGATCTTCCAAAATATATCCGGTTTTACCCGATTTGACCTTGAATTGATTATTTTGAAGGTCAAGGTCTGGTCGGGGTCACGATTGGACCCGTCCAAAACAATCAGTGGACAAAACTAACCCCACGTATCAAATTTCGTCAAAATCCCATCAAAATTGGCGATTTGACCTTGAAGTTACCCGATTTCAAGGTCAAGATCACGTCGCACGGGCAAATGAATATGCTTATGAGACTCGCCATAAGAAAGTACCCGCACATACCAAGTTTCATCGAAATCCCGTGATATTCGGGCGTTTGACCTTGAAATGACCCAATTTCAAGGTCAAGGTGACGTCGCACGGACAAATTAATATGCCTATGTTCGTCCCCGGCCGAAAATACCCCCACATTCCAAGTTTCATCGAAATCGGGTTGGCCGTTTTCGAGTTCATCGCGAACACACAGACACACACACCCTCAGACACACAGATCTTCCAAAATATATAATAGATGTAGTTAAGCCACCAAAATTTGTGTATCAAGAATACAACAGTTATTTTATATATCTGTTTATTTGCTTGCACCTTGTTATTGCCGTTGTTATTATAGGTAAATTATTTCAACATATACAGTACATATACACAGTAAACTGACGAAAAGCTTTTTCTTCCATACCAAATTGAAGTGAATCAACTCAATGCTCTGTGGTGTTTACATGTAGTATTTGATGCATGTCTACGTAGTCCTAGTCTAGTGAGGTGAGACGCAGTTGTCTGTTGTTTGGCCTGCAGACAACGAAGGATATTTTGACATCATGTTATGTCATGATGTCTTTATAATTGGTTTTCAATTTACTTAACTAAAATGTTTCACCCATGAACTGTTCATCACCATATATTATATCATCAGCTGAAGTTGGTTTGGAGTTCATTTTAGAAATGAATGTAGTTTGAGTGTGTTTTATTGAAGGGTACAGTGCTGAGGCCGATGGGCATATTGTGAACGGTTCACACTAAATGTACTCCAACAGCAAAAACGACATACTGTAAATGTACCCTTCAGTCATTTCATTTCTTATATTTATACAGCATTTTCCTTATTAATTTCTATCAACTAATTTGTTTTGTTTCCTGAAATCTGTCAGCAGTTTTGATATTATACCATCCTGCACTATAAGTTAGCCCAATATTTGTGAATTATCAATAAATTAGTCTATGGCCGCTCACTTAAATAACACGCCCAGTTATTCTATGTACCGATTTTTTTTATCTAGGACAACAAGGTGTGACATCAGTTCATGTTATAGTGTGGTGTTTTATGGGGATATAAGCTACATATGAACCATAAAATTTTGTTGCAACAGTGTTGTGAGAATAGAGTTCACTGCGGGTGCATTCAAAAGCTATCTTCAGAGCCAAAAATATTATTGAATGTGTTCAATGCAATGTCAATGGTACTTCTATAATATATGAGAGTGTCAATGACACCGTAGCCCAACTTGGGGAGGAGTTAATTTTTTGCAGAGCAATGAAAAGAATTATAAAGAAGAAGTTACGCTGAAGATCCATATATGCCATCAACGTCGTTTTTCGGTTGATCTATGAGCCTATAGATCGATCAGTAGACGATTAACATACTGTATAATTCCGCAAAGCTGATCATACTAAGTATGTTATTCGTCTACTGATCGATCTATTCGCTCATAGATCAACAGAAAAATGACGTTGAGCACTTTATTTTCAACTATCTACTATTAATCCATCTCAGAAAATTAATTGCCAAAACAGGATTTTCCATTGGACGATCTCCCAAATTTGGTTGATGGGCCGAAAATAAATTGGCCGAAATTGTCAACGAGCAACTTCACCATGCAAACTTTCAGAAAATAAATAATTACACCTCAACTTCAATTTTCAGCAATGAACTATCCATAATAACAAAAATTACTTGTTTGGCTACGATTTACGTTTAAAATGACTCAATAACAACCCAACAATTATCAACACACACGGAGTCGAATCCGAAGCGATTGGATAGCGATCTCCGGTAAAATTATTAACTCCAGACTCCAGCCCGATGACCGATGTAATCTGTAAACAAATGCCCTGATCACATCTAATGTTCTCGTGACAAATGCCATGTCATTACCATTGGTATGAAGCAGATAAATGTTAATAGGGTTCTAATCGGGTAACACATTTTATTTATTTCCAATAAAATTATCCATGTTCATCAGCCTGTTGATCACTGATTCATGATAATTTGTGTTCACAGTAACTATACACGTTGTCATGGACGCTCTTTCGAAAATTGGACAAATGAAAAACGTGGCAAGAACTTTTAGTGTTCAGTCGAGCGTTACAAAAACATGAATACGGCTGAAATGAACAGACATATGTATAGCATAGTGTCCGTAAGAAGCCGAAACATGCAATATAGACATCAACTACTTTTTTAAATGTTTCTAGCATTTAGTTTTCGAGTTGTTTTTTCACTGAAATTCTAATGGAATTCTCGTTCCGCGCTTTCATGTCATCCCGGGACGTCGTGTGGGGCGACGGTTATTTTTCTTAAAGTGTCACTTCGCGATGTGACTCGTCTACTGCAACGTCTATGCCCTGATAGATCAGGTCACGCGATAGCCTCTCGACCAATCAAATGCCCGTATTTCGATGAAAACGAAAGTAGTTGTAATTATATAAAGTTTAACCATGATCGGATGAGGGATATGGTCTGTAGATTGCACCAAAGGATTTAGTCATAGAAAGAGTAAGTTAAAGGATGGTTGCTGGTGGCCAAATTTTTCAACGAATTTCGGTCAAAATATGAGGCTGAGACATCCAGAGCTCACCTTGAAGATCAATATGAAGTTTGGTGATCAGAAGATGAGAGATGTGGTCTGTAGGGTATGCCAAAGGATTTAGTTTAATATGCAAAGAGCAAAATCCAAGATGGCTGCCAGAGGCCAAGTTTTTCATCAAAAATTGTTAAAATGTGATCGCTCCCATCTAAAGGTGATTCTAAACATGCCTGTAAATTTGTTGGCTTTTCTTTGCCATTCAGCATGGCTATCATCACTAATTCAGAAAAAAGTTGAACATGGTTCTCAACAAAATTCGACAATTCTCAAGGTTTTCCAAGGCCCTTTATTCTGATATTAGACCATTTGTCAAAAAATTTCATTTTCTTTTTAAACCTCTTCAATTAAATACCTCAGCAATGGTACATGAATCGCTCAGTCAAGGCTAATTATTAGAAGGTCCATATAAAAATTTAAGAACTTTCTATATCAAGGTCTTGAATGGTCATATTTGTCAGATTCAAGGCTATTCCAGGCCTCGAAGACAGTTTCAATTACACTTTGCCAACAGTGATTATTTGAGTCAGGTTCATAGTCATAGAGAGATAGACAATAGCTGTATTAGTTTTATTATATCAACTGTTTTGGTTTGGGTTTCAGGGGTTTGTGGTCGTTTTAGCAACAAGGACATATCATGGTGTTTTCAGATTTACTTGTGGAAGACAGATGATGCAGAGTTACAAAAAACTGTACAGATACATGAATTGGATTAATACCTTCACTGTGCGTACATCACATATCCACGCTTATCGGAATTGAACCAATTCTCCGCTGCTGGATGGCTGGGGCTATTACTGTGCCATGCACCCAAACAACTGAGCTACTGGAGGCCCTTTATATAGTTTATCAACTGCAAACCCATTTAAGCTGTATAGACTAGCATTGAGCCAAGAATCTGACAATCCACTCCCAAGGATCATTGCCCATTTTTCACCACAAATATACTCAATTTGTCTGTGCTTGAGCAATTTTAGCTGATTTAAACTGATGACAACTGAAGCGACAACACATTAATCAAGCCATGAAAATCAATGCCAATTGGTCACATGTATGCTATGGTAGAACCAAGATCTATACCACAGTGTAGCGGAGCTTGAGGTCAATTGTAATCAACATATGTATAATACCAACATATCAGTTCAATCTGCCGTTAATCTCAAGCATCTCAATTTCAATTTCAATCAAGACGCGATGACCTGAATATGTATATCCAGCATGAATAAACAGCAGCCAAGTTGACTTGCTATATCCATATTTAGTTGGCTGGGGTATGCAGCTATGACTCTCATTTGACCACTTTCTTTAAAGTGGTACATAATCTTCAGGCCTCAAGTTCTGGGGATAATATTTGACAAATACATGATATGCAGACTTAATTTATATACTCAGAAAAGACTTTAATACTGAGGTGACATGAATATATACTTTTATTTTTGCAAAATAAACATAACAAACAATTACTATGACTTTGATATTACAATCTTTTAGAGCTAGTACATACATCATTTTTTCATATATTTATTGCTCTGGCTTACAATTAACAACTGGGTAACACAAATGTAAATAATCACTTCAATTATGGGTAATCAATAAATCCACACAATGATTTAATGGGAATATGTAAATTCCAACTTATAAGGTGCCTATACCCTGGAACCACCCCCCCCCCCCCCCCCCCACCCACTCCCAAAATATTTTGAAGTTGCCTAGATACATGGATCTGGTTACCTTCTCACATCTGCATTGAATACAAATCTTCACTTTATAGGAATTGAAACCATCTTTGTAATTCCTGGATGGCTTTATATGGTGGCCTAATGTGCTATGCACCTCACACAGTGAGCCACCAGGGACTCCCTGATAGACCTGCTGCTTTTATGTGGAATCGTACAATTCACATTAATACCATTTACCAATTTCTAATCATTCCAAAGAGTGAAAGTGAAGCATGACTGTTATGTAGCCTGGAGTTATTCTGTCATAATGAGGACACTCTGGGGAACAGGAAAGTAATTTGTTGTGGTCTGTTACAGATGATTTATGAACTGGTCTGCAAGCAACAAGGGGAAATAACCAATGATTTACAGGCAGACATTGCAACAGGCAGGGGCAGATAACCAATAATTTATCAAGTCATCAATTTCCGTTCATTAACACAAGTTTCAGTCTCAGCGGAAATATCCCTGCCAAATTGATCTCGAAATATTCTGAACTTGATGTAACTTTGGACCAACAAGACCACTAGGGGGCGCTATCCATGCACTAATGAATGGATTAGTGAATACTGTCGGAGGTGCCTTATTATTTGAAAATGAGTGACTATTCAAGGCAGTAGTAATTGGCAGCTTGTGATGTCTTAAAGTGGCGGAGAGATAGTCTCAGATGGTTTGTTTAAGCATGGATGACAGAGATAGTCTCAGATGATTTGGTTCAGCATGGATGACAGAGATAGTCTCAGATGGATTGTTTAAGCATGGATGACAGAGATAGTCTCAGATGGATTGTTTAAGCATGGATGATAGATATAGTCTCAGATGGATTGTTTAAGCATGGATGACAGAGATAGTCTCAGATGGATTGTTTAAGCATGGATGACAGAGATAGTCTCAGATGGATTGTTTAAGCATGGATGACAGAGATAGTCTCAGATGGTTTGTTTCAGCATGGATGATAGAGATAGTCTCAGATGGCTTGTTTAAGCATGGATGGCCGAGATAGTCTCAGATGGCTTGTTTCAGCATGGATGATAGATATAGTCTCAGATGGATTGTTTAAGCATGGATGACAGAGATAGTCTCAGATGGATTGTTTCAGCATGGATGACAGAGATAGTCTCAGATGGCTTGTTTAAGAATGGATGACAGAGATAGCCTCAGATGGATTGTTTAAGCATGGATGACAGAGATAGTCTCAGATGGATTGTTTCAGCATGGATGACAGAGATAGTCTCAGATGGCTTGTTTAAGCATGGATGACAGAGATAGTCTTAGATGGATTGTTTCAGCATGGATGACAGAGATAGTCTCAGATGGCTTGTTTAAGAATGGATGACAGAGATAGCCTCAGATGGATTGTTTAAGCATGGATGACAGAGATAGTCTTAGATGGATTGTTTCAGCATGGATGACAGAGATAGTCTCAGATGGATTGTTTCAGCATGGATGACAGAGATAGTCTCAGATGGATTGGTTCAGCATGGATGACCGAGATAGTCTCAGATGGATTGTTTCAGCATGGATGACCGAGATAGTCTCAGATGGATTGTTTAAGCATGGATGACAGAGATAGTCTCAGATGGATTGGTTCAGCATGGATGACCGAGATAGTCTCAGATGGATTGTTTCGGCATGGATGACCGAGATAGTCTCAGATGGATTGTTTCAGCATGGATGACAGAGATAGTCTCAGATGGATTGTTTAAGCATGGATGACAGAGATAGTCTTAGATGGATTGTTTCAGCATGGATGACAGAGATAGTCTCAGATGGATTGTTTCAGCATGGATGACAGAGATAGTCTCAGATGGATTGGTTCAGCATGGATGACCGAGATAGTCTCAGATGGATTGTTTCAGCATGGATGACCGAGATAGTCTCAGATGGATTGTTTAAGCATGGATGACAGAGATAGTCTTAGATGGATTGGTTCAGCATGGATGACAGAGATAGTCTCAGATGGATTGTTTCAGCATGGATGACAGAGATAGTCTCAGATGGATTGTTTCAGCATGGATGACAGAGATAGTCTCAGATGGATTGGTTCAGCATGGATGACCGAGATAGTCTCAGATGGATTGTTTCAGCATGGATGACAGAGATAGTCTCAGATGGATTGTTTAAGCATGGATGACAGAGATAGTCTCAGATGGATTGTTTCAGCATGGATGACAGAAATAGTCTCAGATGGATTGTTTCAGCATGGATGACCGAGATAGTCTCAGATGGATTGTTTCAGCATGGATGACAGAGATAGTCTCAGATGGCTTGTTTCAGCATGGAGGACAGATAGTCTCAGATGGATTGGTTCAGCATGGATGAACGAGATAGTCTCAGATGGAATGTTTCAGCATAGAGATAGACTCAGATGGCTTGGTTCAGCATAGAGATAGACTCAGATGGCTTGTTTCAGCATGAATGACAGAGATAGTCTCAGATGTCTTGGTTCAGCATAGAGATAGACTCAGATGGATTGTTTCAGCATGAATGACAGAGATAGTCTCAGATGGATTGTTTCAGCATGGATGACAGAGATAGTCTCAGATGGATTGTTTCAGCATGGATGACAGAGGTAGACTCAGATGGATTGTTTCAGCATGGATGACAGAGATAGTCTCAGATGGATTGTTTCAGCATGGATGACAGAGATAGACTCAGATGGATTGTTTCAGCATGGATGACAGAGATAGTCTCAGATGGATTGTTTCAGCATGGATGACAGAGATAGTCTCAGATGGCTTGTTTAAGCATGGATGACAGAGATAGTCTCAGATGGATTGTTTAAGCATGGATGACAGAGATAGTCTCAGATGGATTGTTTAAGCATGGATGACAGAGATAGTCTCAGATGGATTGTTTAAGCATGGATGACAGAAATAGTCTCAGATGGATTGTTTCAGCATGGATGACAGAAATAGTCTCAGATGGATTGTTTAAGCATGGATGACAGAGATAGTCTCAGATGGCTTGTTTAAGCATGGATGACAGAGATAGTCTCAGATGGATTGTTTCAGCATGGATGACCGAGATAGTCTCAGATGGCTTGTTTCAGCATGGATGACAGAGATAGTCTCAGATGGCTTGTTTCAGCATGGAGGACAGATAGTCTCAGATGGATTGGTTCAGCATGGATGACAGAGATAGTCTCAGATGGATTATTTCAGCATGGATGACAGAGATAGTCTCAGATGACTTGTTTCAGCATGGATGACAGAGATAGTCTCAGATGGCTTGTTTCAGCATGGATGACAGGGATAGTCTCAGATGGCTTGTTTCAGCATGGATGACAGAGATAGTCTCAGATGGATTGTTTCAGCATGGATGACCGAGATAGTCTCAGATGGATTGTTTAAGCATGGATGACAGAGATGGTCTCAGATGGCTTGTTTCAGCATGGATGACAGAAATAGTCTCAGATGGATTGTTTCAGCATGGATGACAGAAATAGTCTCAGATGGATTGTTTAAGCATGGATGACAGAGATAGTCTCAGATGACTTGTTTAAGCATGGATGACAGAGATAGTCTCAGATGGCTTGTTTAAGCGTGGATGACAGAGATAGTCTCAGATGGATTGTTTAAGCATGGATGACAGAGATAGTCTCAGATGGCTTGTTTAAGCATGGATGACAGAGATTGTCTCAGATGGCTTGTTTAAGCATGGATGACAGAGATAGTCTCAGATGGATTGTTTAAGCATGGATGACAGAGATAGTCTCAGATGGCTTGTTTCAGCATGGATGACAGAGATAGTCTCAGATGGATTGTTTCAGCATGGATGACAGAGATAGTCTCAGATGGCTTGTTTAAGCATGGATGACAGAGATAGTCTCAGATGGATTGTTTCAGCATGGATGACCGAGATAGTCTCAGATGGCTTGTTTCAGAATGGATGACAGAGATAGTCTCAGATGGCTTGTTTCAGCATGGATGACAGAGATAGTCTCAGATGGATTGGTTCAGCATGGATGACAGAGATAGTCTCAGATGACTTGTTTCAGCATGGATGACAGAGATAGTCTCAGATGGCTTGTTTCAGCATGGATGACAGAAATAGTCTCAGATGGATTGTTTAAGCATGGATGACAGAAATAGTCTCAGATGGATTGTTTAAGCATGGATGACAGAGATAGTCTCAGATGGCTTGTTTAAGCATGGATGACCGAGATAGTCTCAGATGGCTTGTTTCAGCATGGATGACAGAGATAGTCTCAGATGGCTTGTTTCAGCATGGATGACAGATAGTCTCAGATGGCTTGTTTCAGCATGGATGACAGAGATAGTCTTAGATGGATTGTTTAAGCATGGATGACAGAGATAGTCTCAGATGGATTGTTTAAGCATGGATGACAGAGATTGTCTCAGATGGCTTGTTTAAGCATGGATAACAGAGATTGTCTCAGATGGCTTATTTAAGCATGGATAACAGAGATAGTCTCAGATGGCTTATTTCAGCATGGATGACAGAGATAGTCTCAGATGGCTTATTTCAGCATGGATGACAGAGATAGTCTCAGATGGATTGTTTCAGCATGGATGACAGAGATAGTCTCAGATAGCTTGTTTAAGCATGGATGACAGAGATAGTCTCAGATGGCTTGTTTCAGCATGGATGACAGAGATAGTCTCAGATGGATTGTTTCAGCATGGATGACCGAGATAGTCTCAGATGGCTTGTTTCAGCATGGATGACAGAGATAGTCTCAGATTGCTTGTTTCAGCATGGATGACAGATAGTCTCAGATGGATTGGTTCAGCATGGATGAACGAGAGAGTCTCAGATGGATTGTTTCAGCATAGAGATAGACTCAGATGGCTTGGTTCAGCATAGAGATAGACTCAGATGGCTTGTTTCAGCATGAATGACAGAGATAGTCTCAGATGTCTTGGTTCAGCATAGAGATAGACTCAGATGGCTTGTTTCAGCATGAATGACAGAGATAGGCTCAGATGGCTTGGTTCAGCATAGAGATAGACTCAGGTGGCTTATTTCAGGGGGATGTCAGAGATAGTCTCAGATGGTTTGTTTCAGTGTGGATAGCTATGCCAAAATGTTCAATAATTAAAATATTCTACAAATAGTTTACAAATAGTAGATTCAATGAAAAGCTAGGTCACTTTACCAATTGTAATCATTTTCAAGACAAAACCAATAGCGGCTACAAAAATAGATATATTTGAACTATAAAACAATGATTTCACAAGATAATGATTATATCAGCTTTCAGTGTTGGTGATTGTCTTTGAGGATTCAACTACAGATCAATATACTTAAGTTATAGAAATATTTTTTACTGTTACAAAACATGTCATCTAACTCATGACTCATCTCTCTTTTAAAGACATATTATGGACTTGTTCGGGTGTGTGAAACCGATAAGTTGGTATTCAGGCCCTATGCCAACTGGAGGAATCTAGCATTCTACTAACATCGCTGAAAATCTCAAGCAAATCGACTTAACCACTCCATAGAAAACACCATCTGAACTACGCTCAATTGTAAATATTTACTTCTCAACTATCGGCGATAAACTAATGAAAATGATTTTGCCATCAATAGTCCCTGTATTCAGTTAATAAATAAGAATGATGGTGTGTGTTGTAAATTTTGATGTAATATTTGTAAAAATAGCTAGTTTGAGGTTTTCTTCATTTTTATTTGATCGCCCTACCAGAGTGTTTCACATCACTTTAAATTCATTATGATGGTGTGTGTTGTAAATTTTGATGTAATATTTGTAAAAATAGCTAGTTTGACGTTTTCTTCATTTTTATTTGATCACCCTACCAGAGTGTTTCACATCACTTTAAATTCATTGTACCTATATGTCAGAAATGTTTTTCTAATTGCAAAAAAGTGACATAAAATCTTTTGAACTTCCTGCTGTGAAGAACTGAGATTTCTGAGACCATGGACATATGGGTCACCTCAGTGCCACCTTTAATGTTAGTTACTGAGCTGTACATGTATTCTGAAACACCAAGCAGAAGTGATGTATCTGGGAGATGATTGAGAGTTTTTATATTACTGTGTCATAGCAACCGTAGGATGATGGATGAGGAGAGGATGATAGCTTTTATCGAACTTTGTGACATTGGATCTGGTGGGTTATTTAAATTGGATAAAATAATGAAGGCCTCTGGAACTATTTCGATTAAAGCTTGAAGCATTGAAGCATTTTAGTGAATTTAATCCAATGGTATTATTCACCCAAAGCAGATAGGTAGATGAGATAAAATGTAAAACATCTTTTTGCTGCAGGACAGAGTTGTTAATTCCATTGCAGAGCTGATATTTGAAATATGCCTGTGGCAGATTTAAACAATGTCTATACTTATGATTTTATTTTCATCTTGGCGTTGACATAGGATAATAGTGAAATTGTCAATGACACTGTAGCTTAACTTGGAAAGGGGAAAATGTCATACATTACAGTCAATGGAGTGATAAGGAATGCCGAAAGTTCAGATGTTTAAGTATTACCAGAGGTCAACCCACAGATCCATATGAAGTTTGGGATCATTAAGATGATAAAAGGCCACAGAGTCCCCCAACATTCATTTGAAATATATTATATGGAATAAATACTTGTGCAATGTCTTATAACTGAGCTGCATACAATTAACCAAATCTGAAAAAAAACTCTTAAAAGTCTAAATATAACCTCAAATTGGCACAATATCAACAAAATTCTAAGAATTCAGGTTCGGACAAAGATGCATCCCAGGATGTATAATTCTTTGTCGAAAAATGGAAATAACAGTCAAAACAATTCCGACTGAACTAAAAATCGCAAGTGCGCAGGTTCCCATGCTGGTTGACATGTGTCAAGTTTTTGAAAAATTTACTGGAAAATGACAGAATACAGTCTCAGACAAAAGATGAGTCCCAGAAAATGATGGAATGTCAAGGGACAAAAAATTGTGGCAGTAGGTCATACAGAAGCCATGTTTTTTAAGTTTGGTGACAACTGGATGTGGCCTGTTGTGTGTGCCAAAGGATTAAGTCATGCAAAGAGTAAAATCCAAGATGGCCGCTGGTGACCATGTTTTTCAATGAAATCACCGTAGTAGTCCCCTGCGAATCGGTGATTTTCATTTCGAATCTAATCTTGAGTCAAATCAGGTAGAAAATTTGAAATCACACCAATCTTGAATCGAATCATTGTGCCTATTAAGTAAACAATAGTTAAGGCATGGAACAGAGAAACACTCAAATTGGTTGCCATAATTATTTGAAAACCTCACAATTATAAGAGATCATCAGCACAGTGTGATTTAAATTGAATGTACACTTATTTAATCAAAGTGATGCATGTAAAATACAATTATCAATATAATTAGTCCAGGAGATATTGGTCGACCTCTGCCCCCTCCCCCCCCCTCCCCCCTCCCCAGGACTCAACTTCACCCCACTAATTTTCTTTCTTAATGTCTCCTCTAATTTTGTTCGCTTGTTAACAAGAAAAAAAAGTGGCCGCAGAGACTCCAGATAAGATGGCGTCCATCATGGCGGCCATTTTTTTTATAAGCACCAGATCTATTTGATCGCCGTTATAGTAAAGATGATATCACATGCGGTCTTGTTTTCCACTCGATTCGTTATGCTAATATACAATCCTTACAAATTAGCCAAAAATCCAATACCAGAATCCAATATGGCAGCCAAGATGGCCGCCGAAATGTTAATATATGCTATTTTTCTGACATTTCACCACCTTTCATTTGTCTCTGTGGGAAAATATTGGCATCTTGGCGTGATGTTATACAATTATCGTATAGAAGGGTCATTGACGAACACACGGGGACCATAAATTACATTCATTGTGTTTCAAATCAATGAATGTTATTGCTATCATAACAACACCCATGCATATATATGTTCAGGAGATACTTGAGCAAGGATTCCTCTTATACCTGAGTTGAGGAATATTCACCCAAATCCAAGATGGTCACCAAACTGGCCACCATAAATAGAAAAGAAGTCGATATTATCACATACAAATTTCAACTTTTTGTCATAATATCGATCTGTATGGACGAAACGGTACATAATATAAGCCATCTATTAGTTTCAACATAAGTTTTAGCCATTTGGAAGGATGAAAACCCACAATTAATAATCGCGATGTGGCATTTCAAAATCCATTCTCCACTATTATAATAAAGCTCCCATACTGGCCGTAACCGTATATAGGTGCGCCGAATAGTCATATTATGACTTCCAAGAATGAAAACAACAGTACCGGTACCTGAGCTTATTCTGATTTGCCACATTCAGCATTATCTGGACAAGTTTCCGTCTCTTCGTCAGATTAATCTATCTCGCTCACACCAACACAGTTTTCTACACTTCTTTGTAGAAGGGTCCCACTAATCGGAATGTTTCAAACAATACATATGCCAGTGTCCAGCTCACGTGTTTGTCTCGAAAGCTGGGAATTCTTATCCTTATTCTTGGCGAGCTTCATTTGTGGTATAGCTTATTATATAATTCAGATGCTACATATGGGATCTGAGCGTCATCTTGTGCGATAAACTAGAAAGGTATGCGGTCGAGGCATATACTAACTTTCAGAAGGACCTTCAGCTTTGGTGACCTATAAATGGGGATAACAACATGTACACCTGGTGATCTTCCCAAACAGCCACTTCTCAATATATGGTTCATCAATTCACATACTCATCAAATGCACTGACATACCCGGACAACTTCTGTATATGGCTTTGAATGTTGAAAGCCTGACATTTAACGGATGCCTTTCTGCTAAGGCGTAGAAGACCATAATGCATAATATACCCACACTTCTTGTTTTCCTTGTTGCTAAGATTGTATGTTCCCATCTGTTTGGAAGCCGTTCTTAATCAACTGGACCAGGCGTGTACCATTGGCTACTACTATATAAGCCCCACCCAGACTGGGGTGTAGTCTTAAAGGCGATGCCTTTGATATGTCATACTCACTCTTGGTGGTGGTCCATATGGTTCAAGAAAGTATAAATGCCATCAACACAAGGGTGAAATGTTCAATGCGAAGAACATCCAGAGTAATGTTACGTTGATGAGATCGTGCATTCAATTCAACACACATTGGGTACACCAAGTGATTTCTTGGTAACATCACCATTCCAACCATTTTCCTGCATGAGACATATTACCTACTATATTCTAAAGTTGTATATATAAAGCTACATGATCATAAAGGTTACGTTCCCCAACATCCACAGCCATTGCCGTCGAGACTATAAATTGTTCTTTAAATACATAGTGAAATAAATGCACCACAGTTCCTGACATTTTCTTGAATAATACCGCCCACATACTGACACTAACCCTGAGAGAGGTTAACAAAAATGCATGCCTTCATTCTATAAAGATATTATCCTTTAGTCCATCCGACTGTTCTGGGGGAGGCTAGCATAGTATTATCCAGACAAAATTATACGTCTGGTCAAGTTGAATTAGAACGGCTTCGAAACGGACGTAGAAATACAATCTTACCACACCAAAAAACAACAACACGCATGACATTCCTCTATCTCAAACATGCACCGGGTGTATGGGTGGTGTATACCGTGGCCAATTTCATTCCCATTATCTTGGTGCATGTATGTTCACAAACTAGCCCTGCGAGTGTTGTTCTTCTCAGCTGGGAGCTATTCGACGAGACGACTGTGGGATGGCTAGCAACCTTCGAAACACTGTCAAAGTTGTCCACGTATGACAATGCATTCGCTAAGTTTGTGAGTTGACGAATCATCTATTGAGAAGTGACTAGCTAACTGGTTCCCCAGGTGTACATGTCGTTATCCCCATGGGGTATGAGACACATATATTACAGAGATGACCTTCTGTAAGCTTGTATATTCATCGACCATATGCCTTTCTAGTTCAAGATGACGCACAAATCCCATATTTAGCAAATATTTAAAATCGTAAGCTCAGACACTGGAAAATGAATTATTTGAAATGTTATGATTGGAGGGACACTTCTCCCAGGAAGTGTTGAATACTTTGTCGGTGTGAGCGACCTAGATTTATCAGACAAAGAAATGGAAGCTGGTCCAGATAATTATGGACGTGATGTGGCAAATCAGAATCTGTTATCAGGTAATTGTTCTAATATGACTATTCGGTGCACCTACGGTTACGGCCATTATCGGCGCTAAGTGGAGAATGGATTTTGAAATGCCACATCGCGATATTAATTGTGGGTTTTGGTCTTTCCAGAAGGATACGAGCTATGTTATGCGTTTTGATACGTTTTAAGTTGAACTAATCAATGGTTTATGTACAGTTTCGTCCATACATACCAATATTATGACAAAAAGTTGAAATTAGTATGTGAAAATATCGATTTCTTTTCAATTTCTGGCTGCCAATTTAGCCACCATCTTGACTGTGAGTATCAATTGCCAAACTCAAATGAATACTTCATATCAATATACCATATCAACATGTAATGGTGGGTAGAAATCGCGAAACGCCCATCGTAAGAAAGTAAAGGAATGTAGGCGTGTTTTCAAATTTCAGTCGCCATTTTGACCGCCATCTTCGATTTGGAAAACCATTTCTTGCATGAGATGTAAGGTAATTACTTCACCTCAGTATTTCCAACTAAACTGTAAGATGGGTGCAGTTGTCTCGACAATAATGCCCAATGATGTGAATATGAGGGAATTTCGGTGATTTTTCAAAATATGTCCACCATTGTGGGTGCCATTTTGGATTTGGGGGACTTTTATTTGGATACAGTACAAGGACAGTTCTTCGCCTAAGTGTTACCAACTCACAATAGTAAGCAGGTGTGGAGTTGTCATGACAATAATGCTCACTGATGTTAAAATCAGCAATTTTTCTGTTTCTGGTGGCCATATTGGCTGCCATCTTGGATTTGGATGAATATTCCACATCTCAGAAATAAGAGGAATCCTAGCTCGAGTATCTCCTGCATATATATATGCACGGGTGTTGTTATGATAGCAATAACATTAATTGATTTGAAACATTACATTGCGTTATTAGCGTCGATTCGGCTTTGACCTATTATACCGGCATTTGTGAAAACGTGATATCGGACAAAAATATCCCACAATGAATATATATTATGGTCCCTGTGTGTTTGTCAATGACTCTTCTATACGATAAATGTATAACATCATGCCAAGGTGTCAATATTTTCCCACAGAGACAAACAAAAGGTGGTGAAATGTCAGAAAAATAGCATATTTTAACATTTCGGTAGCCATCTTGGCCGCCATATTGGATTCTGGTGTCGGATTTTTTGCTAATTTGTATATTAGGGCTGTATATTAGCATAACGAATCGAGCGGAAAGCAAGACCTCATGTGATATCATCTTTACTATAAAGGCGATCAAAGAGACCTGGTGCATATAAAAAAAAATGGCCGCCATGATGGACGCCATCTTGTCTGGAGTCTCTGCGGCTACTTTTTTCTTGTTAACAAGTGAACAAAATTAGAGGAGACATTAAGAAAGAAAATTAGTGGGGTGAAGTTGAGTCCTGGGGAGGGGGGGGGGGGGGGGGTGCAGAGGTCGAACAATATCTCCTGGACTAAATGTAAATATATCAGAAGCAACAAGACAGACAGTAAGGATGAACATGCATGCAGCTCATTTGCGTGTAAATACTGTCATGTGAATGTATCAATGAGTGATGGATCAATATGACATTAGGTCCCCAAACTTTTGCAATCGAGAAACCTTAATAAGTCATTCCCCTACACTATACTGAAATATGCCATAATCAGTTACATGTAATTCCCAACTGACACACAATTGCTGTAACGCTGCAGTCCTGATGGACATAGGTAATTCATACATAAATTGGGTGGTCCAAATTATAGATCATGTGCAACATTTTGTGTTTATACCATTATGTGCAGTCATTTGTTAAAATCCGAAGTCTATTTGCACAAAAACTGTTATATTACATATAGTATGTGTATCCATCCACCTGATGATAAAGATCCGATAAAATTTGACAGGACAGCCTATTTAGAATCAAATCAATCAGAGTCCAAAGGGCCTAGTATTATCAGTCTTTAACTTTAAACATATTTATTTGTCTAAATTCAATAATACATAGGAAATAACACATATACTTGTATACAGACAATGGGATTGGAGGACAAGTGCTGACTCACTTATGAGTATTATCAGTCAGACTCAAGCGCAGACCCAGTCTCATTCTAATCGACTCGTGGACAGAAATGAAACTGAGTCTGGATATTTATCAGACTGTAGTATTTTATAATAAATCAGTAACTGGTTAGTTGTATTATCAGGATGTATACAAATACATGTGCCTTATTTTTGCAAACTGCATGTTTGGGGTGTACATGTAAATATGTCTGAAGTTAATGTCGCATGCATGAGAACAGCACAAATCTGTTTGCATATTTTTGGTAATAATATTGGATCAAGATTAATGACTAACTGCAAACTGATAATTATTTAATTTTAATAATATTAATTTTAGTTTAACAACTAAATCTTAATCAGAATGTATTTTTATTATTATGTTGTTGTTGATTGTTTCTGGGAAGAGATAGAGCATCTTTAACTGAAAGCAGTAACTGAGAGATAACTCTAGTATAAACTGAATTCTCGCTGATATTATTTACCTCAAGTAAATGAAAGGAGGAGAACTCTATATATTATTGATTTTCCCCATTGACCATAGGCATTATGTGAGATGTGAGCGTCTCAGTATTATTAGTAAGATATCAGCCTTGTAATGTCATCATGACCAGTTGTACATAATACAGTGGACTATTTGGTTGAGATGTAAAGGTACCAGGGACACTCTATGAATAAGCTTGTTTATCATATGACTTGTACCTTTTATTGGGCTTCATGTATTGCACATTTTATTGGGCTTCATGTATTGCACCTTTTAGTGGGCTTCATGTATTTCATATTTCCATGTGTTATTAGTTAGCTTTAATAACACCTCCTGCAGTTGATTTGATTAGTAAATTTTACAAAGCGTCTTTGCAAATGACTGTAACATAATAGTTCTAGGTCAAATTCATGTGCATATAATTAACTATTTTAAAATACACCAATACTTGGTGATGCAGAAGCGAACATGAAAAATCTGACCAAGTCTATGCCGTTCCCAACATTCATATTAACTGGACAAACTAATAATGAAAGTGTCAATGACACTGTAGCTCAACTTGGAAAGGGAATAATTTCATGTGTTACAGTCAATGGAGTGATTAGGAATGTGGAAAGTTGAAAGGCCTAGTAAAATCCAATATGGCCGCTGGCAGCCATGTTTTTTTGCCGAATGACCCCAAAATGACTCGTTCCCATTTACATGTCAATGTTAATATCCATCACAAATTTCATGATGATCCGACAAAAGATACGACCTGTAGCCTGTGTCAAAGGATTTAGTCATGTAAAGTGTAAAATCCAAGATGGCTGCTGGCGGCCATGTTTTTGGCCGAATGACCCCAAAATGACTTGTTCCCATCTACATGTCAATATTAACATACATGACAAATTTCATGATGATGAGATGAACAGTACGACCTGCAGCCCGTGCTAATGGATTGAATTTTAAAATCCAAGATGGCCATGTTTTTTTTCCGAATGACCCCAAAATGACTCGTTCCCATCTACATGTTATTGTTAACATACATCACAAATTTCATGAAGATCCGACCAAAGCTACGACCTGTATCCCGTGCCAAAGAATTTAGTCATGCAAAGAGTAAAATTCAAGATGGATGCTGGTGGCCATGTTTTTTGGCCGAATGACCCCAAAATGACTCGTTCCCATCTACATGTCAATATTAACATCCATGACAAATTTCATGATGATCAGATGAACAGTACGACCTGTAGCCCGTGCTAATGGATTGATTTTGAAATCCAAGATGGCTGCTGGCGACCATGTTTTTATGCCGAATGACCCCAAAATGACTTGTTCCCATCTACATGTCATTGTTAACATCCATGACAAATTTCATGAAGATCCAACCAAAGATACAACCTGTAGCCCGCGCCAAAGGATTTAGTCATGCAAAGAGTAAAATCCAAGATGGCTGCTGGCGGCCATGTTTTTTTGGCCGAACGACCCCAAAATGACTCATTCCCATCTACATGTCAATATTAACATCCAAGACAAATTTCATGATGATCATATGAACAGTACAACCTGTAGCCTGTGCTAATGGATTGAATTTTGAAATCCAATATGGCCACTTTCGGCCATGTTTTTTTGCCGAATGACCCCAAAATGACTCGTTCCCATCTACATGTCAATGTCAACAGCCATGACAAATTTCATAATGATCCGACCAAAGGTACGACCTGTAGCCCGTGCTAAAGGAAATTGTTGACGAGTCACACACGCACCAACACACACGGACGACGGATACCAAGCCATGGCAATAGCTCAATCTTTACAAAGTAAAGTTGAGCTAATAATACTGAAGGGGTCAATGACACTGTAGCTCAACTTGGAGAAGTATAATTTGAGCTAAAAAGTGCTTGTATCGGGAGTTGATCAGATGCTCAACACCATGGTTGTTTAACAATTTAATGTTTCAACCTGAGAATATAAAGGACACAAATCAGTCAAGAGTATATAAATGCCAAGAACATGACAATTAATGTTAATGAATATCACCACCTCACACAAGTATGGTTCAAAATGCTCACACGTATGTAACCAGCAGGCGCACATGTACCACATCACATTAAAATGGACGCACATAACCACATGCACGCAACATATTTATTCAACACCTCACATGCAAATGACTATATACACACACTCAATGCAAACAATCACACAATTTACCATATCACAGGCAAATGAATAAATGTACATTAATACAAACGGAATGAGAACATATCAAATTAATTGGAAAATATTCGATGCACATGAATCTGGAAAAACAGTGAATATCATAACAAGTTCCTCAAAACCATTTGATATAAGTCTCTACACAAGCTTCAACACTATACAGTTGTTGCCCGATGTCGAGGGAGACATTGAGATTTGTCACCCGCTCGAGAACGGAATGTCTCCCGAGGAGCACAGCTCCGAGGGAGACATTCCGTTCTCGAGCGGGTGACAAATCTCAATGTCTCCCGAGAAGAAGGTCAACAACTGTTTTGTTATCCGATTATACCACAGAAAAAAATCCTTGCCATCCACACGCACGATGTTGCACTGAGTCACGAGTTTTTTCTTTCCCGATTATGTATATTTTCAGTAACTACTTATCGTTCTGTTCCATTAACGATAGTCAAGCCGTTAAGCGTTTGATAATCAGCGTTTATTTACGATCATTTTGGTCGTTAAATCGTCAATATCGGTCCATGCAATGTAAACCAATAAGCCATATAGGTATGTTATCACCTTCTGCAATGTGGAATATTCAATGTCTCCTTGCGCGCGGAATTTACTCGCGATGTTCATTTCATAACGGTCATCCCCGAAAGCTATTGGGAAGTTGTCAATTTCATTAATGTACATTCATATATGTGTCAGTGCTCCCAAGTGCATGGCGATCCTCACACAAAATACTTCTATGATCACATTGCAGACATCGCGGAGAGGGGGCGACAAAAACAATGTCTCCCGGCTCAGCGGGCGACAGTGTGCATGATTTGTCACCCGGCACGTGACAGGACATGGGCCAATCAGAAGGGTGGAAAATAGGGAGGAGGGTAACAAAACATGCTATCCAAGCACAAAGTCCATTCAGTCAGATATGAAAATTCAATGTACAAGTGTTTCAGATTTTATTGCAATGTCACAAAGAGACCTTCACCTAAATACTCACACATTGGCGGGCATTGATGATACAATAAATATGGATAGTTGAGCAGAAGAAATGAAGAGAGAGTTGTTGGATCTGAGACAGTCAGTGGCGGTCAGAATACGAATGAAGTATCACAAAGGATATGGTTTGCATGCGAACACTTTTGGCGATTCAGTAAAGTTGGTCTTAAGCAGTAGGGTACATCACTGCGCGATTATTACAATTTCAGTATGGACGTGCATTTCTCAAATAACATGCCTCATATGTTCGCATAATTAACAAAATGTAACAGGATTCCGCGCCTTGGGTAAAGCAAACTATCACAGCGTGATACAGTACTGAAGGGTACACAGATTTGGAAAATGTGCTGAAGGGTACACAGGTTTGGAATGCTGAAGGGTAAACAGGTTTTGAAATCTCTATGAAATGACATTTAGTTTTCGCGTCTGCCACAATTTCTGTTAGAGAATAATTGTGTTATGTTCAATGAAATTGAAAATGAACTGAAAAAAAATAGTTGATAGCACCAAACGTTCTGTCACACAGTTGACTGCATTATTACCGATAGCAAACCATGCATACCCTTCAGCACATTTTCAAAAGCTGTGTACCCTTCAGCACTGTTTTAAGTGAGAGACCGCTTCAGAAACAATAACGGTAACAACATGTCAGAAACAATAAGAATAATTTAATTGCTTTCCTAAATTTTCGATAATTTGTATTTTGTTCAATGGAAAACGTTCAAACAAAACAGAAAGTTGGAAATCCACATTAATCGCATTGGCAAAAAAAAAGTCCTCAAAAATATATGCTCAAATGTCAAACATTCACAGTCTGATTCTGCATGAAATATAAATCCATGTGGTGCTATATGTAGTACCGAATTAAAGTATCTTTGATTTTTTTCAGCATGGAAACTGACAACATTTCCTGGAAAGTTGAAAATGTTCAGGGATTTGTAGGTTGAGAGAATTTAGTGACAGTTGCCATGGTGATGGGACAGATGGGTCTTATAGCTCCTAATCATCCCAAAGTAAATATGTATCTTTCACCAATTATTATCTAAACAATTATGTGTATATAAAATTCCAAAAGCATGTTTTCTTGGAAACAGTAACTAGGCTCGAACCACAGTAAAGTTTTGTGTGTGGATGCATGCATTCGCTTCATATTAACGCCATGAAGTGTTTCAGGCATGCACTTCATTGAATCTAAATTCAATTTTGGCTGTGCGAACATAGTATTTGGCATAGAAATCAGCTCAAATAGTCATGTCATATGATATAAATATATGTTCATGTCATAAAATTTATTTAACTCATCTCAAATTTTCAGTTTTGTCAAGTCAAAACCGAAAATTCTAAGACTCGTTTCATAAATTTCGTATCAGAGAAACACTCATTTCATATCCTATATTTATTGACAAACTAAAACTCTAGCTCAAAGGGCTACTTTTCTACAAATAAACAACCAATACCAATAAAATAACGTGAGCATAACAGATGGTCATGACAGTTGAGAGAAATATAAACTGCAGCGACACCTGCCTCTAAATCAAAATGACGAGAGCATAAGAACTTCGGACACAAAGTGAAGGAAAAATGATCAATAAGACTTATATTAGTGTCAGGCTTCATTAAGAAAGTATGAGGTTAACATCTTCTTCAAACGTCAAGATGCTCGAGTGCTGGCCATAGTACAGGAGTGTCACGAATAATCATAACGGCTAATTGAAAAAGTCAACAACAAATTTCCATGATCGATTATTTGACTATCTCCCCATCAGTCTAGGTGAACAGACGCAATTGTGAATTCAGTCTGGAGACTCCCGGGTTCCTATTTCAAGAAAGAACGGGATTTACCATTGTGTGAAATCTCATTGACATTTAAAGTTTCCAAATAAGGCATGGTTATTAATCAAATAGACACATGCACCTGAAGTCCTGTAAGGCCTACATATCTTTATAAGGGCTGTCGCCTTTCCTCTTTTCAATTTCCGTGCAATAAATGCATGTTCACATTGCTATCAGGGATATATTGTTGGATTGCTATATAATAATTTTAAATGGAAATAAAGATCTAGCATTAAACAAATAGTCTACCAAATTTCAGTTATCTTTGCATCAGATATCATATGGTACTACGTTGATGTCGCATCATGTCCTTATATAGAATACACATGAGCAGTTTACTACAGGCATAATAGACAACTTATTTGGTACGTGCTGTATAAATTGTCCCTGTTGGTAAAATAAACAAATTAGATACATAAAGTTTGAATATCTTTGAAAGAACAAACTGAACAAATCCATTCTTTATACTTATTTTGACTACTAATTTTTCCCCTATTATCATGTTACGTTCCTTGGTCCTATTTATTTTACAGTAACTGAGAGATACAGTGCATTTGATCTTTTAACATTGAAAATCCTGTGCCATTGCATTCTCCCATATGGAGCCTTGTATATATAAGACTAGCAGGTGGACCCGACTTCATCCGGGCTGTTTCCCCTCTGCTTTTCGGCGAATTGCGCAATTTGACCTTGAATTGTCCATTTTGAAGGTCAAGGTCAGGTGGGGTCACGATTTGACCCGTCCAAAACACTGCCCGGACAAAAGTACCCGACAAAAGTACCCGTCGAAATCCATCCGGTTTTACCCGATTTGACCTTGAATTGGTCCGGGTTGTTTCCCCTCTGCTTTTCGGCGAATTGCGCGATTTGACCTTGAATTGTCCATTTTGAAGGTCAGGTGGGGTAACGATTTGAACCGTCCAAAACACTGCCCGGACAAAAGTACCAGTCGAAATCCATCCGGTTTTATCCGATTTGACCTTGAATTGATCATTTTGAAGGTCAAGGTCCGTGCTCTTTCCCCTCTGCTTTTCGACGAATTGCGCGATTGACCTTGAATTGTCCATTTTGAAGGTCAAGGTCAGGTGGGGTCACGATTTGACCCGGACAAAAGTACCCGTCGAAATCCATCCGGTTTTATCCGATTTGACCTTGAATTGTCCATTTTGAAGGTCAAGGTCCGTGCTGTTTACCCTCTGCTTTTCGACGAATTGCGCGATTTGACCTTGAATTGTCCATTTTGAAGGTCAAGGTCAGGTGGGGGTCACGATTTGACCCGGACAAAAGTACCCCGTCGAAATCCATCCGGTTTTACCCGATTTGACCTCGAATTGATCATTTTGAAGGTCAAGGTCAGGTCGGGGTCACGATTTGACCCGTCCAAAACACACAGTGGACAAAAGTAACCCCATGTATCAAATTTCGTCGAAATCCCATCAAAATTCGTGATTTGACCTTGAATTGACCCGATTTCAAGGTCAAGGTCACATTGCACAGGCAAATGAATAGGGTAATGAGACTCCCCATACGAAAGTATCAATAGACACTAATTTTCATCGAAATCCCGTGATACTCGGGCGTTTGACCTTGAAATGACCCGATTTCAAGGTCAAGGTCACGTCGCACGGGCAAATTAATAGGCCCAGGCCAGTCCCCGGCCGAAAGTACCCCCACATACCAAGTTTCATCGAAATCAGCTTGGTCGTTTTCGAGTCCATCGCGAACAGACAGACAGACACACACACAGATCTTCCAAAATACATAATAGACTAGCCGATGAGCCCGACGTTGTCCGGGCTATTCAAAAACCAAATTTCAAGTCGATAGCTCAACCCGTTTCCGAGATCTGGTCTGCGCGAAGCTGGCGTCGCACGGGCTCGGCGACCCGATAAAATTTGTATCCGGGGCAAGATACATTCACATACCAAATTTCAAGTCGATAGCTCCACCCGTTTCTGAGATCTCGTCTGCGCATGCGCGAAGCGGGCGCCGCACGGGCTCGGTGACCCGATAAAATTTGTATCCGGGGCAAGATACATTCACATACCAAATTTCAAGTCGATAGCTCCACCCGTTTCCGAGATCTCGTCTGCGCGAAGCTGGCGTCGCACGGGCTCGGCGACCCGATAAAATTTGTATCCGGGGCAAGATACATTCACATAGCAAATTTTAAGTCGATAGCTCCACCCGTTTCCGAGATCTCGTCTGCGCATGCGCGAAGCGGGCGCCGCACGGGCTCGCCAATACGACAACGTCCACCGCCTGGTCAAACTACACACACGTACCAAGTTTCGTCCCGATCGGTCGAGAATCGTAGATTTGTATTAATGACAAACAGACAAACAGACAGACAGACAGAGGTCTTCAAAATATATATGAGACTAGCCGATGAGCCCGAGCTATTCAAAACCAAATTTCAAGTCGATAGCTCCACCCGTTTCCGAGATCTGGTCTGCGAATGCCCGAAGCTGGCATCGCACGGGCTCGGCGACCCGATAAAATTCGTATCCGGGGCAAGATACATCCACATAGCAAATTTCAAGTCGATACCTCCACCCGTTTCCGAGATCTCGTCTGCGCATGCGCGAAGCGGGTGTCACACAGGCTCGCCAATATGACAAGGACGACCGCCTGGTCAAACTACACACACGTACCAAGTTTCGTCCCGATCGGTCGAGAATCGTAGATTTGTATAAATTACATACATACATACAGACAGAGGTCTTCAAAATATATAAGAGATAATGAATGTACTTGCTTACAAGGTCAAGGTAAATATTGCTAGGCCAATGTATTCTCTTATGTTCCGCCTCCAGTGAGAAACCACGTCGTTGATTGGTCAGAGAGCTGCGCAACATATCCTATGTTTATAACTTATAATATACGCGAGGCTCCCTACTTTGCAGAAGCTATAACTTGACCAACATTTTCCATTAACATACCATGCGAGGATACTAGTACCAAACAACATTACAAAATTACTTCATTACGCAGTTCTGAGACTGGACAAACATCCTGACAGTAAAATAACATATTTGGTTTTCTGGCAGCAGATTTAACATCCTGACAGTGTAATAACATATTTGGTTTTCTGGGAATGGATTTAACATCCTGACAGTGTAATAACATATTTGGTTTTCTGGGAGCGGATTTAACATCCTGACAGTGTAATAACATATTTGGTTTTCTGGGAGCGGATTTAACATCCTGACAGTGTAATAACATATTTGGTTTTCTGGGAGCGGATTTAACATCCTGACAGTGTAATAACATATTTGGTTTTCTGGCAGCAGATTTAACATCCTGACAGGGTAATAACATATTTGGTTTTCTGGGAATGGATTTAACATCCTGACAGTGTAATAACATATTTGGTTTTCTGGGAGCGGATTTAACATCCTGACAGGGTAATAACACTGTTGGTTTTCTGGGAATGGATTTAACATCCTGACAGTGTAATAACATAATTGGTTTTCTGGCAGCAGATTTAACATCCTGACAGTGTAATAACATATTTGGTTTTCTGGCAGCAGATTTAACATCCTGACAGTGTAATAACATATTTGGTTTTCTGGCAGCAGATTTAACATCCTGACAGTGTAATAACATATTTGGTTTTCTGGGAGCGGATTTAACATCCTGACAGTGTAATAACATATTTGGTTTTCTGGGAATGGATTTAACATCCTGACAGGGTAATAACATATTTGGTTTTCTGGGAGCGGATTTAACATCCTGACAGTGTAATAACATATTTGGTTTTCTGGGAGCGGATTTAACATCCTGACAGTGTAATAACATATTTGGTTTTCTGGGAGCGGATTTAACATCCTGACAGTGTAATAACATATTTGGTTTTCTGGGAGCGGATTTAACATCCTGACAGTGTAATAACATATTTGGTTTTCTGGGAATGGATTTAACATCCTGACAGGGTAATAACATATTTGGTTTTCTGGGAGCGGATTTAACATCCTGACAGTATAATAACATATTTGGTTTTCTGGGAATGGATTTAACATCCTGACAGTGTAATAACATATTTGGTTTTCTGGGAGCGGATTTAACATCCTGACAGTGTAATAACATATTTGGTTTTCTGGGAGCGGATTTAACATCCTGACAGTGTAATAACATATTTGGTTTTCTGGGAGCGGATTTAACATCCTGACAGTGTAATAACATATTTGGTTTTCTGGGAGCGGATTTAACATCCTGACAGTGTAATAACATATTTGGTTTTCTGGGAGCGGATTTAACATCCTGACAGTGTAATAACATATTTGGTTTTCTGGCAGCAGATTTAACATCCTGACAGGGTAATAACATATTTGGTTTTCTGGGAATGGATTTAACATCCTGACAGTGTAATAACATATTTGGTTTTCTGGGAGCGGATTTAACATCCTGACAGTGTAATAACATATTTGGTTTTCTGGGAATGGATTTAACATCCTGACAGGGTAATAACATATTTGGTTTTCTGGGAGCGGATTTAACATCCTGACAGTATAATAACATATTTGGTTTTCTGGGAATGGATTTAACATCCTGACAGTGTAATAACATATTTGGTTTTCTGGGAGCGGATTTAACATCCTGACAGTGTAATAACATATTTGGTTTTCTGGGAGCGGATTTAACATCCTGACAGTGTAATAACATATTTGGTTTTCTGGGAGCGGATTTAACATCCTGACAGTGTAATAACATATTTGGTTTTCTGGGAGCGGATTTAACATCCTGACAGTGTAATAACATATTTGGTTTTCTGGGAGCGGATTTAACATCCTGACAGTGTAATAACATATTTGGTTTTCTGGGAGCGGATTTAACATCCTGACAGTGTAATAACATATTTGGTTTTCTGGGAGCGGATTTAACATCCTGACAGTGTAATAACATATTTGGTTTTCTGGGAATGGATTTAACATCCTGACAGGGTAATAACATATTTGGTTTTCTGGGAGCGGATTTAACATCCTGACAGTGTAATAACATATTTGGTTTTCTGGGAATGGATTTAACATCCTGACAGTGTAATAACATATTTGGTTTTCTGGGAATGGATTTAACATCCTGACAGTGTAATAACATATTTGGTTTTCTGGGAATGGATTTAACATCCTGACAGTGTAATAACATATTTGGTTTTCTGGGAGCGGATTTAACATCCTGACAGTGTAATAACATATTTGGTTTTCTGGGAGCGGATTTAACATCCTGACAGTGTAATAACATATTTGGTTTTCTGGGAGCGGATTTAACATCCTGACAGTGTAATAACATATTTGGTTTTCTGGGAATGGATTTAACATCCTGACAGGGTAATAACATATTTGGTTTTCTGGGAGCGGATTTAACATCCTGACAGTGTAATAACATATTTGGTTTTCTGGGAGCGGATTTAACATCCTGACAGTGTAATAACATATTTGGTTTTCTGGGAGCGGATTTAACATCCTGACAGTGTAATAACATATTTGGTTTTCTGGGAGCGGATTTAACATCCTGACAGTGTAATAACATATTTGGTTTTCTGGGAGCGGATTTAACATCCTGACAGTGTAATAACATATTTGGTTTTCTGGGAGCGGATTTAACATCCTGACAGTGTAATAACATATTTGGTTTTCTGGGAGCGGATTTAACATCCTGACAGTGTAATAACATATTTGGTTTTCTGGGAGCGGATTTAACATCCTGACAGTGTAATAACATATTTGGTTTTCTGGGAATGGATTTAACATCCTGACAGGGTAATAACATATTTGGTTTTCTGGGAGCGGATTTAACATCCTGACAGTGTAATAACATATTTGGTTTTCTGGGAATGGATTTAACATCCTGACAGTGTAATAACATATTTGGTTTTCTGGGAGCGGATTTAACATCCTGACAGTGTAATAACATATTTGGTTTTCTGGGAATGGATTTAACATCCTGACAGTGTAATAACATATTTGGTTTTCTGGGAGCAGATTTAACATCCTGACAGTGTAATAACATATTTGGTTTTCTGGGAATGGATTTAACATCCTGACAGTGTAATAACATATTTGGTTTTCTGGGAGCGGATTTAACATCCTGACAGTGTAATAACATATTTGGTTTTCTGGGAATGGATTTAACATCCTGACAGTGTAATAACATATTTGGTTTTCTGGGAATGGATTTAACATCCTGACAGGGTAATAACATATTTGGTTTTCTGGGAATGGATTTAACATCCTGACAGTGTAATAACATATTTGGTTTTCTGGCAGCAGATTTAACATCCTGACAGTGTAATAACATATTTGGTTTTCTGGGAATGGATTTAACATCCTGACAGGGTAATAACATATTTGGTTTTCTGGGAGCGGATTTAACATCCTGACAGGGTAATAACATATTTGGTTTTCTGGGAGCGGATTTAACATCCTGACAGGGTAATAACATATTTGGTTTTCTGGGAATGGATTTAACATCCTGACAGTGTAATAACATATTTGGTTTTCTGGGAATGGATTTAACATCCTGACAGTGTAATAACATATTTGGTTTTCTGGGAATGGATTTAACATCCTGACAGTGTAATAACATATTTGGTTTTCTGGGAGCGGATTTAACATCCTGACAGTGTAATAACATATTTGGTTTTCTGGGAATGGATTTAACATCCTGACAGTGTAATAACATATTTGGTTTTCTGGGAGCGGATTTAACATCCTGACAGTGTAATAACATATTTGGTTTTCTGGGAATGGATTTAACATCCTGACAGTGTAATAACATATTTGGTTTTCTGGGAGCGGATTTAACATCCTGACAGTGTAATAACATATTTGGTTTTCTGGGAATGGATTTAACATCCTGACAGTGTAATAACATATTTGGTTTTCTGGGAGCGGATTTAACATCCTGACAGTGTAATAACATATTTGGTTTTCTGGGAATGGATTTAACATCCTGACAGTGTAATAACATATTTGGTTTTCTGGGAGCGGATTTAACATCCTGACAGTGTAATAACATATTTGGTTTTCTGGGAGCGGATTTAACATCCTGACAGTGTAATAACATATTTGGTTTTCTGGGAATGGATTTAACATCCTGACAGTGTAATAACATATTTGGTTTTCTGGGAGCGGATTTAACATCCTGACAGTGTAATAACATATTTGGTTTTCTGGGAATGGATTTAACATCCTGACAGTGTAATAACATATTTGGTTTTCTGGGAGCGGATTTAACATCCTGACAGTGTAATAACATATTTGGTTTTCTGGGAATGGATTTAACATCCTGACAGTGTAATAACATATTTGGTTTTCTGGGAGCGGATTTAACATCCTGACAGTGTAATAACATATTTGGTTTTCTGGGAATGGATTTAACATCCTGACAGTGTAATAACATATTTGGTTTTCTGGGAGCGGATTTAACATCCTGACAGTGTAATAACATATTTGGTTTTCTGGGAATGGATTTAACATCCTGACAGTGTAATAACATATTTGGTTTTCTGGGAGCGGATTTAACATCCTGACAGTGTAATAACATATTTGGTTTTCTGGGAATGGATTTAACATCCTGACAGTGTAATAACATATTTGGTTTTCTGGGAGCGGATTTAACATCCTGACAGTGTAATAACATATTTGGTTTTCTGGGAATGGATTTAACATCCTGACAGTGTAATAACATATTTGGTTTTCTGGGAGCGGATTTAACATCCTGACAGTGTAATAACATATTTGGTTTTCTGGGAATGGATTTAACATCCTGACAGTGTAATAACATATTTGGTTTTCTGGGAGCGGATTTAACATCCTGACAGTGTAATAACATATTTGGTTTTCTGGGAGCGGATTTAACATCCTGACAGTGTAATAACATATTTGGTTTTCTGGGAATGGATTTAACATCCTGACAGTGTAATAACATATTTGGTTTTCTGGGAGCGGATTTAACATCCTGACAGTGTAATAACATATTTGGTTTTCTGGGAATGGATTTAACATCCTGACAGTGTAATAACATATTTGGTTTTCTGGGAGCGGATTTAACATCCTGACAGTGTAATAACATATTTGGTTTTCTGGGAATGGATTTAACATCCTGACAGTGTAATAACATATTTGGTTTTCTGGGAGCGGATTTAACATCCTGACAGTGTAATAACATATTTGGTTTTCTGGGAATGGATTTAACATCCTGACAGTGTAATAACATATTTGGTTTTCTGGGAGCGGATTTAACATCCTGACAGTGTAATAACATATTTGGTTTTCTGGGAATGGATTTAACATCCTGACAGTGTAATAACATATTTGGTTTTCTGGGAGCGGATTTAACATCATGATAGTGTAATAACATATTTGGTTTTCTGGGAATGGATTTAACATCCTGACAGTGTAATAACATATTTGGTTTTCTGGGAGCGGATTTAACATCCTGACAGTGTAATAACATATTTGGTTTTCTGGGAATGGATTTAACATCCTGACAGTGTAATAACATATTTGGTTTTCTGGGAGCGGATTTAACATCCTGACAGTGTAATAACATATTTGGTTTTCTGGGAATGGATTTAACATCCTGACAGTGTAATAACATATTTGGTTTTCTGGGAATGGATTTAACATCCTGACAGTGTAATAACATATTTGGTTTTCTGGGAATGGATTTAACATCCTGACAGTGTAATAACATATTTGGTTTTCTGGGAGCGGATTTAACATCCTGACAGTGTAATAACATATTTGGTTTTCTGGGAATGGATTTAACATCCTGACAGTGTAATAACATATTTGGTTTTCTGGGAGCGGATTTAACATCCTGACAGTGTAATAACATATTTGGTTTTCTGGGAATGGATTTAACATCCTGACAGTGTAATAACATATTTGGTTTTCTGGGAATGGATTTAACATCCTGACAGTGTAATAACATATTTGGTTTTCTGGGAATGGATTTAACATCCTGACAGGGTAATAACATATTTGGTTTTCTGGCAGCAGATTTAACATCCTGACAGTGTAATAACATATTTGGTTTTCTGGGAATGGATTTAACATCCTGACAGTGTAATAACATATTTGGTTTTCTGGCAGCAGATTTAACATCCTGACAGTGTAATAACATATTTGGTTTTCTGGGAATGGATTTAACATCCTGACAGGGTAATAACATATTTGGTTTTCTGGGAGCGGATTTAACATCCTGACAGGGTAATAACATATTTGGTTTTCTGGGAGCGGATTTAACATCCTGACAGTGTAATAACATATTTGGTTTTCTGGGAGCGGATTTAACATCCTGACAGTGTAATAACATATTTGGTTTTCTGGGAATGGATTTAACATCCTGACAGTGTAATAACATATTTGGTTTTCTGGGAATGGATTTAACATCCTGACAGTGTAATAACATATTTGGTTTTCTGGGAGCGGATTTAACATCCTGACAGTGTAATAACATATTTGGTTTTCTGGGAATGGATTTAACATCCTGACAGTGTAATAACATATTTGGTTTTCTGGCAGCAGATTTAACATCCTGACAGTGTAATAACATATTTGGTTTTCTGGCAGCAGATTTAACATCCTGACAGTGTAATAACATATTTGGTTTTCTGGGAATGGATTTAACATCCTGACAGGGTAATAACATATTTGGTTTTCTGGGAGCGGATTTAACATCCTGACAGGGTAATAACATATTTGGTTTTCTGGGAATGGATTTAACATCCTGACAGTGTAATAACATATTTGGTTTTCTGGGAGCGGATTTAACATCCTGACAGTGTAATAACATATTTGGTTTTCTGGGAATGGATTTAACATCCTGACAGTGTAATAACATATTTGGTTTTCTGGGAATGGATTTAACATCCTGACAGTGTAATAACATATTTGGTTTTCTGGGAGCAGATTTAACATCCTGACAGTGTAATAACATATTTGGTTTTCTGGGAATGGATTTAACATCCTGACAGTGTAATAACATATTTGGTTTTCTGGCAGCAGATTTAACATCCTGACAGTGTAATAACATATTTGGTTTTCTGGGAATGGATTTAACATCCTGACAGGGTAATAACATATTTGGTTTTCTGGGAGCGGATTTAACATCCTGACAGTGTAATAACATATTTGGTTTTCTGGGAATGGATTTAACATCCTGACAGGGTAATAACATATTTGGTTTTCTGGGAGCGGATTTAACATCCTGACAGTGTAATAACATATTTGGTTTTCTGGGAGCGGATTTAACATCCTGACAGTGTAATAACATATTTGGTTTTCTGGGAATGGATTTAACATCCTGACAGTGTAATAACATATTTGGTTTTCTGGGAGCGGATTTAACATCCTGACAGTGTAATAACATATTTGGTTTTCTGGGAATGGATTTAACATCCTGACAGTGTAATAACATATTTGGTTTTCTGGCAGCAGATTTAACATCCTGACAGTGTAATAACATATTTGGTTTTCTGGGAATGGATTTAACATCCTGACAGGGTAATAACATATTTGGTTTTCTGGGAGCGGATTTAACATCCTGACAGGGTAATAACATATTTGGTTTTCTGGGAGCGGATTTAACATCCTGACAGGGTAATAACATATTTGGTTTTCTGGGAGCGGATTTAACATCCTGACAGTGTAATAACATATTTGGTTTTCTGGGAATGGATTTAACATCCTGACAGTGTAATAACATATTTGGTTTTCTGGGAGCGGATTTAACATCCTGACAGTGTAATAACATATTTGGTTTTCTGGCAGCAGATTTAACATCCTGACAGTGTAATAACATATTTGGTTTTCTGGGAATGGATTTAACATCCTGACAGGGTAATAACATATTTGGTTTTCTGGGAGCGGATTTAACATCCTGACAGGGTAATAACATATTTGGTTTTCTGGGAGCGGATTTAACATCCTGACAGGGTAATAACATATTTGGTTTTCTGGGAGCGGATTTAACATCCTGACAGTGTAATAACATATTTGGTTTTCTGGGAATGGATTTAACATCCTGACAGTGTAATAACATATTTGGTTTTCTGGGAGCGGATTTAACATCCTGACAGTGTAATAACATATTTGGTTTTCTGGGAATGGATTTAACATCCTGACAGTGTAATAACATATTTGGTTTTCTGGGAGCGGATTTAACATCCTGACAGTGTAATAACATATTTGGTTTTCTGGGAATGGATTTAACATCCTGACAGTGTAATAACATATTTGGTTTTCTGGGAGCGGATTTAACATCCTGACAGTGTAATAACATATTTGGTTTTCTGGGAATGGATTTAACATCCTGACAGTGTAATAACATATTTGGTTTTCTGGGAGCGGATTTAACATCCTGACAGTGTAATAACATATTTGGTTTTCTGGGAATGGATTTAACATCCTGACAGTGTAATAACATATTTGGTTTTCTGGGAGCGGATTTAACATCCTGACAGTGTAATAACATATTTGGTTTTCTGGGAATGGATTTAACATCCTGACAGTGTAATAACATATTTGGTTTTCTGGGAGCGGATTTAACATCCTGACAGTGTAATAACATATTTGGTTTTCTGGGAATGGATTTAACATCCTGACAGTGTAATAACATATTTGGTTTTCTGGGAGCGGATTTAACATCCTGACAGTGTAATAACATATTTGGTTTTCTGGGAATGGATTTAACATCCTGACAGGGTAATAACATATTTGGTTTTCTGGGAGCGGATTTAACATCCTGACAGTGTAATAACATATTTGGTTTTCTGGGAATGGATTTAACATCCTGACAGTGTAATAACATATTTGGTTTTCTGGGAATGGATTTAACATCCTGACAGTGTAATAACATATTTGGTTTTCTGGGAGCGGATTTAACATCCTGACAGTGTAATAACATATTTGGTTTTCTGGGAGCGGATTTAACATCCTGACAGGGTAATAACATATTTGGTTTTCTGGGAGCGGATTTAACATCCTGACAGTGTAATAACATATTTGGTTTTCTGGGAGCGGATTTAACATCCTGACAGTGTAATAACATATTTGGTTTTCTGGGAGCGGATTTAACATCCTGACAGGGTAATAACATATTTGGTTTTCTGGGAGCGGATTTAACATCCTGACAGTGTAATAACATATTTGGTTTTCTGGGAGCGGATTTAACATCCTGACAGTGTAATAACATATTTGGTTTTCTGGGAATGGATTTAACATCCTGACAGTGTAATAACATATTTGGTTTTCTGGGAGCGGATTTAACATCCTGACAGGGTAATAACATATTTGGTTTTCTGGGAGCGGATTTAACATCCTGACAGTGTAATAACATATTTGGTTTTCTGGGAATGGATTTAACATCCTGACAGTGTAATAACATATTTGGTTTTCTGGGAGCGGATTTAACATCCTGACAGTGTAATAACATATTTGGTTTTCTGGGAATGGATTTAACATCCTGACAGTGTAATAACATATTTGGTTTTCTGGGAATGGATTTAACATCCTGACAGTGTAATAACATATTTGGTTTTCTGGGAGCGGATTTAACATCCTGACAGTGTAATAACATATTTGGTTTTCTGGGAATGGATTTAACATCCTGACAGGGTAATAACACTGTTGGTTTTCTGGGAGCAGATTTAACATCCTGACAGTGTAATAACATCTTTGGTTTTCTGGGAATGGATTTAACATCCTGACAGTGTAATAACATATTTGGTGTTCTGGGGGTAGAATAACATCGTGACAGTGGTATATCACATTTGGTTTTCTTTCTGGGAGTGGGGACATGTAATTTATATTTTGACGTCAATGAAATTATAACTAGAGGTCACCCCCCAAAGATCCATATGAAGTCTGGTGATGATTGGACAAAAGCGGTCAAGTCGAGCTAATAAATGTTAATTGTTGTTATTGCTATTTGTATTTAATAGTAAGAAGTTAAAAGTGGAGTCACCACCAACCACCATTTATGAGAAAACAAATGACCAGACAAGAGAAATGCAATTGAACTACAGCAATGCCCTAAATAATCAACTCCTTATTATAAACCACAGCAGAATTTTGGGTAATTTTTCAGGATTTAGTCTAAATCCTGAAAAATTAGCCATAATTCCGCTGGATTAAGGAGTTGATTATTTAGGGCATTACTGTAATTCATGGCTGTAGAGTGGCTCGACCTTAAATAAGAATCACTTTAGACTCCTAATCAGACTAGATCGATATACTGATGAACCACAAAACCAGATCAGAGACTCATAGTGTGAAGAACAACCTACCAAACCAGATCAAGAAGTGTTGAAATTAAATTCATGTGTATTGTCAGTGAACTATTGCAGAAATCAATAGAATAGAGATAGCACCTATATTATAGGAGTAGACATGATAATCATCATCAAGAACAGCATTCTACTCATTAAAATTACCTCCCCTACAAACCTAGTTTTGAATCAAGGAGTATTCTTAGTAACAATTGATTAACGAGTGGAAACACATTTGTTCGCAGATTTTCTACCACCAAAAATCACCAATTTATCGATGGAAAGTAAACAGAAGCTGCCATTTCTTGTTTATTCGAGGAAGAACGGCTGTAGAGAATTGCATGGTCTGCCAGGAAAATCAAATATCTGAGAGGCTCAGTCTCCCAGGCAGTGACCCTTCTAGATGATAGATATAGGTGCTAACTTGTTATTTATCTCCAGGAATTTCAACAATGGCTTGTATTTTCATGGTAAATATTGTGTTGGTGAAACACAAAGGTGGATAAAGCGAATTCCGTTTGAGATTCCACCTCAGGGCAAAGATATAAATGTTAAAGATGAGTATCTGGTTTAATAATAAGACAGGTGGCTGCCAGGAAAAGGAACATACTCGCGGAGAATTGTCCTGCCTCACCTTCATTCACCTTCATAAATACTTAGCATCGTAACTTTTTTATTTGCAACAGTCTAAACAGTTGATTGTAATTACAGGACATTAAAGACATATTAAGGACTTATTGGGGTGCGTGAAATTGAGAATTTAGTATTCGGGCGTTAAGCCAATTGGTGGAATTTAGCATTCTACTATCATCGCCAAAAATCTCAAACCAATCGACCGTACTACTCCACAGAAAAAATAGTCTGAACTGCTGCACTCAAATGTAAATATTTACTTCTCGAATCAGGACGCAACTTTCTGTGATAAACTAACAGAACTATTTCATCACCGAGAGTCACTGAATTTAATTAATATATAAGAATGATGACGTGTGTAGTAAATTTGATATACTATTTGTAAAAAATAACTACTTTGGGCCAGATTATTCTCCATTTCTATTTGATCACCTTTCCGGAGTGTTTCACATCACTTTAATATTCACATGCAGAAAAGAAAAATAACCAATTATAAAATGGAATCATGTGCGCATTTACTACTATTACAAAGATGCTGGCTGAGCATGGTCCTTTATAATACTGTTGTAGATCATATTTTCCAATGGCAAATATATCATTAATATATTCAATGAAAATTTCAAACAAAACTCAGAACAGAATAATTACTACTGCTGGGGGATCCATCTGTTATTGAAAAAAATATATATATATAATGTATTGAAAATGTAAAAAAAAAAATTCTCAGAAATACCGCAGATGGACTTTTCCCATGTAAAAAGTCATTCAAACAATTTAGAACTGAATTGAAGAAACCATTCAGGGGTGAAATCAGTGAACAAGGTTAATTAGTATTGTCCCCACATCCGGTTGTAATAAGCAATCTGATTGGCTATAATGCCATGTTCAAATCACCATGTCCCCAGGCTGCCACCCTTGACAGCGGGTTTAAAGTGAATGTGTGCGAAGCTTCGAAGGTATATGAGCACGTGAAACATTGGGGTGATATATGAATGAACCTTGAACTAACTGGCTGTTTCCACCATTCGTGACATTGCTCTAGCACAGCAAGTTTGACATCACCTGATGATGGATCCATTGAATTATTGTTATTGGTGTGAATGAATGTAAACCACACTTAAATTGAGGATGTAGGCCTATTGTTGTGGGGACAAAATCGTTATCACCAGCAACATTGTGGGTTCGAAATCTAGGTATTAAATATCCATGTACCCCCGATGTTACCGAAGATAACTAATATTATCTCTTTCTTTACTATAAAATACTCATTGGCAAGTAGTTCCATTACCGGTAATAGAAAATGTTCATATAAGTTCAATGTTTGTCGAACTTTAACACTATCTGAACATTTCCTACCAAGGATAATGAATCCTTCTCCGCTTCCATTATCTTTTTGCCTGTCTGTCGTTTGTTTATTTTTCCTGAACACCCCTTCAGATGAATAATAGACCATTCCAATATATACTTTTATAACTATTAGAACAGGGGGGGGGTCTGGAAAAAAATTGCACATATAGGGCCCAAAAAGGTTTTTTTCCGACCTCGAGGGACCCACCACCCCATTTTTGCAACAAATTTTTTTTTTGGGGACCCACCCCCTCGTTTCTCATGTTTTTATCAAAATTTCAGAGGTGTTTTTTTAGCCGTTCTTCAATAACTGTGTTAACTGCCTTACTAATTGGTAAACACAGATCAGAAAAACGAAAAATATACTGTATTTCCATGTGTTTCCTGCATGGTGTTTTCAGTATCTAACAAGAATATTAATTAAGCATTGCAGGTACACTATATGTCACAAATTGCCCAAGACCCCATTATAGCCTTAATATATCGAGTGTGTTGTGTCTGACAGAGAACACTGGCCAGTGTAAATAGTGGTAAACAGGTCAGGGGTTCCACAATTATATATGCATGATCAAAGAACTCTTTAGTCTTATCCAAGGGATGGGGTGGGAGGGGAATTGTTTTTTGGTTATGTATACACATAGATATATGGTTATTATACTGCCTGATATTAGTCGGCGGATATATAGTTGACGTCTCGAGCTGTCTGTCCGTACAAACATTTTGAATTTTAACTCAAGAGTCAGTTGTCATATTTGATGCCCTATATGCATAATATCGCGGGTTGTGACCACCAATGCCTACCAGAGTTATGGGCCCTGTTCGACTTAATGAAATTCAGTCCATACAAAGTTTTTGCAATATAAGTTAATTGTCGGTTGTCATTTCTCAATGCATCTGAATGCATCACATTATTTCAGTTCATCTATTTGTAAGTGATAACAGTATACAATTAGTATTTTAGTTTCGTCTTGTTGAGCAGTAAAGCTCCCAGATGAAGTTCGGAAATTCAATGAGAATAGCGTCACCTTCATTTGGGATTGTCTGAGCAGTAAACAGTAATGCCATTCATCATAACCAATTCAGTTTTATTTGGATAATTGTTGCAAATTAACATTACTTGCAATCATTCAAGTTGAGAAATAACCAGAAGGAATGAATTTGATTACTTGCCAGAACAAGACAGTATTTCAGACATTAGAAATTTAAGAGATACCCTTTTCAATTTCATGTTATGCAACAATCAGGTTAATGATATCTACAGGTAGTCATCATTGAGTATTCACCATGTAGTATCCAATTAGTGATAGAGTTTTTTTGTTTTATTACTTTTATTCAGATAATATATTAATTTTGTTACTAAATATTTCTTCCGTTGATCATAAGTTTCCCGAACGTTAATACGGTGGTCCACTGTGAAGTGGTCCGGGATACTGTGAAATCCAGAATGTTGCTAAATCTGAGGCTAAAGAGTCACTTTAGCTGCCTATATAGCCCTATACCAACAAGCATGGTACTAACATGCTTATAAACAACATTACATGGTCAGTACTTGTAAATTGTTTGAAAAAAAACCCATTTTGGAAAAAAATTACAAGCACCATTTTTTCCGCCTCTAGACCACCCACCCACCCCGACCCTATATACGGATTTGTTTTGCAGACCCCCCCCCTGATTAGAAAGGGTTAAAGTCCAAGTTGTAACCTTGAGAATCAAGGGGTTAAAACTGACCAATCTGTACATTAATTTGTGATTCCCTGCCTCTAGCCTGATCCCTATTATGATGCACACTTATTAAAAAGATCAGATCAAATCTGAATGTCAATATCCATCTTTGTAGTATAAGATCAGTTGTGAGAAGTTAATATAATTTGGCTTTGAGCGTAGATGTAAACTCTCATTTCCAGGATGCCAAGAAATCCCGTTGTACCTGGTATCACCAACCCGGAAGGTATCACCAAACTGCACCATGCAGTTTTTGATAAATGAATATATCGTTTGAAGATATCCACTATTCAAAACATACTTTCCTGAAGCGGAATGATCCCTTAATAGGATAGCGACCTGAGCTTGCTATCACCCCGCTACATTTAATGGAAATTGCGGCTCATATCCAATTTTATAATAAATAATAGATACTTTTTGACAGTAAGTAGTTTCATAAGTGTCTGCTGCTAATGGCGGAGAATGAGTAAATATCAATAGAATAATATATGTTGTTTAGGGGTATGGGAATTTGAAAATGACCCAACAGAAGTGCATTTAAACAGTGAGGACCTCTTATATACCAACGGAATGACACTATAGGCTATCTGTGGTTGTGAATATCGTATCGTCAAGGTCAAAAGCGGGTCCAGAACCTGTACAAATAGTCCACAGGTTGGGCGAGACACCCTCACTTAAATTTCTTGTATGTGGGCATGATAACATCCTTAATATATGGTATTGACTGTTCTGACTATATGACCTTGTTATATACTCATCATCGTATTATATGGTTGCACCATGTATATATATATATATATATATATATATATATATATATATATATATATGTTCAATCCTATACATCATTGGCAAATTGTTATAAAATTTGAGCGAACAAAATCAAAAACAGTATTGAAATAATTCAATCAAAATTGGTAAATGGTTAGATCTGGGATAACCGACTGACATCGGGTGGGTAAATATTCCTGCTTCGTATGGACGCACACAAATATTTTGTCCGTCGTCTGTTTTACGATGAGAAATACACATATTGGCACATTATATATCTGAAAATTGCTTTCCCATTCAGTCCAGTTTGGTGATAACTTCCGGGTTGGTGATACCAGGAATACGGGGGGTGAAGAAGGTATATGGAATCGGTTATTTCCGCTACTAGTATTGGCTGCCTAAAGTTATCCAAACTGAGTGTCATATAGCTGTGCTGATTAATTTTCATTTTTGTGAGAAATTGACTTTGAAGTTTTTGGGTCAAAATTTGTAAATTCCACTACCATAAGAAGCTATCTGATTGTTATAATAACTGCAATACAAATGAAATGAATCATTGGAAGGAATGAGTCTGTTTGTTGATAGAATAGCTGGTCATCCATTCAAATATATAAGAACTACTCATAAATGAGTATTTCATTATAAAAGGGTTAAAGCTTCTGATATTTATTTGCTCTATACTTTCTCTGGCAGTCATATCAGGAACATATCAGCATTACATCATTTGCTGATGACTGTGTTGAACAGTGCTATTGTTGAGAGCAGCCACTCAACTGCTACTAAAATCTGGAATGTTGACATGATCTAATACACACCTGTGAATAGCAGTATTCTCATGGAACCAATCGTATTTTCATGACAGATGATTATGGTGTACTTACCTGGAAATAGAAAAAGGTTATATTCAAAGAATGAACGCAATCAACATAGTGACATTTATGAAGTGATCAGTTATTTATGTATGCCAAAAAAATCATAACTGCTCATATTTCCTGACTCTTTTTCTCCACAATTCAGACCAGAGAGTGAAAACAGTAGGTTCGTCAGCTTTTAACCCTTTCTAATGCTATATAAAATGGATTCTCACATCAGTTATAACACTGAGAGCTTTCCGATGAATGGCGCAACAAGCCATATTTCCAACTAAATCCTGAAAAGTTACCCATAATTCTGCTGTGGTTAAGGCGTCGATTACTTAGGGCATTACTGTATATAAAATGGATTCTCACATCAGTTATAACACTGAGAGCTTTCCGATGAATGGCGCAACAAGCCATATTTCCAACTAAATCCTGAAAAGTTACCCTTAATTCTGCTGTGATTAAAGAGTCGATTATTTAGGGCATTACTATTTAACATTCTAATGGTTCATTCTTCATCTGGGGGATGTTTAAGAAATATAAGCAGATGACTGAGACAAACTGATATTACAATATAAATGCAGAAGGATTCCTATTTATTGGTGGGAAATGTTTTGATAATAAGTTCAAATGGCTATGGTCATTTTTAAACTTTTTATGTGAACATTTCATATTAAAAGGGAAGAAAGGGTTTAAGCAACTTATAACATTCACGCCTCAAATAAAATCTAGTAATTGCTCATGTTTGTCACAATCAGAGAGGATGCATTACTTGTACTTTCCGCACAGACACTTTTAATTGTTAACAGATCAGAATAAATGAAAGATCCTTACTGTTACATAAGGTAGAGTATAAAGAGGAACCCTTCTTAAGGCGATAACCTCAGTCACCTCCATAAGATTTTATGAGGGAATTATAGTCATGTATTTCTATTTGATTTATAACAGTGCCATCGGTCATAAAAAATCCTATTGGGAAGGGCCTTATATCCTGTTTAAGCTCACTATAGTTTTTTGGGGATATAAAAAACACTTATCCCTGAGCTTAAATGTGGCGCTATGCATTATTTGCTGAAAATTTAGTCGTTACTTGATTCCCAGTAATTAATTTTATAATAATGAGATTTTCAATTAATAATTGTTGAACAAGCAACCTGAACTTATTAATTACATCACTAAAAAAAGGAATAGTTTAATAGAGTGACTCTGTCAGTCTGCTAATTATAGTACATCAACCTCCCTACAAACAAAGAACGAACCAATCGAACTCATACCATTAAATATAGTACATCAACCTCCCTACAAACAAAGAACGAACCAATCGAACTCATACCATTAATTATAGTACATCAACCTCCCTACAAACAAAGAACGAACCAATCGAACTCATACCATTAATTATAGTACATCAACTTCCCTACAAACAAAGAACGAACCAATCAAACTCATAACATTAAATATAGTACATCAACCTCCCTACAAACAAAGAACGAACCAATCGAACTCATACCATTAATTATAGTACATCAACCTTCCTACCAACAAAGAACGAACCAATCTAACTGATACCATTAATCTGACAGCAAGAACTCATTTAGTAATCATAGAGTTAATATTGGAATCTCTGGTCCATACATGGTTGATATTAAAACTAAGTCCAGTCGTCTGTAAACTGGACCCCATCCTGATATTTAAAGCAGTCGGTCACATTTATATTGAAGTATGAAAATACTTTTCACTGACGATTCACGATTGAGATGTGAGAATATCGACTTGTTTGGGTGAGAACATTTCGATGGTAGCTACGCATAACTGACAGCTAATTAATTTAACTCATCCTTGAAGCCTGTGAAGAAACTGTGCTTGGCGCCTCATGATTCGCACTGATTTCCATGATGTTATAAAGATGATTACAATGCAGCCGATGGGCGCCGACAAGCTACACATATGACGAAATTCTAAATATTGTTCTGACAAATAGTGGATTTATTCCTCGTTATCACGTATTCAATCAATTCTAAAAATGCAAGTAATGATAGTCAGGACCATGATAACATGGGTATGCTAGCAAGTGAGGGGCTGCATCCTATTCGGATAAAATGTTCAATACACCTATCTTAGGAACTCGACAGGTGGTGATCACCAATTTCTATTCCACACCCATTGGTATGAGGCAAGTGTGTTCAACGTAATAGCAGCTATTTTAATAATACATATTGTTCCACCAGTGGAATACATGTCGGAACTGCTTCTTCTTGACATCGCCAAGAAAGATCAGTGCATCACTATCTGCTTTCAATGATGCACGGATCATCGCTGGTTATTCATCAGACTTAAATCACAATAAAGGCAGCTATAGTTTCAAGGATGGTATTTTGTGCAATGACCTAATCCGACACAATGGTGTAGAATAAATACAGAATACGACTTGCATCATAATCTCAAATATTTTATGGAACTCAATGCGAACGGCGCATAGTTACATTTCACGAAATATATCATTGTGCCAACCGCAACTCAATCGATAAAATATTCAATTAATCAACTCTAATCACAACTTAATGACTTTTTAAAGCCGTCTGTATCACAAACAGAAGGGCATTGTACGTAGCTGACAGAACAACTTTTTACAGCTGGAAAAAAGGGATATTCTTCCCATGTTTGGCAACACATTTGAGAGTTTTTAACAAATCAATAACCAATAGTTTTGTTATCTATGGAAACCTGAGATTATTAGAGTAATGCCCTAAATAATCAACTCCTTACCACAGCAGAATTATGGGAAACTTTTCATGATAAATAACGCTTGTTGCCATTCATCGGAAAGCTCTCACTAGGGCATTACTGTATCATTCATGTTATTTTGTACTTTTGTTTAAAACTCTGTGCCAATGCATTCTCTTATAAATACGAGTCTCCCATAAGGGAGACTCTCATATATAAGAGAATGCACTGACACATGATATGTATTGCAGCTCCTGTCATGAAAGGGCTATTAAATAGGTGTTAACTTTTCCTAAACCATATAAAATACCACTAATATAATTATATTGTAAGAGTTTCCTGAAATGAATGGTATCGATCGACCAATATTTTACAACTTTCTCAAGGAATGAAAAAGAGGCTTGCCAAAACTTTTGCCAAATGAAAATATTTTTTGCCAAATGTGAATTATTTTTGCCATTGGCAAATTTGGCAAGTGGCAGAGTGATTCCTGCTCACCCAATTTGGTTGTGTTTGCCACCGTTGGACAAATTGTTGAGAACAAACAAACTTACCATGGTAATTATAATGAAAATGAGTTTATGACTCTAATCATAAACTCATTTTCATTATAATTACCATGTTGTTTGCATTGTTCATAGAGCACATGAGTGTATTTTGCACTACAAATCCATGGCTCAGATTCATTCATTTGTTGGATATATTCTGTTGAGTTTAATAGATGGTCCCATAAATGGCCGGATTTGCATACAGTCCCCTTTAAGATGCACACTGTGTTCTGTCTATATCTACAACTCACCTGATATTATAAGACTATTAAAAATCAATAATGGGATGGGAACTATAGCCTTGTCCACATATTTAAGAATCAACGCTACACAGTTTAAAGTGTTGTGAAACACTCCAGCAGGGTGATCAAATAGAAATGGAAAATACTCTTGCTTAAAGAAGTCATTTTTACAATTATTATATCCAAATTGACTACACACACTGTCATTCTTATATATCAATTACATGCAGTGTCGCTTGATGGCGAAATTTTCGTAAATTTATCACTGATAGATGCGTCCCGAATCGAGAAGTAAATATTTACAATTGAGCTTAATAGTTCAGTTGATGTTTTCTATTGAGTGGTACAGTCCATTTGATTGAGATTTTCTGTGATGTTAGTAGAATGCTACATTCCTCCAGTTGGCATAGTGCCTGCATACTGACTTCTACGTTTTACGCACACAAACAAGTCCATAATATGTCTTTAATGTCAAAATGCGTCATTTCAGTATTCCCTCAAAATGAAAAAACACATTCATCATGTAATGCATGGAAATAATTATAATAAATACTGATGAGCATATCTTAACTCCACAAACATATGGAAAGCAAAATAAAAAAATATAGTTCTTAACTTGATATAAATAATTATATTGCCACCTTTAAAAAATGCATTACATGGAGAGGATATAAACTGTGCTTGATGGGTTTTAGGATGTGGTGAAAATCAATTTCTTCACCCTCACAAGGGATTACACCAGATTGAATTTAAAATCTTCACGTCAGCTGCATATAGGAATGACTCCATGCCCTACACCAGGAATCAGGATTTAAGAGAACTGTCTGAATGGAGTATGATAGAAATTAATTATTTTCTCATTGTCAAGTCATCTCACATGTGCATACTGAACACTAACATTCTGGGTCCAGCAATATTCCCTAAGGCTTCCACAGACGAATAAAACCACCGTAAACATTTTGAACAGAAGCCATTGGAAGTGGTTTATATAAAGAGATATTTTGCTTTGTATACACAATAAATAAACATTTACTATTTCACATACTAGTAAAATCGATACCTTTTAATATAAAGAGACTATCAATGCTTTTGAGTGGACAACAAAAACTCATTGAGTTGACACCATAAACTCATATTTATTTATTTAACTAGGATCAATTAATGAACTCTGTATGAAAACCATGAATTGTTTTGCACGAGAAGCGGTCTCGTATATGGAGTACAATGTTGTTGACTAAGAAACCAATGATAACTGTTGCTCGAACCTAATTTTATAAAGACAGTATAGCTGTCCCACAACTGTGTTATTTATCTCCCCATTTTGTTCTACGGAAAAACAAGATGAAGCAGGTTATGCGGAAATGACTATGTTTATGTAAAATTTAAATAATATGTTAAAAACAAGAACGAAAACATATGAGAAAAGATAGCCAAATAAACAAGGAGTCATTAGCGGCAGATATTAAACCACCCTCGTTTTAATAGGAATGTTAAACCAAGTGAAATCAGTAGGTGTACTCTTTCTTAAATATGTCAAACTGTTGTGGGATATATTAAGCGTGAAAAAACACTCTCAGGAAGAATGATAACATGCGAGATCCTAAACATACAAGCAAAATTTAGAAGCCAAAATTTCCAACACCGATATTTTGCCAACCCAAGTTTGAGATTATCCATTCTAAAACTCGCAAATAATATATACTGCAAATATGCTCGATGGGTTAACACCAAGATGCATGATCCATGCAGAAAATGTCAAAGACAATTTTCATCAACAATCTGACCACCTATAGAGAAGACCTGCATGTAATAATGCTATGTCAATGATGCAACAGAAGGGAATTATGCAGGATGGCAATCAAGGTGTCTGTTCCAATAATCCCTAACAGTGGGATGATCTACTACACCATTCATCTTGTATAGCAAGAAAGGAAATTCCTAGAGAGACTGCGTCAGCAGACGACATGATAATGATTGATACCGATTGGCATGCTGTGATTTGATTGGTTGGAAGCATCAAACTGTGATCCTGATTAGCTGCCATGCTTACGCTTCAACAAAGTTGGATACGAGAATTATTTTCGATATTTTCCCTACTGTTTGATGATAGTGTTTATCAGACAAACCGCATGCTGCTGATATCAAATACACTGATCAACTAATATGTCCCAGCTCAAAATTGACACTGTATGAGCATTAGAAATTGCTTCATTTCAAAACAGTTGATTTTAAACTAGCGAGACAGAACAAGACAATGACCACCAGTGGGATATTAATAAGATATTGGACAGTGGACAAAAGGTTGTACACTTTTTTAGAAAGATACATTTCAATAACTTTTCTTCTATAATTAAATAATTTCAAGGATTTACATGTAGCTAGATATTATAATCTCAGCTTTCCAAAACAAAAAAACTGTTGGTTATTGATTTGTTAAAAACTCTCAAATGTGTTGCCAAACATGGGAAGAATATCCCTTTTTTCCAGGTGTATAAAGTTGTTCTGTCAGCAACGTACAATGCCCTTCTGTTCGTGATACAGACGGCTTTAAAAAGTAATTAAGTTGTGATTAGATTGTGATGCAGTTTTTCCTCCATTCCCAGAGCTGCCCATATCCAATCAAAAATCGACTCATGGCTTTTCAGTGTTTTCACTGAAGTTTATTAATTTTCAGTAAAGGGTATACTAAAGATAAATTGAAACAACCACTGTGACAACTGAGATCAAAAGTTGGCACTCTATTAAGGGCCATAACTCTGAAATAAATAATGAATGGACGAAACCTGTTCCATGTGGATATCATTCCCCCATACTGGTTCAATGTCTGTGATTCACAAACCAAAGAACATTAAAATCTGGTCTATGATGATGAGATAGAGAGTTCCAAAGTTATTACGGACAGATGCACAAACAGACGGGCAGAACCTATTTCTATATCCCCCACCAAACTTCACTAGCAGGGGATAACAATATCTGTTAAAAATTCATAGAGTTCTGGCACATGTGCTACATTCTGATGCATGTGCAAGAATTCTAGAAATTTAAAACTGTTCAGAACACAATCAATATTGACTTGATATTAAAACATCTGCTCCGAAATGTGCATCGTAATTTCAAAATTCCCCCAAGGACTTAATTCATATTATTCTCATCGCTCTGCACACACCAGAATCATCATATATTCCAAGGAGAAACGATGCGTGACAGTACCCATGACGTAGATATGACGTCAATCTGAATCTTTAATTATGTGGCTTGCACTAAATGTTTTCAGCCATTCAAAACGAATCTATTTTCAGTAAGCTGGACAGTAAACCACACTATATTAAAAGCCAAGTTATGTTGAGTTATTGCTGTTGCGTCTTTTAAATACCCAGGACATACGGTCAATAATTCATAGCAACTATGAATGGACAATGTCATGGGAATAAGTTCATTGTTCAGTCCTTCAAATGAAATATTATAAAAAGGAATGGAACATATTCTGTAGTGTAGATGAACTAAATGTTTTAGTACAGCGGTCATATCCTAAGAGATACGATATACTGACTTTGTCATCTAAGAGTGCAAGCAGGTGGGTGTACCTCACCTGAAGCTACATGTGTATTATATAAGCAGATACTCTACAAAGCTAACAGGCTGGTGAGATCATATACACATGATTGTTTAGAGATAATAATAGAATCATCATACAAAATCCACATAACACTTGAACTGACCCAGCATTGTCGCAATACAATATTTATATACATCTGATCAGATAATTCAGTTTCAACAATTATGATTAAATAAATGTCGCAGAAATAACAGGTTAATTCGAGTATTTGAAAGTTTACTCAAGTGAAAATGACCACAAAAGTGTGTTGATACCACACTGTCATAATCCTTTTGTTTTGATACAAACTTAATCCGGGTAACTATAAAACGAATGACAGCGTGTGACCTAGGCTTTAAATAAGAGGAATACTTTGCCTTAAATAAGAGGAATACTTTGCCTTAAATAAGAGGAATACTTTGCCTTAAATAAGAGGAATCCTTTGCAAATATAATTAAGGCAGTAAAATTGTACTACTAGTTTATATATAATTTTATAGAGACTGGATATTAAGATATCCCTCAACTCAGATCAAGCTTGAAAATCATGATGGTGTCAACAACCTAACCACCGCGGCTACAGGGAGAGCCTTAAAAGAAACCCATTCACCGAGAGATAAACTTCATATCAGTCTGAACATGGGTTCAAAGTGATACAGAATGGACCAGTCACAGTGGTAACCACCTCGTAATTCCTGACATTTCATTAATTATGGTTTGCTGAAAAAAATTCTACTAAAGTACTCATGAAATTAAATGTTTCATGAATTTGAAGTTATTAGATAACTCAAAATGAGTTGACGCTATTATGATGACATAGATTACCATTGTAGATGAGAGTCAGTGGGTTAGAATGATATTAGTTGACGCTATTATGATGACATAGATTACCATTGTAGATGAGAGTCAGTGGGTTAGAATGATATTAGTTGACGCTATTATGATGACATAGATTACCATTGTAGATGAGAGTCAGTGGGTTAGAATGATATTAGTTGACGCTATTATGATGACATAGATTACCATTGTAGATGAGAGTCAGTGGGTTAGAATGATATTAGTTGACGCTATTATGATGACATAGATTACCATTGTAGATGAGAGTCAGTGGGTTAGAATGATATTAGTTGACGCTATTATGATGACATAGATTACCATTGTAGATGAGAGTCAGTGGGTTAGAATGATATTAGTTGACGCTATTATGATGACATAGATTACCATTGTAGATGAGAGTCAGTAGATTAGAATGATATTAGTTGACGCTATTATGATGACATAGATTACCATTGTAGATGAGAGTCAGTGGGTTAGAATGATATTAGTTGACGCTATTATGATGACATAGATTACCATTGTAGATGAGAGTCAGTGGGTTAGAATGATATTAGTTGACGCTATTATGATGACATAGATTACCATTGTAGATGAGAGTCAGTGGGTTAGAATGATATTAGTTGACGCTATTATGATGACATATATTACCATTGTAGATGATAGTCAGTGGGTTAGAATGATATTAGTTGACGCTATTATGATGACATAGATTACCATTGTAGATGAGAGTCAGTGGGTTAGAATGATATTAGTTGACGCTATTATGATGACATATATTACCATTGTAGATGAGAGTCAGTGGGTTAGAATGATATTAGTTGACGCTATTATGATGACATATATTACCATTGTAGATGATAGTCAGTGGGTTAGAATGATATTAGTTGACGCTATTATGATGACATAGATTACCATTGTAGATGAGAGTCAGTGGGTTAGAATGATATTAGTTGACGCTATTATGATGACATATATTACCATTGTAGATGAGAGTCAGTGGGTTAGAATGATATTAGTTGACGCTATTATGATGACATAGATTACCATTGTAGATGAGAGTCAGTGGGTTAGAATGATATTAATATATTACCATTGTAGATGAGAGTCAGTGGGTTAGAATGATATTAATATATTACCATTGTAGATGAGAGTCAGTGGGTTAGAATGATATTAATATATTACCATTGTAGATGAGAGTCAGTGGGTTAGAATGATATTAATATATTACCATTGTAGATGAGAGTCAGTGGGTTAGAATGATATTAATATATTACCATTGTAGATGAGAGTCAGTGGGTTAGAATGATATTAGTTGACGCTATTATGATGACATAGATTACCATTGTAGATGAGAGCCAGTGGGTTAGAATGATATTAGTTGACGCTATTATGATGACATAGATTACCATTGTAGATGAGAGTCAGTGGGTTAGAATGATATTAGTTGACGCTATTATGATGACATAGATTACCATTGTAGATGAGAGTCAGTGGGTTAGAATGATATTAATATATTACCATTGTAGATGAGAGTCAGTGGGTTAGAATGATATTAATATATTACCATTGTAGATGAGAGTCAGTGGGTTAGAATGATATTAATATATTACCATTGTAGATGAGAGTCAGTGGGTTAGAATGATATTAGTTGACGCTATTATGATGACATAGATTACCATTGTAGATGAGAGCCAGTGGGTTAGAATGATATTAATATATTACCATTGTAGATGAGAGTCAGTGGGTTAGAATGATATTAATATATTACCATTGTAGATGAGAGTCAGTGGGTTAGAATGATATTAATATATTACCATTGTAGATGAGAGTCAGTGGGTTAGAATGATATTAGTTGACGCTATTATGATGACATAGATTACCATTGTAGATGAGAGCCAGTGGGTTAGAATGATATTAGTTGACGCTATTATGATGACATAGATTACCATTGTAGATGAGAGTCAGTGGGTTAGAATGATATTAGTTGACGCTATTATGATGACATAGATTACCATTGTAGATGAGAGTCAGTGGGTTAGAATGATATTAATATATTACCATTGTAGATGAGAGTCAGTGGGTTAGAATGATATTAATATATTACCATTGTAGATGAGAGTCAGTGGGTTAGAATGATATTAATATATTACCATTGTAGATGAGAGTCAGTGGGTTAGAATGATATTAATATATTACCATTGTAGATGAGAGTCAGTGGGTTAGAATGATATTAATATATTACCATTGTAGATGAGAGTCAGTGGGTTAGAATGATATTAGGGCCAGCAGAAGCATGAATGGAATAACAGAACAGGAAAACAACAAAGATTCAATAGATAATCATTGATTATAGATTATAATGTGAAAAGAAGCATGCAAGGTATTGACAGTGGATTGATTACCGACATATTAGAACATAAATTCTGACTGGCAGCAAGCGGAAGATGGACAATAATTGGTAGGTTTAAATTGAACAAAAATGTTCTCGGGCTTCACAGCCATTAATTCTGTGATCGAGATAGGTCCTGCATCATTCATTTCTACAGACTTTATGGTTCTTGGGCACGCAATTATAAGAAATATGATCCAATAACGGAGCTGCGTATTGAACACAGCATTTATGATTTAATGGCCTATGGCAATCCTGTACAAAACTGCAATGGTGTGAGAGCAATAGGAGAGCAAAGCAAAATTATAAAATTTTAGGTTTTCAGCCATACATATGAAAGTAATGGATAACCAGGTTGATTTTGTCTCAATAATTCACCATTTATTTCTAGTTAAAAAAGAATGGAAAAATAACTCATGTTTGGATGTAGTTTATATGATTATATTTAATCCTTATTAGTAATAATTCATGTAGTTTATATGATTATAATAATCCTTATTAGTAATAATTCATGTAGTTTATATGATTATATTTATACTTATTAGTAGACACCTTTCGCAAAATGAACGACGACAGATAATTATTACGAAATAGCTATTAATGTAGTCAATTTTTTTTGAACAGTCCAAAAACCATTTTGCAAAAATCGACAACTACGAGTCCATTTGTGATAGAATCGTGATTTTCACATACAGTAAGGGGATTACGGGTCTTTGTGCCATGATTATTTTGTACTTAATTATGCTGTTATCAGGTCATAGCTTTATAGCACTTTGTGTTTCGCAAGATTCTCGTGTTTCAGGACGACAAATGATTTTATTGCCACTGTATATAGTACGTAATGAAAGTGTCAATGACACTGTAGCTCAACTTGGGAAGGAGTTAATTTTTTGCTGAGCAATGAATAGAATGATAAAGAAGAAGGAAAGTAAACTAGAGGTCACTAATGTTTGGTGATGATTTTCCGATAAATTGTTCATGATAGTAGCGTGATCCGATTCCATATCATGCATGTCTAAATCGGAATGAGGCTCCGGAACTATGTTAATTTTTTGGCAATTCGTTCATTAAATTTGAATTGAACTCAGTTGGTTGTAATAATTCAATTAAGTTCAAATTTGTCATATAATAAACATATTATTAATACGGTGAAGTGATCTGAGTCTCCACATCACATGTCCATGATATACATCATCCCATTGTGATACATGAATATACCAAAGATCACTCACATCAAATCTTAGCGTACAGAGACAGAGATATTTTACACTCTATTAAAGGGTCATAATCCTGCAAAAAATAAATGGACAAAACCCTTACCATGTGGATATCCTTTCCCCATGTTGGGTCATGAACTAATGAACATACCAAAGAATATTCAAATCTGGCATATGATGACTGAGTACGAGAGCTTCAAAGTTGTTATGGACAGATGGACAAACGGATGAAAGGATGGAACCCATTTCTATATCCACTGCCAAACTTTTTTTGCCATTGATAATTAATATATGCAATCAATGAGTGCAAAAAAACGACGTTATGAACACTTTGCAGAAGACTGTTTCCGGTAATTTTGCGGAAACTATGTTCCTTCTTTCGGAATACAGCTCTAAGTTTTCCAGAAAAGAAGACACCATTTGGAATACCCTTACCAAAAGCCAGTGCATATTCAGCGTTATTACAGCTGCATATCAGTTGAACCTATCAGCCTAGAATCAGTGTAAACGCAGCGTCTTTTGCAGACTTTATTTAGTTCTGCTGAAACCCTACTGCAATTTTGTCTATGTAGATTCTAAAAGGAATCAGTGGAATAACAGCTATGTTTCAGCCTAGAATCAGCGGTTCCAATTATTTAAAGTTGCTGAAAATCCGCTGTATATATCCAGCTGAAATTTCAACAGAAATTCAGCAGTGCAGTGGTAATTCAGCTGTAGATATATAATGAGGCTGAAATTCCGCTGGAAATTCAGTGGAAATTCAGTGTTAAATTCAGCTGTTAAACAGTTGCATATTCAGTGGAATTTAGCAGTAATTAATTCTGGCTGGTGTGTGTTATACTGGGTATTAGCATGATGCTGAGGGAGGCTTGAGGTCCTGTGTTTGGAATGTTGTTATAATAGAACTAAATATGGATTTGAAGCCTACAAATGGTGTAAACGTTTGGTATAAACTGAACAATCAATATATCTTGATATACATGTGCATGTATTTGTGGTTGAGAAGCATGATAAATGCATCATGATAGTGGCAAGCCTATTTAAAGGAACAAAATGAAAGATCTGTTTATTTTTTTCTTTGTGCATTGCTGTATGGCCACGGAGGACATGCAGTCTTGAAAGTGAAGAAAATAACTGATAAAATGGTATCATGACCAAATATCAATATTACTGTATTATATGAATCAGATAATGATATTTTTCAAGCATTTACTTGGATTAGCACGAAAGAATTGTATTCACAGTCCATGAGTTAATGTAAATTGGGGATGGAGTGATCATTGTTATGTCGACCAATGAGAAGTTGTTATTAGATAGTTTTTGTCAGACATATGATTATAGTTTGGTGAGAGTTCATTCTAGCCTCTATTGTCGGGTCAACAAGTCAGGTTTATTTTTTTATTTCTATATATAAATAAATAAAAAAAATAAATCTGACTTGTTGACCTGACAATAGAGGATAGAATGAACTCTCATATATAAACATGTAATAGAATATACAAGCTTACAAGTACATCTATAAATTATTTATTTGGCAACATAGAATATATTGTATTGTTCGTGTTTTTGATAATCATTGAGAATTAATGAATTTCCAAACATTGTTGCTGCATAAGAACGGGGTTTCGGAAATCATGTTTCTGCCTTGTTTTTCCCCCAGAAAATAAGGAGGTTTACTCAGGCAGTGTTTCCTCACCGATGTGCAGTTTTATCGATATGAACAATAACCTGTATGTGTACATGTGCCCACACTATTGCCTGTAATTTCAATCCTGAATAAAATGCTGACCTCCGACTATGGATTGGCTCATTTGCAATGATAGGTTGAGTTGTATATTATATTATTAAACATCGAATTGGAAATACACAATATTATAAACATATAATCAATGACTTACCAGAACATTGTTCTGAAATAACATGGATTAAAACTCAGAGGAACAGTGAAATGTTGATTCAAGATGTCCGCCATAGAAAAGAAAGCATGTTAATTGCAACAGTCAGATAACCTATAAGTCACATGACCCTGTCCTTTTAAATTAACTTGAAAAGGCAGCGGAAAAGCAGCTGAACAGATGCGCACCTTCACAGAAGTTAAAAAGTAAACAGTAGTATATACCAGTGTCTGCTGGGAAATCAGCATAAAATTACAGCGGAAATGCAGTGTCCACTGGGAAAAATCACTATGAAATTTCAGCAGAAATGCAGCATCCACTGAATCTGCCAATAGTATTTCAGCATGAAAGAAGCACTGCTGCTCTTGGAAGCTTCCCTGCCTTTTGGTATAAAGGGTATGCTCCGATGTTTTCAGAATTTTAGTTTCTTCTTTCCTAATAATTGCGGATTTTATATGGGAATTCGCCCCAACATTTTCAGAATTTGAATGCACCCATTTCGGAAAATTTGCAAAATATATTCATGAAAGTCGGACGGGTATTTAAACATCACGTTGCTATAATACGCAAAATTGCACCTTTTTAAAAGATGATCACCACATAGTACAGTAGGTCTATGAATAATTATTGGGTGGATTTATTTATAAAAAATAAAAACATTCTTCCTTATCAAACCTTCGTGTGGCTTCATCTGGCAGTCTGAACGTGTTTTAATTCACAACGCACGAGTCATGTACCGGGAGTGAGTATAGGTACCCTATATAAACATCCTGACATGTACTAAAGATTCTAACTTTGACAAGAGCACAATTAACACTATAACAAGATTCATGACACTGAACAAGTGCATGGGGCTGACCTAGTTACATACAAATTGTGTTTGCTACACAGCAATGATGTCAACACTGTCCACTGGAGGTCCTAGCAAGGCGTGAAAAAACTTCAAAGAAGTTGTCGTTAATTATTGCATCGTACTTATTTATCATTTCTTTCATTTTATGTTTATCATAATCTATTAATCATGCATCATAATTATCCCCCAAACTAAATTAGCGAATTAATTACCAGTCACGCTAATCAGATGAAACTAATTAAATTTCACACCTGAGACAAATGCCCTGGAAATATGGCCGGGGCGAGTTGTCTTCAGACCGAATAGTCTCGGGCGTTCCGGCCCGAGTTATCTCCAACCTGAGTCGTCGCGTTCCCTCAGAGCAGTATCCACCCCAACCACCATGAAAGTCGGTCCAGAATTTAAACATCATGGTGCAATAATATCTGATCACATATATAAATATATGTTATGCATATATATTATATAAATACATGAAGACGTATCATTATAATATATTTATAAGTATATATTATTAGATGATGTGCACGACTTCATCCGGGGTATTTAGGGATTTCTTTGTGATCGCATCCATCTGGGCAGAATTTACAGCGTCTGGACAAACTATTGTTCGATCGGTCCAAAAACATGCATATATGAGCGAGGTCAAGGACATGGTCACACGTGAAATTGGACCCGCCCATAATGTTCCCGGGATCAAAGTAGGCCTACATACCAAATTTGATTCGGATCAGTCGAGATCCAGAAACATGCTTATATGAGTGTATATGAGTGAGATCAAAGTCAAGGACAGGGACACGCATGAAATTGGACCCACCCATATTGTTCCCGGGATCAATGTAGGCCTACATACCAAATTTGAGTTGGATCGGTCGAGCAGTTTTTGAGTCTATAAAATACATACATACACACATACAGACAGAAGTTCCAAAATATATAATAGACTAGCCGATGAGCCCGACGTTGTCCGGGCTATTCAAAAACCAAATTTCAAGTCGATAGCTGTACCCGTTTCCGAGATCTGGTCTGCGCATGCGCGAAACTGGCATCGCACGGGCTCAGCGACCCGATAAAATTCATATCCGGGGCAAGATACATTCACATACCAAATTTCAAGTCGATAGCTCCACCCGTTTCCGAGATCTTGTCGGCACATGCGCGAAGCTGGCGTCGCACGGGCTCGGCGACCCGATAAAATTCGTATCCGGGGCAAGATACATTCACATAGCAAATTTCAAGTCGATAGCTCCACCCGTTTCCGAGATCTCGTCTGCGCATGCGCGAAGCGGGCGCCGCACAGGCTCGCCAATACGACAACGACGACCGCCTGGTCAAACTACACACATGTACCAAGTTTCATCCTAATCGGTCGAGAATCGTAGATTTGTATTAATGACATACAGACATACAGACAAACAGAGGTCTTCAAAATATATATGAGACTAGCCGATGAGCCCGACGTTGTCCGGGCTATTCAAAAACCAAATTTCAAGTCGATAGCTCCACCCGTTTCCGAGATCTGGTCTGCGCATGCGCGAAGCTGGCGTCGCACGGGCTCGGCGACCCGATAAAATTCGTATCCGGGGCAAGATACATTCACATAGCAAATTTCAAGTCGATAGCTCCACCCGTTTCCGAGATCTCGTCTGCGCATGCGCGAAGCTGGAGTCGCACGGGCTCTGCGACCCGATAAAATTCGTATCCGGGGCAAGATACATTCACATAGCAAATTTCAAGTCGATAGCTCCACCCGTTTCCGAGATCTCGTCTGCGCATGCGCGAAGCGGGCGCCGCACGGGCTCGGCGACCCGATTAAATTTCAAGTCGTATCCGGGGCAAGATACATTCACACACCAAATTTCAAGTCGATAGCTCCACCCGTTTCCGAGATCTCGTCTGCGCATGCGCCACACGGGCTCGCCAATACGACAACGTCCACCGCCTGGTCAAACTACACACACGTACCAAGTTTCGTCCCGATCGGTCGAGAATCGTAGATTTGAATAAATGACAGACAGACAAACAAACATAGATACAGAGGTCTTCAAAATATATATGAGATAACACTATTCTAATATTTGCATAATATATAAAAATATTTATTCATATATGGTATATGTAATGAAAGTGTCAATGACACTTTAGCTCAACTGCAGAGCTCAAAATATATTTAATTTTGTGAGAATCAAATGCAGAATCAAGTTAGTCACAAAGCACTGAAAATTGAAAAGTTTCGCGAGAATCAGAATCGATTTGGTGATTCTCGTCAAATCTTGAGGCCTGCAACTGGAGAGGGGATAATTTCATGTCAGAGTCAATGGAGCAATTCGGAACTTGGAAAGTTAAATGTCTAAGTATTAAATACATTAAGTAATATAGATAAGAGTTGTGTTTTAACCCTTTCATGATGGGAGCAGAGCTGAGGGAGCATTAACGAGGGAAGATTTGACCACTCCCATCAAGAAGCCACCTCAAAGATCCATATGAAGTTTGATGACAATCGAATGAGGGATGTTACCCAATATTGGGCCAACCTTTAATATAATTCCAACGGTTAAGAGGAATATGTTGGAACAACCACAGGGGTCCATATTGGGTCCTCTCCATTTTTTGTTGTATGCGAATGATATTCGAAACTCAACAAGTTTGAAACTCGTATCATTTGCTGATGACACAACAGTGTACAAATCCGATACCAATATCGTGAAACTAGAACGTGAAATAAACCTTGAACTACAAAAGCTCTTCCAATGGTGTTGTGCAAACAGCCTTTCCTTAATTGCTAACAAAACATGCTACATTTTACTTCACCCTTCGAAATTGGTACCGAAAAGGGCACAAATTAACCTTGTAATTAATAATATTCCAGTTGAGCGAGTAGGCAAAGATTTTAGGGAGAAAACTGTCAAATTCCTAGGCATTGAAATGGATGAAAACCTTAATTATAATGCACACATCACTAAACTGTGCTCTAAACAAAGTTTAAAAAAATGCTCTGAAGACACTTTACCTCTCGCTTGTACACAGTTATCTCTTATATGGCATTGAAATATGAGGTCATAGTAGGCAAGCCCACAAACTATTCCTACTTCAAAACAAGACAGTCAATGACTAGAGCTGAAACGGATTGACGGATAACCGGTTAGCATCTGGTTAGCGACGTAACCGGTTAGAAAAAAATGATCCGGACGTAACCGCATCCCGTTGTCAGTTGATTGTGAACGTGAATAATCCTCAAAATATGAGGTTAAATGATGCAAAACTAATACTAAATCCTGTGTCACCGATAGTAGAGTGCAATGCAAGCATTAATTGGTACATGTGGTAGTATCAGATACTTAGTTAGCAATTCTCCAACTGTCTGGAAGTGTCGGCGACCTTCAATCAATTCTGACCCTTTGAAGTTTTCTCTGATCTTCCGACAACAGCACGTGTGCAGTCACTGTGTATCAAGTCTGAATGCACACAAGGAAGTGACAACGTAAAAGTGGTGTTGTGTGGCAATGCGTGCTTTCGTAACTTAATAGTTAATACTGCACGAAGCAACATGGATTCAAATTGGAATCACACCACGACATACTAAAACTGTTTTACAGTGGGGTTTATAAAAACTATATAAGTCGACAACGTTTGAAGATTGAGATCAGCTGCACAATGTCTTCACTCTTCCTCCCTGTTGTGATCGAATATGATCAATTCAATTGAGTGACCATCGTAGTTGAAACAACCCAAAACCTCTTTAACTTCTTCAATGATCGTCCCTTTTATCAAGGAAATTGATGCTCCATGATACTCTGTAACTGGTTGTGCCTGTGGGACTAATTGACACTCAATTTGGCAGTAATTGATATACCGGTATGTTAAGTGATTGTATACTGAAACCGAAACGTAAATTCTATAACCTCCCAACACTAGTGTCCGCAATCATGATACCGACGAATAGCTCGAATACTGAATAGGACTGCGAGTCTGTGACCTAACTGACCTTCCTTGTTGTTCTATAGTTATTACTTTCTTGTCTTTATATATAACTAGAAGGTGACCCAACTTCGTCCGGGCTTTGACCTTGAATTGACCATTTTGAAGGTTAAGGTCAGGTGGGGTCAAACACCAACACCCCAAAAATGGTGGAAATCGGCACAGCGGATACCGGGAAATCGGCCCAGCGGATACCGAGATACCCTGTGCATCAAATTTCGTCCGTAAAAATCCGCCAGTTTAACCCGATTTGATTTGCACTCAAGTATATAAACGCGCCTCATATACACACGCTCATTAATTATCAAGTTTCAACGTAAAGATAAATTACCATCGGTGCCCGAGATATCGCCAAGACGTCTGAAACAGTCAAATGCAACGGCCGGTTAAGCGTTAACGTGATCTAACGTTATGACCTCTAACGACGTCATAGAAGTTACGCATTGTTTTTATCCTGATGGAAGATAGTACCACTTCTTCTTGATAATTGAGGCAGATAACTAAAACGGATACATACGCATTATAAAATCGTTGGAAAGAGGAAACACGAAAGATTCTCACAGTGTCATTATCATGACTGGCATTTTATTATTCGCGCTGTTTCGGATCGATTTGTAAGCACCGAACTCAAATGAAAGTCCCGTAACACAGCGTAAAAACAGATTTGACCTCGGCACGTGAAAAGTTGACCTCGGATCTGAAAATCAATAGGCCTATGTCACCCCCCGGCCGAAAATACCCACACATACCAAGTTTCATCGAAATTCGAGTTCATCGCGATCACACAGACACACACACACACAAACAGATCTTCCAAAATATATAATAGACTTAGAAGGTGACCCGACTTTGTCCGGGCTTTGACCTTGAATTGTCCATTTTGAAGGTCAGGTGGGGTCACGATTTGACCAGTCCAAAAACACTGCCCGGACAAAAGTACCCGACAAACGTGCCCGTCGAAATCCATCCGGTTTTACCCGATTTGACCTTGAATTGATCATTTTGAAGGTCAAGGTCTGGTCGGGGTCACGATTGGACCCGTCCAAAACAATCAGTGGACAAAAGTAACCCCACGTATCAAATTTCGTCGAAATCCCATCATAATTGGCGATTTGACCTTGAAGTTCCCGATTTCAAGGTCAAGGTCACGTCGCACGGGCAAATGAATATGCTTATGAGACTCGCCATAAGAAAGTATCCCCACATACCAAGTTTCATCGAAATCCCGTGATATTCGGACGTTTGACCTTGAAATGACCCGATTTCAAGGTCAATGTCATGTCGCACAGGCAAATTAATAGGCCTATGTCACTCCCCGGCCGAAAATACCCCCACATACCAAGTTTCATCGAAATCGGCTCGGCCGTTTTCGAGTCCATCGATTACAGACAGACAGACAGACACACACACACAGATCTCTCTCTCACCATGGGCCAACAACATGAACCCAACCCAACCAATGTGCTGCAGTATGGATGCAGACATTAATGGCCGACCCATGTACACGCCTTGGTGTGTGCACTTTAATAATGCTATTGGAGTCACCACAGGGTTATAATGTTACTGGGCCACAGATACAGTTCACATTGGGTCAACATTATAATTCCGAAAGTTGGGAGAGATTGGATGAGCAAACTAAGGGCCATTATTGACCCAGACACTACAGGCAGAAACAAGTGAACTCACCCAGACACAAGCAGAAACAAGTGAACTCACCCAGACACTACAAGCAACAACAAGTGAACTCACCCAGACACTACAAGCAGCAACAAGTGAACTCACCCAGACACTACAAGCAGCAACAAGTGAACTTACCCAGACACTACAAGCAGCAACAAGTGAACTCACCCAGACACTACAAGCAGCAACAAGTAAACTCACCCAGACACTACAAGCAGCAACAAGTGAACTCACCCAGGCACTACAAGCAGCAACAAGTAAACTCACCCAGACACTACAAGCAACAACAAGTGAACTCACCCAGACACTACAAGCAGCAACAAGTGAACTCACCCAGACACTACAAGCAGCAACAAGTGAACTCACCCAGACACTACAAGCAGCAACAAGTGAACTCACCCAGACACTACAGGCAGCAACAAGTGAACTCACCAGACACACTACAAGCGGCAACAAGTGAACTCACCCAGATACTACAAGCAGCAACAAGTGAACTCACCCATACACTACAAGCAGCAACAAGTGAACTCACCCAGACACTACAGGCAGCAACAAGTGAACTCACCCAGACACTACAAGCAGCAACAAGTGAACTCACCCAGGCACTACAAGCAGCAGCAAGTAAACTCACCCAGACACTACAAGCAACAACAAGTGAACTCACCCAGACACTACAAGCAGCAACAAGTGAACTCACCCAGACACTACAAGCAGCAACAAGTGAACTCACCCAGACACTACAAGCAGCAACAAGTGAACTCACCCAGACACTACAGGCAGCAACAAGTGAACTCACCCAGACACACTACAAGCGGCAACAAGTGAACTCACCCAGACACTACAAGCAGCAACAAGTGAACTCACCCAGACACTACAAGCAGCAACAAGTGAACTCACCCAGACACTACAGGCAGCAACAAGTGAACTCACCCAGACACACTACAAGCAACAACAAGTGAACTCACCCAGACACTACAAGCAGCAACAAGTGAACTCACCCAGACACTACAGGCAGCAACAAGTGAACTCACCCAGACACTACAAGCAACAACAAGTGAACTCACCCAGACACTACAAGCAGCAACAAGTGAACTCACCCAGACACTACAAGCGGCAACAAGTGAACTCACCCAGACACTACAAGCGGCAACAAGTGAACTCACCCAGACACTACAAGCAGCAACAAGTGAACTCACCCAGACACTACAAGCAGCAACAAGTTAACTCACCCAGACACTACAAGCGGCAACAAGTGAACTCACCCAGACACTACAAGCAGCAACAAGTGAACTCACCCAGACACTACAAGCAGCAACAAGTGAACTCACCCAGACACTACAGGCAGCAACAAGTGAACTCACCCAGACACACTACAAGCAACAACAAGTGAACTCACCCAGACACTACAAGCAGCAACAAGTGAACTCACCCAGACACTACAAGCAGCAACAAGTGAACTCACCCAGACACTACAAGCGGCAACAAGTGAACTCACCCAGACACACTACAAGCAGTAACAAGTGAACTCACCCAGACACTACAAGCAGCAACAAGTGAACGCACCCAGACACTACAAGCAGCAACAAGTGAACTCACCCAGGCACTACAAGCAGCAACAAGTGAACTCACCCAGGCACTACAAGCAGCAACAAGTGAACTCACCCAGACACTACAGGCAGCAACAAGTGAACTCACCCAGACACTACAAGTGGCAACAAGTGAACTCACCCAGACACACTACAAGCGGCAACAAGTGAACTCACCCAGACACTACAAGCAGCAACAAGTGAACTCACCCAGACACTACAAGCAGCAACAAGTGAACTCACCCAGACACTACAGGCAGCAACAAGTGAACTCACCCAGACACACTACAAGCGGCAACAAGTGAACTCACCTAGACACACTACAAGCAGTAACAAGTGAACTCACACAGACACTACAAGCAACACCAAGTGAACTCACACAGACACTACAAGCAACAACAAGTGAACTCACACACTACAGGCAACAACAAGTGACCTCACACAGACACTACAAGCAACAACAAGTGAACTCATCCAGACACTACAAGCAACAACAAGTGAACTCACCCAGACACTACAGGCAGCAACAAGTGAACTCACCCAGACACTACAAGCAGCAACAAGTAAACTCACCCAGACACTACAAGCAGCAGCAAGCGAACTCACCCAGACACTACAAGCGACAACAAGTGAACTCACCCAGACACACTACAAGCAGCATCAAGTAAACTCACCCAGACACTACAAGCGACAACAAGTGAACTCACCCAGACACTACAAGCAGCATCAAGCGAACTCACCCAGACACTACAAGCGGCAACAAGTGAACTCATTTTAGAATAATTAATTGAATTAATAAATATTCATCTCAAAAACAGCATCTGACGTACACTAACCCTTTGTTGTAGAGTGGTGAAAACGCTTCGTTCCAATTTGTCATAGAAGATGAACAACGAATATGGGCATCTCATACTTCACAAACACATTGTAGTTATATTCCCGTTTCCAAATTATTTCATGAATACACTGTTTATGGTTGTTTCATGAGTACACTGTTTATGGTTGTTTCATGAGTACACTGTTTATGGTTGTTTCATGAGTACACTGTTTATGGTTGTTTCATGAGTACACTGTTTTAAATATGGTTGTTTCATGAGTACACTGTTTATGGTTGTTTCATGTACACTGTTTATGGTTGTTTCATGAGTACACTGTTTGTGGTTGTTTCATGAGTACACTGTTTGTGGTTGTTTCATGAGTACACTATTTATGGTTGTTTCATGAGTACACTGTTTATGGTTGTATTGTGAAGATTACAGATCAATAATGTCAACGATTTGTAGATTAGTATTCTCCCCCGTACAAGCCTTGAAATAGTGAGCCTGTCATTTGCAGAATGAGGTCCCCAGATGGTGAATTTAGTGATGCTACCCCGCATAGCGGGCTAGCATCACCAAATTCACCCTCTGGGGACCCCATTCTGCTTACAACTCAGCAGAATGAGGTCCCCAGAGGGTGAATTTGGTGATGCTAGCCCGCTATGCGGGGTAGCATCACTAAATTCACCCTCTGGGGACCTCATTCTGCAAATGACAGACACACTATTTCAAGGCTTGCCCCCATATAAGGATCCAAAATTTGAAATGTCGGCGCTATCCCTCTTGGCATATTCATTGAAGAATATCTAAGTGCGACTGCAGATGCTGCAATTTTAAATTGTAGGTGGGGAAAATCACTGGTGGAGCACCCTCTGTGCATGCGCACAACAAGATCGCAGGCATATCGAAGCAAGATCGCAGGCATATCGAAGCAAGATCACAGGCATATCGAAGCAAGATCGCAGGCGTATCGTAACAATCAAGCAATGTTCAATTTTTAACAAGGAAAATCGTGGTGTGTCCTTGGCAACAAGCACAATTTAACCAATTGGACTTCTTCAGGGGAGACACTTTTAATCGAGTTGATGCAGGAAATGGAGTGTTTATATAATGTTACTGCCCGCTGCTATACCCTGACAGACATGCAGAGATAAGAGGGCCATGATCCCAGTCTCGCCACAGCTCCGAAAGTGGTGCATTGTAGATATTGTATAGATATTGTATATTTGTAAATATGTTATGTCTCAATACTCATGAAATTGTACAATATGAGTTTTAAGACAATAAACTAACTTGAATATATTGAATTGAAAACAAAAAATTTAAAATATTATTCAAGTTCAACTTCCAAGTTCAGATAAATTAGCCTAAATGTTTTGTTTAGAAACTTGAGATACATGCCATATGTCTGTATGTTTCATTGCATAATGAGGAGAATTAAATATAACCCTTTGCCTTTTTAGCTTCGTTTTCAAACTGGAGACCTAAACAGAACTTCAACTTGTAGAAGAGTCTAAAACATCGCAGCACTGCAGCGTATGTGGGCTTGCCACTTATCTCCACCTGTGATTTTTCACCTGTGATATAAATCACAGCGTGTGCAGTGGCCCAGTCATCGTTCCCACATGAAGTCATAATAATATGCTTATTCAGTTCAGTGTGTGCATTGATACCTCATTAACGTTTCTGAGTTTCCAAATTCTTAAAACTTAATGTCGCCATTAACAAAACAAATGGGGAACATGTGGTCTTGTTTACATTCTGCGCAACAAAGTGAAACTGCAGAATGTGATGGGATGTGGTACCGGAAGACAAACTAAGGGACAGTATTTGTAAATGCCTGTGACGGACGATACCTCGAACAACATTCTTCGTAGAAGGCTAATATTCGTACAGTATCAAATAAAAGCTCGATATTCGCCCCAACCAATTAAATTAACTCCACCAATCACCAGATATTTCATTATTTGGCCAACAACTTACCAACTCTAAAATTGTTAAGCCTGCAGGACAGCCGTAGAATTGCATTTTTATAGCGAGAAAGCTATCCCCATGAGCAAACTTGATATGGAAATGAAGCTCAGTCAGGGATGTGGCGACAGGGGGGGGGGGGAGTTGGGGTCAATTTGATTTTCAAACAAATTATTAGTTGAGGAAATTATTGTTTTTGGACCAATATTTGAATATTTTCCCACTTTTGGTAAAAAAAATTGGACTGAAATGGCCATCAGTTTGAAACTTTCTACCCTTGGGGGGGGGGTGTCAGGTTGGAAATTTCCAACACTTGGAAAGCTTGAGGCCAATCTAGGTGCTATGATTTTGCGATTTTCTTGTTTAGATTCAAAATTTTCTCAGAATTCTACAAAACATGTGTTTAGTCTGATTCAAGGTTGGTGGGGGGGGGGGGGGGGGGGGTGCAGTTAGAATTCAACATGTTCCTTGGCTGATAGAGATTGTTACTACTAAGAATATCTAAGGGCCTTTTCACTCCATGAAGTTACCAGTTGAGCACTCTAACCTAGGGCCCGACAAAGCTTCGAGATTCGATTCGATTTCAAATCTTACATTCCGATTCGATTCGATATACAAGTCCTTTATCACCGGGAATAGACTGCATTATCTATAAAAGATTGTTCATTATGTCCCCAATACTGAACCTGAGTCGCCTTCCGCGAACATCTGGGACCTCAGTGGTCCAATGTGTACAGGGTAAGTTGCCCAATAGCTCACTGCTCATATATATATTGGCCTCCCAGTCCAAGCGCTGGTTACTCGTGAAAGGTTGGTGCAACTCGTGCAACCTGCAGTAAGGTCTGTGATGTTTCGCGTGTTCATCACGGTTGTACCGTAATCGTAGTGCACATGCGGTTTCCTCCACCACATAAAACCAGCAATGCCACGATATAGTCTGGCCCTAGCTGCCGAAGCAAGTGAATTTCTTGTGGGACATATTTGTATGTCGGTATCTGAAATTCTTACCAGAAAAGCCTATATTGTGTTACACAGCTCAATCAAATAATATATATATTTTTTAATTTAAAATTTAAAACGATATAGATATATTAAATAAACATTTTGTCGTCTCCAAATCCGACCAACATCTTTAAACAGCATACATGTTATTACACGCTTGTTCCTAGAAGTACAGTGTTATTGCTGTTCCATATTTACAAATCAGTATGGAACATATAAATGACGTACATGACGTTCGCCTCAACCATGAAACTGGAACTATTTAAATAAAAGAATCATCACACATGACAAACACGCCCTGTATGAGCCTAAATAAATCTTGTAATCCTGTATTTTGAATGCACGGACTCTAGGACGCGAAGCGTGTAATAAACACAGAACGACACGATGTGTAAATGGGTTTGTCGATACGGCACTCGTGCAGTATCGACAAACCCATTTACACATCGTGTCGTTCTGTGTATTTATCCGGGAAATTGAATATTGTTGTCCATTCAGCTTTCCGACGGACAGGCCCAAGTTGGGATACTATAGTTCCTGTAATCCCCTTTGGCGTATGCGCCATTCGCAAGTCACGATGCACAATATTGATATCGCGCGATCCTGCTGTGCGTGACATGGTGAAGCGTACATGCGCAGAAGAGTTTGCGTTTGCATTGACTCGAATCAGACTCCATTGACTCCAAAGTTCCAAACTGCTTACTTTTCACGAACTTCAATCACGCATAGTGGCAGTGGCACAAACTATGAAATGATGTGCCATTCTCATATATTAAACTGTGATTAAATATTGTTCATGTCATCTCATATAAATTAAGTTTAATAAACCTCCTTCGTAATTCCGAGTTATCTCACTGACATTATAAAATCATCGGACATTTGCCTCCATTTTTGCTCGTACATGTACCTCCCACTGATCGGTACCGCGAATCTACTGAAGTGCTTGAAAAAGATTCGATTCGCGATTCCCTGTACTCTCATAAAACAGACCTCCCCAATTCCCAGTACTCTCATAAAACAGACCTCCCCTATTCCCGGTACTCTAATAAAATATATCCTCCCCAAAGGCAGCCATTCGCAAGAACAAAAAAAATAGCTGATGGTAGATTCTCCTTCCATGCAATAAAATACCATATTTACAGATCGATTGTGTAAAACTAAAAGTATGTGAGAATGAACGGCCGATATTGATCAATTTAAATAAACACCGGGAGATGGCCTAAAGTAAGGGAATAAGACCAATCCTCTTTTAATATTGAATAAGAGTAATACCCGTTTAATATGTGAATGGTAGATATTTACTCAGCTATAGCATGCCAATTTTGATTTGTGTAAACTTGTGGTTGTAGTGAATTAAACTGGATATATATTAAAACTTGCCGGCGGACACTATTTACGAGCAGACAGCGGAGTGGGGTATAATGGGGGAGCTCTCATGATCAAAGTTATTTAATTCCTATCCAGTTCGTTGTTTATTCAATTAACGATCTGCCACCAAATATTGCGAGAGTAAAACCACAAATCTTCACAAAGGAATTGTCTACATACCACAAATCATTGAGATCAATTTGATAGGACTTCTCCTCCGAATAATTTAAATAAATGCCAGGGATATGTGAGAGAACATAAGATTTATCCTGACAATATTATATACATTGTATGTTTTTTATAGGTGTATGATTTTCAGATAAGATTGGTATTATTTTATACACAGGACTCCCACAAGCTAGATTGGCTAATAGTCAAGGTTATTTAAGACCAAACCAATAGCTGGTAGTTCTTAATTGTTACATCACTGAGGTTAAAAAGATATGGCAGTTTGCATCCCCAAATTAGGGCTATATTAAAATGCTCGCAAATATATGTGCAAATACTGTCAAATGGGCCATATCTGTTTTTAACTTTGGGAGGTGCAGATTCTATTGGATGGGTGCCACTCTAGGATTTGTGATGCCCTAAATAATCGACACCTTAACCACAGCAGAATTATGGGTAACTTTTCAGGATTTAGTCGGAAATATGGCTTGTTGCCATTCATCGGAAAGCTCTCTCCGATGAATGGCAACAAGCCATATTTCCGACTAAAATTTACCCATAATTCTGCTGTGGTTAAGGAGTCGATTAGTTAGGGCATTACTTTGCACATGCCTCTCCATCGAAACATGTTGTGTGTAATTCAATTGGCCAATTGTGACTGAAGTCTCTCATCTGTAGTTTGAATTTTACATAGTTTGTAGTTTGTGTTTCCTTTAGACGTTGAACACTGGTTGTGATTGTCTCGCACCACTCATGCATTAATGAAGTACCAAGTGGGGAGACTATTTCACTGTATATTATGTGCTGTATAATTTTATCGATTATCATTTCATGGAATTTTAAAAAGATTTTCTAGGTCAAGAGGCAGCAACAAGGCATATTTATTTGCTAAATCAGATTTTTATAGACCCAACTGGTATAATTTATTGATGTTGTGACATTAGTGTTAAATATTGAAACCAAATATACCATGAAAATAGGCCATGGATATCCTAGGAGAGCATACTCAGGGAAAACCTTGGATATCCTTCAGGCAGTATTGGAACGTTTTAAGTTCGGAAAAACTTGGAAATTATTTTGGAAAATTTAACCGAGCTCATCCAAGGATTTCCCAAGTTCTGAGGTGATAGGAAAGCTTGGTAAAACTCACAAGACTTGAGTCACAACTTTTCCGATGATTACCATGGTTGCATCTGATCATCTCCGAGCACTAGTGACCAAGGATTCAAATTTAACTATATAATTATAATCTCCTGGATTTACAACAATCTTGAACAATCCCATAAATAGAGGATCTACAACGAGTCCCCAGTTTATAGCGGAAATTACAAGTTCAGTATAAAATTAGGTCTGGACCAAGACTTTGGCAAGGTCCAGACTTAATTTACTGGATGAGTTTGTTTGTTGAAAAATATTGGAAGCCATATAGTATTTTGAGACGTAGCATACGGAATGTAAACGGATGACAAACCGCAAGTAAAAGGTCACCTGGCACTATTTTCTGTTATTAAAACTTAATATCAAAATTTATAGAAAGGGTTTATTTCTGGAATAAGGGTAGGATAATGTAATAAAATCATTCATGTTATTATTCATTAAAATTTAAGTTCACTTTTCATTCGGAATCTGTTAGTTCGACGTAGGCCACAGCAATGTTAATAGTTGGTTTACAAACATCTCTACATAGAGGAGGGAAAATACCGATTGGTGATTATTCTATGTGGGTCTATTTAGGTGAACCAAATTTCAGTTGGGGGAGAGAACAATGGAGCATCTGAGGGACATATTAGGCTACATTCAGTTAAACCAAGTTTTGAAGACTTCAACGTGATTGGTCATTTCATCCTAGACTTCTGTTGAGCGTGTAGTGGAGTGAGTAAATATGAGTAGGGAAAGGGCTCAAATTCGCTTTTAACAGAAAGAAAATTATCAAATTTTAGAGTTATTTCCCTTTAGTTGGCAGGAGTTATTGCCCTTAACTTCACGAAACGTTGGCAGTTTGAATGGTCACCCACATATACCGGCATTGATCCACAAATATATCTTCAATAGCAATTTATGAGCATTTCACTGATGAGAGCAGAGTATGATATGAGGGAAATTTCATTAAGGTCACCACAATTTAATGACTCGGTTTATGAACATGAGTGGAAAAATTCCCTTGATGGAGGAGGGGAAGAAAAAACAATAAAATCTTGGGCATATTGTTTGACGACTTTCCCTGCATGATCACTGGTGAACTAAACATCATTAATTCATTTAGATATCATTAATTAACTTCTCATAAAATGTAATCAATAACATGAAACCTGATATTCATTATTTCCCCAGTCTTCTGTGGCTGAATTTGAGTGTATATCCTATTGGTGAATATTATACAAGCGGATTTAATATATCAAAATTAATTCAGATACAGAGATACTTACTCCCTGTGAATACCAATACTGGGTGTATGTAGTCTGCATATTAAATATTAAACAAAATGTCACATTGAGGGTGTAATCTTTAAGTTGCTGTTGATAATTGTGTCAAACATTAAGTTACTCAGATAGCCAGAAGAAATCAAGGGAAGATGAACTAACTATATTGAACAACAAAATGAAAATAAGAATACCTACAGAATTGGTGGAATTTCTAACAAAGATATTTTGGAATAAAAGTCACAGCTTTGTTCACATTATTTTCTGTGCATTTTATCCATAGGCCTATTAACTTTGTCGACTTCACTGACAATGTATTTTGCTTGGAACCCCGAGACAACGTGCATCGTAACATCATTAGATAATTCGTGTCCAATGTCATTGTCAGCAGACGATGTTTTGGATGATAGGCTTTTAATAACATATTCATCACCCACGTCCTTAATAAGGTCAGAAACCTTTGAATTTAAATCGACATTTATTAGTTTTTGCGATAAAACGTTACCGCTAACGATAACAATTTTGACGCTAAAGTACATTCTTTCGATCAGCAGACATGCTTTCACGGTTTCAGTTTCTATTTCAGTAATTAACTATGGAAGTGAATTATTCAGTTGGCGATTATCGCAATATGATAGGGGAACACTACAACGTTCGTACTCAGATTTCACCAATTTTTGTACCTATAGCTTGCCTGTCCTAAGTTTCACGGGAAAATGTCTAATTTGATTCTATTTGTCGTTATATATGTATTTATCACCCCATTTATTATTCATTTTCATAAAAATGAAATAAAACAAGCCGAAGATGATATGTTTAAAATGTTTTAAGCATGAAATTGGCTATAAGTTATCAAAGTACGTTATACTTGTGATAGTTACGTTATACACACGGTGATCCCCTATCGTATTGCGATAATCGCCAACCGAATTATCCCCTTCGCACCATTCATAAAGTAGGAATCCGGACTCCGCAGATGTAGCCATTTGCTACACGATACATAAAAAACGTGCGCCGGAATGAGAATCCAATGCCATACTAAGTCACATATCTAACAGATCACTGTCGGGAATTACTAGAAATGCAATAGATCGAAGAATTTCGCGAGTAACAAACGTGATTTTTAATTTTCCATCGCCAAAATTTTTTTACAAACATAATTTTGTATTGATTATTATTATTATATTTATTTTTTTTGCGATTTTCCTAAGTTGTCGGTGGGTTCGTAACCCAAGCAATTAAATTGCTGTCGCCTAAAAATGTTAATTTTTACATTTTCCTGTGCCACTTTATATACATATATTGGCGCATTAAAAGAGTTAGAGCCTCCTATTAAAGATGTTCGTTGAATTTAATTGTCAGCTGAATATCGCTTCAAATAAATAAATGGGAATACAGAGGGTATTTCTCTTATTATACTATAAGATCTTCCCTAGAAATGAAGAATTGTTGATTCCACTTTACCTTTATAAATGAATCTAAAATGCAATTCAGTATATTAAGGAAATGGTTATGAGGAGACATGTCTATGTCAGGCTCTATATCTGACAATGTCCTTGACTGGCACAGAAGATATGGAAACTGTTTCCTGCTTTACCAGTTCAGAAACAGCAATGATCATATATTGATCATTTTACTGGATCACCATGTGTGCGGTTTTATGGGACCCTATCAATGACTGGATGGTAATGGCAATACCAGAGTTCAGACTCTTCATCATCGCTCAATGAGGCCATAAAATGGTTGTGTCCCTATGAGGTCTCCCCATGATTGTCTGTCCAGCCAGAAGGCATACCATTGAGTGAGTTCAGGCTTACAACAGATGGTTAGCAGTTAATGAGCTAATTGTCAATAAATATCTTACAATTCACACTCAGACTCCCCCAATAGGATTACTCAAAGTCCAATTTGTGAAGGTATGGTTAGTAAGTGGGGATTATGCCAACATATGTGTTCAAGGAAACATGGGTTGCAATTGAATCCAACTATCAACTCTTCAGCAGCTGAGAATGGTGGTTGGACGTTTAATGTATACTGCACCATGAAATAAAATCATGGTTTTCCCCCCCCCAAGGCCTTAATTCAGGGGGGGGGGGGGGGGGTCTGCAATTTTTTTTCGAACACTAGGCGGGGGTGGGTGGGTGGTTCAGCAGCCCGTCTTACACATTTTTTCCTGGCCCTGTAAATGTTTTCCTAGAGTCATTTTTCTTCAAAATAATGGGACAAGAGATTTAAAGAATGCTTCTACATGTATTATGTAATAGGTATGCACTTAACTCTTGGTAGGGGGGTTTGAGTTCACCATCAGTTAAATTGAGTTAATAATGAGGGATGACACCAATGGGTAATAAAAAGTTCAGCTTGCTAAATGTTTTTATCAAGGATATATCAATGCACATTGACATGGAAAGGCTCAGATTTAAATAGTTCTAATAAAAATCATTTATTCAACCTGATATTAATGAAATCATAACACTAATAGATTCTTCAAATAAATTAAACTCTTCACTGAACTCTTCAAATAAAAATAGGCTATTCAAAAAACCATAATAAAATAAAACAAAGGTGTTAAAACAAACTTTGGCCGATTGCAACGATATTTGGTATATGGGTCTTGGATCACCTCTGGATGGGAGCTGTCAAATTTGAATGATTTTTTTATGAAAAATATGGCTGCTGGCAGCCATCTTGGATTTTACTCTTTGCATTACTAAATCCTTTAACACACCCTGCAGAGCTTATCCCTCATCCGATCATCACCAACCTTCATATGGATCTTCGGTGTGGCCTCTCGATGGGTGCCTTACCATTTTTCTCCGAATTTTGTATTAAAAAAAAAAAAGGGCAGCCAGTGGCCATCTTGGATTTGACTCTTTGTATGACCAAATAATTTAGCACACCTTACAGGTCACATTTCTCATCCAATCATCACCAAACTTCATACGGATCTTCGAAGTGACCTCTAGATGGGAGCCTCCATTTTTTACCCAATTTTTCTTTTAAACAAACATGAGGGTATCACCCCATCCCCCCTGAATACGAGTTAATTTTGGGGGTGAATCCTGAATACGAGTTAATTTTGGGGGGTGAATCCTGAATACATGTTAAGAAATAATATGCGATAAATGACATACAAATTGACTGTTTTAATATCAGACAGATACAAGCAGAAGTTACATAGACACATTATGATGCCGGTCGCGTTATGAGGCCGTTATGATACCATTAATGATGCTTTATGATCAGGGACGTGGCTAGAGGGTTTCCGTTGGGGTCGTGTCCACCTTGGGAGATTCCAACTGCACACCCCCCCCCCCTTGAGTCAGAATCAGACCGAATACAAGTTTTGCATAATTCCATTTGCACCCCCCTTGCACCTTCAGTGTTTAGGCCTAATATCCTATATCTTCATAAACCATGGTTCTATATTCCCGGTATGAGAACATTCAGATATTTTAACCTGAAACATAGCATAAATCCTAACATCTAGTGGTCTAACTCCATACAAATAAATGCACACGGCTACGGGCAAGAGACCACGACACACCGAGCTAACCATTAGTCTGGTCGTTGAAGCATTGGACCTAGAACAAATTGTTTACAAGCTGTTTTTGGTGTCATATTGTCGGGAAGAATGTAGGGAACAACATATCCAAAATCCGCTAAAATCCGCTTTGGGGAAAATTCTCTATTCAAGATGGCGTCCATAATGTCTGTTGTTATCGGAAAATACTGAATTCTGCGGCAGGTGCTCCAATTAATGCCAAATTCGTAATAAATTGAAATATACACAAACATTGCTTAGTCGTAAACCATATATGTAGAATAATTTTCCCAAAATGGCCACCAAAATGGACAAAATCGAATGAAATTTACATTTAGTGCAAAATTGAATAGCTAGTCCTATACGAGTGAACAAACGCTCGAATATTGCGAGGAAGACTGACTACAAGTATAAGAGAAACTTTTGATTAGAGATGTACGAATTCTCTCTGATGTATCTCACGAGAGAGCAAGCGAAATCAGGGTCTTGTGGAACGGTTAAATCTGGACTTTTGGGTGTCCAGAAATGGAAAAATGACGCAGTTTTATCTGTACCGCTAATCTTGAATCGTGTGATATATGTGTAATTAAACAGCTAAACGGGATTTAGTAAGGTTGTATTGACTATGCGGCCTTTCTCTAGAAGCAGAAATATATGTATTCAGAGCAGTCTCACGAATGAGACCGATCACCATTTATTTTGATATCTACGGTATAAAACCTTAAAAAATTAATTGCTATAAAACGGTATGAATTATGTTCATATTGTACTGGGGAGAATGCGTAGATCCTATTGTACGTTTCTCAAAATAGTAGTTATAGTTGCCTCAGATCAAGTGATAAAACACGAATATTTCGCTTTTATCACAAGAATGCGTGATGGTGTACCTAGTCCAAGTCTTCTCGTACTAAAACTAGCTAAGATTTTGGGATGGAGATGCTAGTATTTAGTCCGAGTTCCAGGCCCATGCATTCCTATGACACGAGTTACGCCCAGGATCTGTGGCGGGAATCTGTGGTGTATTTTACTCGATTTACCTAACAAAGCAATACATGATGCTATATACATCGGAAAGAGTGACATCTTATGGTCATAATGGTGTATAATAATCTAACTTTAATGTTAAATTACACATAGAATATTCTGGTTGATTGCCACAAACATCGTTGTTTTTTCTGTTTGTTTACTTAACTGAAAGCCGAACTCAGGTTCCGAAGAACTTCGGCATTGTCCGGTGTTTGTTTTGGCCGAGACAAATTTCGATACAAACAAAATGGCGGCCCCCATGATATTCTAATGCTCATTGTGTTTACACTGTTTTAAACTGTGAGATGGTTGTAATTCCCGTAATTTATTTAATGTATTACATTTATATCTTCAATATGTATTTAATCTATGTATTTATTTATTTATTGTCACGTATAATTACGATTACAATGGAGAATTCATCGTGCGTGGTTGATTTAAAATCTACGGAATATTTCACCGGAAAATGCCGAACGCAGTTCGCAAGGTCAACTGAGTTCGCATACTTTAAAAAATATGTAAACACTGCGGCAAATGTTTCTTTTCACATTAAATTACCGCTTTCAATTCACAACCGATGTGGGTTTCAGATCAAATAGCATGTCTTCTGCGGAAACTATCCGTTTATTGTAGCAATTGTGATATTTGATTTCATATAATTGTGGTTTTATTTGAGCGGGTCACTAACGCTTTAATAAGTCATGTCATAGGAATGCATGGGCCTGGAACTCGGACTAAATACTAGCATCTCCATCCCAAAATCTTAGCTAGTTTTAGTACGAGAAGACTTGGACTATGGTGTACCATGAACTAAATTTATTAAATCACAAATGAGTACCATAGACTGTCTTCAATAAATTCAAAACTTGACCAAAATTGTCTACATAATCTGTGACAGAGACTGTGTTTATACCTGGAAATTATATTTGGTTCAATTCACCAAGGCCACATCTATGCGAAACTTATATTACTACGTTGTCTTCAACCGCATCACCGCGTTTACCCATTTTCCATAATGTTACACATGTCTGTTGCACACAGAACCACAACTAACAATATTGGGTGAATGTTCAACGTTGGAATAACATCTTAAACGATGATCACCTGATATTTAGCACGATTACGTGGGTGGTACAGGGGGGGGGGGGTCGGAAAAAAATTCCAGGCACGTATATATGATGGGGTGGGTGGGTGTCTCTCGGGTCCAAAAAGCAGTTTTTTCCATATGCCAAATTTTTTTTCCATTCCTGCTATTGAGTGTTATTTTGATGTGTTTTGAACAGAAACAGGTCATATATAGTTAATAGTAATGCTATACTATATATAGAGGTTATCAGATGTTGGATCAGTTGCACAATGGCCAACAATAACCCAAATTCAACTTGATAGAACTGGAAACTGCGCTATTGGAAAAATAAAATTTAATCAGGATTCCATCTACTGATACAACAAAATAAGAATAACTATGCAGAACTCAGCTGAAAATAAGCAATATGTGACATGGAAATAAAGATATAATAAATAATGGAATAAAATAGACTTTTCACAACGTTAAACATAAAATCTTAACAAATAAATTGAAGGCCAGCCGGGCCAGCTTGAACAATTTCAAATTGTTTTCCAATTTAATGTGGATCAGCTTGTAATGTTGATCACAGTAACAAAGATTTTATCGTCACTGATATCGTGAGCAAAAAAGAAGTGAGATTGGGCTATCCATCCATATTATTACCAATTATTACGAAGCCTATTACTTCAGGCAGTGGCTACCAGCCTGCCATTACACGCTATAACATGTTTCCTCAGTTCTGGTTTCTGAGATGCCCCAAGAAGAGTCACGCGGGTATATCATGGTTGTGTTTGGTATTCAAACTGGGATAAACTGGGATGAACAGTTGTATTTCCACATGTTTTGATAAACAATTTGGTTCCAGCAATACAGTAATGCCCTAATTAAACGACTCCATATAAACCACAGCAGAATAATGGGTAATTTTTCAGGGGAGAGCTTTCCGATGAATGACAACAAGCCATATTTCCAACTAAATCCTGACAAATTACCCATTATTTTGCTGTGGTTATGGAGTCAATTAATTAGGGCATTACTGTATATCACATAGCAAATATCAATATATCAAATAATCTGAAATTTGTTGTACCGGTACCATGTATTCTGTAGAATACTCAAATGTGTTTATGTGACTAGATCATGTGACTATATATGATGAAAATGAATGTTAATAAAAACTTTGGCACTCTGCCTATATATCCCTAGAAATGTGATTATGTTGACACATTTCTTGATTAATGACACTTATATGATAAATTCAAATAGTATCGTTATCTCATTATGCACTGTTCTATTCAAATATCGCGCAATAAATTATGATAATGCAGAATAATCAGCTATTTGGTTGCTCAATTGATAATTTATGGGGGTGGGTGTCCAAAACTGACCGGAAAAAAATTCCTGAAAAGGAAAAAAAGGGTGGGTGTCCAAAATTGCCTGGAAAAAAAGGCCGGAAACGGAAGAAATTGGGTGGGTGGGTCCCCCGAGGCCGGAAAAAATTTAAATGATCATACGTGCCTGGAAATTTTTTCCGACCCCCCCCCCCCCCCCCCCCCCCCCCCCCCCCCGGGTGGTAATGGTAATATATTTTCAAACAAAAATATACTGAAAACTAATAGTGTGCATTGCGCTGTAGCTTATTCTAGTTGTAAAGTGGCCACTGAAGTAATTTTAACAAAATTGTCTACTAAGAAACCGGGTTGGCAGCAGAATGAAAATTAGTCTTACATACAATGTACTATGTAGTCTTTTTGACCTGGTGAGATTCGGTGCTAATCCATTGAAGATATGAGTGTTTCTTTACAGTATAATAACCATGCATTGCGACATACGTGTATCGTTTATTATCACCGGGAGTGTTGACAATTCCGGAAATATAACTAGTATTTATACCTCTAAGAGTATGCACTTAAATTTCGGCATTGCATTCAATATTTAATCACCATGCCGAATGAAACTACCACGCACTGTGAGGCGAAACATTAGTTCGTGTGTTGCATGCACGAGCTATTTTTGTTTTGCCCAACAGTTGGATGTTGGATAAGCAGAACACCCAAACGTTAAAGACGTAAATCATTGGGGGGTTGACTTGCTGTGCAGTGACCGATGATCCTTCAGATTGATCTGTTTTTATGATGTGTGTACCTTTAAAGATATTTAACAACCGACTTGTATATTGCCAATACGTATTTCACTCTTATGTAGTTACCCAATATGTTGCTTTCTACGTGGTATGGTTTGGAGTTGCGGCCATTTTGACAGCTATTTCATGGCCACGATTGTATAATTTTCTGTCTGTGTCACTCTACTCGCTCCCCGCATTCTAATTTAACACAAACTGATATAACGGCATAATTCTGATGCCACTATATATCGTATAATGACGTATATCGAGAACTGATGTAGTATAGACAACCATGTTGGACGCCATCGTGGATAACAAAGTTTCCCCATCGCGGATTTTTGATATGTTGTTCCTGATGCTTTTCCGCGTCGAATGACACCGAAACAATTTGTTCTAGGTTCACCTCAAAATCGAGTCTCAACGACCAGACTACATCGTTGTTCGGCCGGTGTGAGAAAATTTTGAAATTTGAACAAGAAAAGCGCAAATCCTAGCATCCAGACTGGCCTCAACTAAAGCTTTCCTATAGTGTTGGAAATTTCAAACCTCATACTCCCCCTAAGGTCAGGAAAATTCTCCAACTGATGACCACAAGTTTGACCAAATGTAGTACAATATTGTTAAACTTATTAGCATTTTTGTATTGACCACAGGGGAGAGATAATGACACACCGGGCCGACCATGGTTCGGCCCGGTGTGCGAAAAAATTGTAATCTGAACAAGAAAATCGCAAAATCCTAGCATCTAGACTAGCGTCAAGCATTCTTAGAGTTGGAAATTTCAAACCTGACACCCCACTTAGGTTGGAAAATTTACAACTGATGACAATTCCAATGCCAATGTTGACCAAATGTATGAGAATATTGTTTTCTTAAATTAACTAGCAGTTTTTGACTGGCCACGGGGGAGGGACCAGGACACAAGATTTCCAAGTGTTGGAAATTTACAACCTGTCACCCCCCCCTGAGGTTGGAAAATTTCCAACTGATGACCATTTCAGTCCAAAATTTTGACAAAAAATAGGAAAATATGCAAATATTGGTCCAATTAATTAATTAATTAATTAATTCCCCCCAATAAATTGTTTGAAAATCAAACTACAAGAACATATTTCAACCTATTTTGACCAAAGTTGGGGGTGAAACCCCCCCCCCCCTGTTGCCACGTCTCTGTTTATGATGGCCGAATATGCCCAAGAAGCTATTCTACGCACTCATTAATACAGATAACTAGCACAAAATATTACTTTGCGCCATCAAAACCTGCGTCCAAGATGTTTTGCTTGAACCCGAATACCAGTTAATTCGGTCCAAGATGTTTTGCTTGAACCCGAATACCAGTTAATTCGGGGGTATGAATCCCGCGTACGGCTTCAAAACACCCTGAATCCCGCGTACCGGAAGGGGGGGGGGGGGGGGGGGGGGGGGGGGGGGGGGTTGATACCCTCAAACATGGCCACCAGCAGCCATCTTGGATTTCAAATGTCAATCCATCAGCATACTCTACAGCCCACATTTATTGGACAATTGTTTGAAACTTTACAGTTTTGTTGGTAAATATAAAGTAGGAATGCTTCTATAATCATGATACGGAACATTCATCAGATAAGATCAGGAAAACTGAGTAAAATAGTCATTTGAAGCACTTTGGAAGGGGTGGGTCCCTATCCCAGAATCGGAAAAAAAATAAAATTTAGGGGGTGGTGGGTATCCAGAGGGCGGAAAAAATTAAAAAGCGCCTAGTGTCCGGAAATTTTTTCCTGAACCCCCTGGAACCCCCGCTTAATTCATATTAAAATAGTCACTTGCATCACGTTGAACAATCCAGATCAAGAGGGTGCAATTTTAAGTTATTTGTGTTTATTAATTTTTAACACAATATGGTTTTCTTTAGTGGATTGTATCACTGGTTCATCTGCTATATAGGGCCATATCACAATGTTGACACAAGTGTTATTGTTGGAGGAAGGGCATGATCACAGTTGGTTATATTCACTGGGAATTAGATCATTTCCTTGGAAGTTGAAACCACCAACTCTCCCAAGCAGCTGATACACTATTCAGGGTGCCTTAATTCTCACAAGTTGGGCACAAATCAACATACAATAATAGTTGCAAGACCAAATTAAATAACTTTATTACAGCTATTAATATGACACAAACCAGAAGTACCAAAGGCACCAGAAGCAAACAAGGGCAAGGGGAGGCTCCCTTGGATAGGTGACCATATGGCAATTCTGGATGCTGCATTCTAACTTTTGGTGCGACTTCCACATTTCTCTCTCTCTCTCTAGTACTGTTTATTAATACACAACTATATATTGCTATATTAAATAATAAATTTTTTAACAAGAGCATCGCAAAGGCATGGCAAAATACGCCAGTGGTAATTCCAACAGGGCCATAACTCTGGTGATAATTGGTGGTCAGAACCCAATTTCGAACTTGACCTGTATTTTGGGCTAGTAAAATCACAAACCAGATTTCATTCCATTCAGTTCAGACTTTAGTAAAGTTATTATATGGAAACAATGGAGTACAAATTCCAACAAAAAGGGCCGTAACTCTGGTGAAAATTGGCGGGCAGAACCCAAGTTCGAACTTGACCTGTATTTTGTGATAGTAAAGCCGCATAACAATTTTCATTCCATTCAGTTTAGACTTACTAAAGTTATCATCTGGAAATGAAAAATGCGAGCGGACAGACGACGGACAGACCAATAACGTAATACGTCCCGTTATATAAAAATGGGCATTTATAAAGTAAAATTTCCAGATGAACAAAGATGAATAACTCTAGAATGGAAAATCCAAACAAAACACTTGAACACTCTATTGGATGTTCTCGTAGTGGTGAATATCCACACCAAATTTAATTGAGATCAGACAACTGGTGATTGAGATATCTGCTCGGACAGATGGACAAATGGACAACTCAGGATCAGATACATGTAATCCAGAATACCACCATATCCCTTGGTCATGTGTGTAAAAAAATTATATTTCCATTTCAAGAAAGAAGAGTAAATCTGGAACAGAGAATGCAAGCAACATCACTTGACACTCGGAAGTGAACGCATTATTAATCTAATGGACAGGCCATGTAACGATTGCATATTTACACTCCCATTTTGTTATTACTTTTTAATAACTTCATTAGAAATTGTGAATATTTTAATAGTTGTTTTTGCTTTCTAAATGAAGTACATGTACAAAATGAGAATAATTTGCTCCAATGGCAAAGAAAGGCTTCAGAATTTCAATGTTGCAAAAAAATTAAATGTAATCATCAGACCATGACCAAAATCAAACTTGGCCTGTGTCTTCTCAAATGTGATTGCTCATTTAGTTATCAACCGGACAACCCAAAAATGAAGATTTCTAAGTCGAAAAAGAGGCATACCTCCATTAAAAATCATCAGACCATGACCAATTTCGAACCTGAGCTGCATGTTCTCAAATAATGACTACAAAGCAAATCACATGGAATTCTGGTTAATATTGTTAAAAGTTAGCCCTTTCAAAATAGATATGTTGCTTATCATAAGACTGATCTGAACAGACAGACGGACATTCTGATTATAATAGTCCTTCGAAAAATGTTCGGGGGACATGGAAGTAAGTGTACATGTATTAGCTAGAATACGGAATTGCTTGGTGTGCCTTTTATTCACTTTTAGTAGGTACCATTTTTCAACTACCAATATAAAAGAACCAGCTCAAAATACAGTCCATTACATCACATCTAATCTCAGAATTGGATAAAATCTATAGAATTGGATAAACATAGATATATTGGAATCAGTTCACAAGCACCAATCATTGGCTGGTTCAGAGCGTAATTGGGCATCCACAGACTCCCCAATAACTCTCACATAGCCCGATCTATCATCTGTTCAGTTCCTAAATTTGATTAATGGAAAAACAATTACCGAGTGGATCACAAAACAAGGTTCAATGATCAACACATTTACACTAATAACAGGCCACTCATGCTGGATGATGCAAAACAAAGAACGATTCAATGACGGGGGGTCATACATTGTTTGCTTGAAATGGATTGCCGCTGATATTTAAAGTTATTGACAAATGAATGGCTTGAAAATCAACAGATAATGCACTCCTATATACACTGCTAGCACCACAAGTTTTTTAGACTAAATATGCAGGAACTTAAATATCTGACCTTTCTGTTCGGTTTATAGAAAATCGCCCCATTAAGAAACATGAAACAGTGATCAAAACATAAATTAATTTATGCAACTTTTAATATTATAACAACACAAAAATAAAAATCTATCTTATCAACATTTTACTGTCCAGATGTTTAAAAACAAGAGTGGAAAGGATTAACAAAACAATTTGCTTCTAAAAATAGGCGCCTGGTGTGTTGTATAGTCCCAAGCATGTTCTAAGAGCAATGCTCGCCATGTTTAGGAGGCATAAAATATATAACATTGCTGCTGTGCCGTACATCCTATCATAAAATCCAAGTGTTTGTCTGTGTGTGTTTATCTGTCACAAATTTTGGCACGTTTAAATATTTATCACCACCATGTCCAATTGTGCCCAAATTTTGACTGGGGCACGTCTTACAATATGACATGCAAAATTGCAGGCCAATCGGTACAAGGTAACTTGAGATATAACATGTTTCCCAAAGATTATCAAGGCGATATCTTTACTGATATAATGTGTTACCTTCTCTGAAGACGAATGTGGTTTCAGTGGCATCCGTCATAAATTCCGCACAAACTCTGCACATAGTTTGCCTGCTTTCCTTATATCGTTATCAGCGGTGACAATATTTTCCTGATTGTCATGTTTGCCACCCATCATTTTTTACCTCAGACAATTTAAATGGACATATATGAGCGAAAAAGAGGCGTTCCTTAATTATCACCTTAAAATAACAAGTAACAAGACACAGGAAATGTCACGGGATAGGTGCCATTGTCCTCAAATGACTAAATGTGTTCAAAATTCATTCCACATTAAAATGTTTTGGTGACAAATGTAAGTACCACTAGAATTCTATAGAGAACTACTGTAGTGTTTATGTTGACAGTGCATTTGAAAACTCAATCCAACCATAGGGTGTCAACTGATATAACGAGAGGCCCGTCCAGATGTTTAACCCATCCCTTGGATTTAGTAAATTGCTGTGATCGGGATTGGGATCATAGATCATAGAGAATACTGTTATGTGCTGAAGTAGTATAAAAAAAAATTCATAATAACACAAATTATTGGAATTTATCGGTCCAAAGGAGAAGGGTTAATGCAATTACATAGTGCAAGCAGTTCTATTTATGTTGTTGCAAATTGCTAATTGAGATATCAAAATAATATAGTTATTAATAATTGAAAAGGTTCACAAGACATGGAATGGGTAAAAGGGGTTAATATTATCCAAATCGAGGGGGAGGGGGTTAGAAGGTGGGTGGGGAACTTGGAAAGTGTGGCACCTGCTCTGGTTCTTTTTGACAGGTCAGTGACACTGTACCTACCATCCAAAGCCCCTTCACACAATATATCAGATTAATCAGCATTAAAACTCCAGACAGATGGTCAGGCTGTGACTGCCAGGGGTATTGAATTTCATAATTGATTAACATGGATAATTTGATCCTCTTGTATTAACTGAGATGCAGGTGATTATATAAGAATATTCAATGGTGTTTTACAGATCTATGTCAGGAGGTGGACATTTTAGATGGAGCTATACAGACAACTTTTTAGTTGTTAAGCTAGTACCCCACATGAAAACAAATTTAAATGTTTTTTTTCCGGTTAAATTGAGCTAGGATAGGAGTTGAATCTAAACAAAAATTAAAAATTTGTTTTTAATTTGTTTTTTTTAGTGCGGGCGTGAATTCTAAGTCGAAAAAGAGCTATATAAACTAAAAAAAAAAAAACTCGGATCAAACCCATATTCGAACTCAATCTGTATTTCGGGCTGAGAAACTCATATACATATATGCAAGTTGCATGCATACAAAAAATATATTGGGGGCCTGTGCGCAATGTCACATGATGTGATTTCAACAAACCAATGTCCTCCATTCATGTTCCACAGAGCGAATGCATGTATTTAGAGTGTGCAAATATTTTATGACAAAAACAAGTGACTCAAGCTGAAGTGTAGAGTGGAGACAAAATTGCACAGACCAAAGCACGGAGATACGAGATAGGCCTACTTCATGCTAAACCAACAAAGCAGTTGATCATGCAGACAGCAGTTTAGGTAGATTTTCACCTAGGTTGGCTGATATTTCTTTAACATGACATCGATCCACAGTTCGTCGATTAGTTGGGAGGATATCCTCACCATGGCGGGAACATGGAAATCTCTCAAATCGAACTCAAGCATGAAAACAAGCTGTGCTATAGGGATTAATTAGCACAACATATCGAAAGCGCTGCACCAATGGAATGAGTAAATCCAAAAATATGTTTATAGTTTAAATAGGCATGGACTTACAAGTCACTTATACTTATAAAGTGACACATTTCAGGATAATTAAGATATCTCCCTCAAGACTGGTCCATGGCTAAATGTGCAACTACATTGACTTTGTACTGAAAGATTTTAGAGATGAAAAGAATTCACACACTACTAGTAATGCAACTAATAACTGGAGGCCACACAACTCCTCAAACATAAACTCAGACAACCTTACAACTGCCGGATTTATCAGTGGCTAATAACAAAAATAACAAAAATACTCCTGCCCTGTGGGTGTTCAGCCCCACTTCATTTCAGCACATATTATCTTCACATTATCTAAATTATTGACTTTCTGGAATCATCATTGTGTCAAAAACACTGACTCGTGGTGTCGTCCTCTCACTTATCAAAGGGAAGCCGGGAATCTCAGAGAATCTTGGGAACCTTACTGGGCAGTCCACAGGCCAATTAGCATCGAGAATGTCACATAGATCTCTAGTGAGGCGACATGCCCCAAAGGTCAATACAGCTAATCTAAACCTCCAAATCAAATTTGTCCCAGCAGCAGCCTAATGGATGTGTTCTCTCACTCATGGCAGTACTCTCCTAACAACACATCAGAGACTCTTGCAGATGTTACATTTTCTGTCTCAGCTGCAATTCAATTGCATCATGAATTTGTAGACTCCGAATGAAATACATGGATTGGTAAAAAAGATAGTCAGAGTCATAGCAACAAAACACTGATAATAGAATTACATAATCTCTACTAGTTTACATGCAGCACATTAACACAGGGTTCTATCTCACAAACTTGAAACCTCAAAAGAATTTGTAGCTAGCTTCAAATCATACTTAGCTATTCTAAAATTTTGTCAAATGTCTACCCGTTTCCGGGGATCAATATAGATGCATATGATATAAAATATATGATATACTTTTATACTGACTTTATATGCCTTGAAAAGGGGTAGGGTTCTCTATTCCGAAGGTTCATTATTCCGAAGGTTCGCTATTCCGAAGGTTCATTGTTCCGAAGGTTCGCTATTCAGAAGGTTTTCTACTCTGGGCGTTTTTAACCAGAAATGAATCAAAATTTGCACCTCCACAAGAAAACACATGAGGAATGAAAAATACTATTACGCTAGTATTCACATAGAGTACATTTATACGCCCCGTTCTAATTGCCACATTGTCCCAGGTGTCGGTTATTAATAGCAAGAAGACAGTATCAGTTTATAGTTTATTATGGACAGTTGAAAACACGATGACTGTATGACTGAAATAAACTACAGGTAAGAGATGCAGTCTGTCCGAACTGGCAATCTGTATTTGAAAGAAACATCAAAATTAAAGGCCCACTTAATTTTCGAACCCCAGATCACATACTGGGTGGTATATAAAATATATGCCATATTATATACCATTTGAAATTGGAAGCTCTCTAACATTGTATTATCAACTTATCCGGTGTAATAAACTGTAAACATGTTGTTTTTGCTGAGTTACCGACGTGTTTTTGTGCTTAAGTTTCATCTGGTTTTGTTGCGCAACGTATATTATTTTCAATGGAGGGGGAATAACTATATATTAAAGATTTAGTTATTCCATTGAAAATACATGTTAGTTTGAATTCTGTTGCATTCTGGGAGCCATTACGGGTACGGGGGAATCTTTTTATGAGTTCATCTGTATTCTATTTCTCTATGGGCATCTTCTGAGACACAGACGTTTCACATGGTGATGAATTATAGTACTTTAATCATATTTTATGGCACAGATTGTTATTAAACCATATATAAAGGCACTATAAAAAATAATCGGTGACACGAAAATTAAGTGGGCCTTTAAAGTCAATACAAATTCACAATTGCAGTTAGGTTCAACTCATACCCGTCTATTCAGCGATACAGCTACGCAGTATGTTATGGCGCTCCAGTATTCATTACGCGTTATAGCCCACTGTTATAAACCGCCTTTATCTGGCGTATTCATACCTCTAAGATTATTGAGATATAACATAATACGTGATGGCATTAAATCGTATGGAAACATAGCAATTGTGTGGGCTGCGTGACATGAATATGTATTGAGAAATAACGTCATACATAATGACATTCAATATCAAGGAAACCCGTGAAAACCCAACAAATCACATTTATTGTTTTAATGTTTTAAGTTATTTCCTTCATAAAAAGAGTCTTCGTGATAAAGAACCCTCTCAATACTTTAGAATATAGAATTAACCTTTAAAATAACAAAATCTTCGGAATAGCGAACCTTCGGAATAGCGAACCTTCGGAATAGAGACCTTCGGAATAGTGAACCTTCGGAATAGCGAACCTTCGGAATAGAGACATGTCCCCCTTGAAAAGACTTAATATATTGAAGTCATAGGAATTACCACATCGACTACACAAATTGCCCTTTTTTCATCCAGTTGTTTTGTATGCAGATCACACAGCAAATGATCAGAAAGAATACTTGTTTATCAGCCCTATATCGAAATATCAAATAAAGTTGGAAAATACCCCCCAATTATACACATAATTTTGAGGTTTGAACATTCCAATTTCTCTTACTTCAATAAGTATTTATGGATATATCACATATTTATGGATCTTGATCCCTGGAACTGGGCATGAATGCAACAAAAGCAAGAAAAACTACACTGAGAGATTTCCAATGAATGGCAACAAGCCATATTTCCGACTAAATCCTGAAAAATTACCCATAATTCTGCTGTGGTTAAGGAGTCGATTATTTAGGGCATTACTGTACATGGCCATTTCGATAAGAAATGAGGATATTTTAAGCTCACATAAGCAAGCACATTTGAAGCAATGAACACTCATACTGGGACTGCATCCATAAATATGATAGATCTATATGCCGCGTACCAGTTATTGTATGGTCACAAATACAATTTCGGAGGAAGTGCATTGTGTTGTTTCAATATATAATGGTAGACCTGTTCTGTTTCAATATTAAGACTAATACACTTCCCAACTCTCAATGAAAGTGTAGCCATGGAGGTTAACCCTTTGAACCCAAAGAGACGGAATATCGGTCCAATCCTTATATTCCTATATCCCGGGAGACCGGAATACCGGTCCGGAAATCAGACGATATTTGACACGAATTTACAGCTCAATAAACGCACATATCAACTAGAGTTGTACTTCTACTTTGCACACAAGTGTCATATGTTTACCCACGTGACTTTGATAGACAAACTGATGACAGAGGGTCTGTTTCTTCGCGCATGCGCAGAGGCCTATTTTGAGAAAAAAAATCCCTTTTTAATGTCAGAAAAGGGGAAGTATTTCGTTATAAATTTCGCGATCAAAGCCCAAATTAACTAGAATTGTGCTTCTATTTTGCGCGAATGAGTCACATTCATGTTCATACCTCTGATTTTAGGAGCCAAATTGGAAACAGGGGGTCTGTTTCTTCGTGCATGCACACAGGTGCATTTTGAGAAATGCCTTTTATCGTAGGCAAAGGATAAGAATTTTGTTATAAATATATAGCGCGACTAAATGAAGACGCAATATAATCTATATGTATATTGAACGTAGAGTAGACTGTCTCATTGAAATACTGTGTGACATATTTCACCGCAAACTAGTTCAGTTAGCATAGTTGATTGCTGTATAGTTGAGCGTGTATACATGTATATACATCCCAGTTAAGAGCATTATGAGTTACATGTATGTCGTCGGAACACTATATATAACGTCAGGCGCCTCGGGTTGGGGCCATTTAACGTTCAGGATGTCAGGGTAGAGTAGAGACTACACAAGGATCGCGAGAGTTCAATCCCTGAGATGGCGAAAATTTGAACTGATTTTCAAGCTTGATTTGAGGGACAGCTCAATGTGCCATTCCGATCGATACATGGTCATTTTGATAAGAAATGAGAATTTGTTCATGCTCACTAAAGCAAGCACATTTGAAGCAATGAACACTTATATTGAGTCCATGCCTCCATAAATCTGATATAATTTGAGCAACCAAACCACCACAGACCTAATTAGGTTATTATCGAATCAATATCTACATGCATAATGAGGAAGTTGTGAAACAGATTATCATCGCATCATTTTGATTCAATGCAGGATATAACTATTCATGCTGCCAATATAAAACTCTATATGAAGTACCCTACTCAGTCTCAATATCCTCAACAAATATAGACAAATCAAACAAAATGACACCCAGATTAAGCCACCAGCAATTGACATTTGAAAGATCACATGACGATGACAACTCTATTAGTGGAAGGAAATCAACAGCCAGGAGTGTGCCTTCTTTATTGTTGTCTATACTGGCACCTCCCCAAGCAGAATAGAGAATGGTTTCAATAATATTGGAAATAAACCTAACTCTCGACATGGGCAATTTAAATCAATTTTCAGATTTCTCATCCTATTTGGAGATCAGGTCTTCCGATTGCTGATTAAATTTCACGTCTGCATTTCACTGGGTGATACAGCTGCCTCTAGCAGCATGCATCCGTAATCATCGTTGTTTTAATTTCCTGATTATGCCATTATTATTGAGATTCCACAATGTGATTCAGCTGGCTTGAATATCAGAATTCGGTTCCGAATCAATTGAAAAAGAACCAGAATCACGGAGTCTTCTTCCAGAAGTCTAATATATATTTTGGGACTTCTGTCTGTTTGTGTGTTAGCTATGGCCGGGAAAACTGCCGGACGGATTTCGACCAAACTTCCTATCTATTGGTAAAAATCCACATGAAGTGTAGTCGCATTGCTTTTGAGAAGCTCCGGGCACTCATTCTCCATTCCCACTGCCGCCGTCTTGGAATTGTGGGGGTTAATCGCATGATAGTTATTAAAAGAGCGTTCGTATCATCAGTGTCGTTGATAAAGAGCGTGATGTGTCCAGACATGAGCATGTTGTGTCTGTGTCCAGACAGGAGCGTGTTGTGTGATCCTTATGTCTGTGATCGTACTTAGGGGTTCCTAGGAATGCGGGAGATTTTCATCAGGTCAGTTTTTCCACCTGAGGTGACCTTCACCTTGAAACGGGTACCCACAAATTATATATATTAGATGTGTGTGTCCGTTATAGACTCGAAAACGGCCCTACCGATGGAGTCCAAACTTGCTACCTAAGGCCACTTTTGTCCGGGAACTCTCATGGACCAGTCAAATTGTGACCCCGACCTGACCTTGACCTTCAAAATGATCAATTCAAGGTCAAAGCCTGGACGAAGTCGGGTCACCTGCTAGTTTAATATATAGTGACTTTGACAAAGCAACTACCACTTTATTTAAATCACAATCTGGATCCAACAAGAGGTGTGCACTCGAGTGCTAGCATACCCCCACCGTGGCAAATTCAACCCGCATTATCCGTAAACCCAACAAAAAGATTTTTAACTTTAAAGGAAAATTCGGACTAATAATATCGATATGGTGTCACAAGAAGCTTGTACAGAAAAAATTATTCAAATTGGTTCATATTTGTTCGAATGATTGCAGAAACCCCAAAAAAGGGTAGAAAATGATACGTAACCTTAACATCTAAGATGGCTTTTGAACCCATATTCGAAGAAACAAAAAAAACAACAAATGAATTCTAAGCCCGATTCGCACTAGGTTTGTATTTTAAGCCAATTCAGACATATATCAAGTTTGGTGGTGATCGGGACATCCTAACTTGAATTATCATCCAAAGTCAAAATAAGTCGAAAATGAAGTGTAATATTACGAAAAACAGTCTGAGCCAATCCCTAGCCGCATCATGTAGAGAGGGTATTGTGAGAAGCATGTATACCAAAAATTATTGAAATCGGTGGCAAGTCGATGCCGCTTTGTTAAAGAAATTTAAAAAAATGTTGAAATGTTCTAAGTCGAAAGGGTTAATAATTCCGTAAACAAATAATTTTTCCGTCATCTATAGACACGTTGCACATCTGCAATATGTGGGTAACAATACTCTGAAGTTTCAAATATCTACGATCAAAACTGTAGGAGGAGTTGATTACACCATGAAGGTACCCTCATACAGAAAAACAGAAAATTAAAAAAATAAATTCAAAGTCAAAAGGCCCATAACTTTGGGAAAAATCATTGGATCAAACTCAAATTTCGAACTTGACCTGTATTTTGATATGAACGACCCACAAAAAAACAGAATTTTCAATTAAACAATCCAAACATGAGTTATCATCCGGAAACCAAAGAAAAAAACAAGAAAAATTGAATTTTCTAAGTCGAAAAGCCCATAACTCTCAGTAAAATCGTCGGATCAAACTCAAATTCGAACTTGACCTGTATTTTGATATCATTGACTCACACAAAAACGGAATTTTTAATTGAACAGTCCAAACTTTAGTTATCATCCGGAAACCAAAGAAAAAGGAAGTAAAATTGAATTTTCTAAGTCGAAAAAAGTCCATAACTCTAGAAAAGAACATCGGATCAAATTCAAATTGGAGCTCAACCTGTATCTGATATGACTGATCTACATAAAAACGGTATTTGCAATTAAAGGATCCAAACTTGAGATATCATCCGGAAACCGAAAAAGTTAAAAAAATTCTAAGTAAAAAAAAAAAGTCGGACCGAACCACAATTAGCATCATGTGGAGAGGCAGTCCTAAGGAGATTACATACAAAAAATTAGTGAAATCGGTTCATAGTTGTTCGAGTTATGAGGTCGGACGGACGGACAGACAGATGGTACGACGGACAAACGGAGGGAGAAATCGTGACGGACGGACGGACGCAGTCAATCTAGTATACCCACCATTCTCTTCGAAAGTGGGGGTATAATAAGAGAAGTCATATATTTCTCTATTACATGCCTGAATTATTGTCAAACACTATTCTCAAACGACTCCTAAATTTGTAAAGCATTCAGCACACATGTGGAATAGAAAATGTTGACAACATAATAAAACCAGAATACTTATTACCGAGCATTATTGCTGAAGATTGTAATTAAATTAGGCCAATAAACCCATGGAGAAAATATGTGAATGAAATAAGAACAACGCAATATTCATTTTATATTTATTCACAAAAATGCACTAGTGTTACACATATCTGCCCAACTATAAGGGGCATCAGCATAGACTCTCGAAAATGGGTATCAATGACAAGGCAAATAACATGATTAAACTTGCAAGTACAGTATAATGCCCTAAATAATTGACTCCTTAACCACAGCAGAATTATGGGTAATTATTCAGGATTTAGTCGGAAATATGGCTTGTTGCCATTCATCAGAAAGCTCTCAATTTGAACTGGATCTTCATTTTGGCTTGGTTAGTGCATTAAAACATACAGTTTGTGTGGATATCAAGCTTTCGTTTGACACTTAAACGATCCCTCCATATTTAAAATTGTTTGAGACATCACCGGTTCCATGCTATTCCAAAACCTGTTCAGCAGTTTGTCAATTTGTTCCATGTTTCATTCCATATTACACGAAATATGATTATGTAAAAGTATGAAACTGTCCGCTTATCATAAATTTTATGGTTGTTGTTGGACCAATTACACATCACTTAGTTTCCGGTTGGCAGTGGGGTTAATAAATTAATTTTGGTTGAATAGCAAACTTTCATTTGACATCGAAAAGATCCCAGTTTGTGGATATTCTATGAGAAATGGCCAGTTCCACGATATTCCAAATCATGTTCAGCAGTTTGTCATTTTGTTCCATGTCCAAAAATAGGTATTTGGCCCTGATGTTTGTAGAAAATCTCACACAAAAAGTACGAAAATTAAAGTTATAATACACACTGGAAAATCTCCCATAGTATTAAAATGCACGCAGCTCTAGCCACGTGATATCTGTTTGGATAGTTCCTAGACCATGATGTGACAGTCAAAATGGTTACCAGATGTACAAGAATGGTTTTACTGGACAGGTTATCAACAATGTCTAACTTGGACAGAACCAATGTCATTCCATCCATCAGGACAAAAACTATAAATTTACATAATAAATGTGGCCATGACAATATATAGGCAATATTTTGGTGACATCACAAATAATGATGTGTCAAAATATCAACAAACCACCTGGTAGGCAGAACTATAGAATTCCATTGCATTCAATATATGATCTTGTATCTGACAAGCAATGAATAATGAAAGTGTCAAAGACACTGTAGCTCAACCTGGAAATGGTATCATGCCATATGTTACAGTCCATAGAGTGATAGGTAACTCGGACAGTTTATATCCTTAAAGGAATTAGTCTGTCAAACAAATATTTTTTTTGTCGTCATAATACTAATATATGTCTACCAGACCCATTTCGCCAAGAAAATTCAAAATTGAGCAGATAGTATTTCTATTATTATGATATTAAAAAAATCACGGAAATATCCGAAGTGTAAATCACGTGAGTGCGATCACATGACCACAACGCAGTCACATGACCGATCATCTGCATCGACGCTTACCGGTGACAGCGGTGGGTGGAGCTTGAAATAATTCCGCCAATCGCGTAACGAGTTGATAAATTACGCCGGTTAATTACCTAGGCCTTTACGATAAATAGCGATCACGGAATAAAACTGTTTGAATGTGCTGAATTATGAACTGTATTTGCTAGAATGTTAGATTATATAACGAATAATGATGGCTAAAATGCACTTTGAGGCGATAAAAGTTGTGTGAAATGAGATTAATTTATGCAGAAATGCAATGAGTGAGCTGAATTTCGTGTGAAAGTAATTTAACTGTTTCTGAAAGAATACAAGTTAGGCCATATAGATTCTTCTTCGATGTATGGTACCAATTTCGGAAGCTAGTTTACACAGTTAGTGTCATACTGTTGTGTGCTATAAGAGTACAATTAAACACAAAAAAATGATGTGAAAACTCAAATTTAAATTTTACGAATAACTGATATTAATAATATTTCGGACAGAATTACCCCCTTATAGCATAATAAACTCGCCTGTGGTGGAGCGTAGCGAAACCATCCAATCAGATTAAAGCAATTTAATCGCCCCACAGCTTGTGAGTGGACCATTCCACTATATCTCACTTTCCTTCTGGCGCTATAAGAAGCCGCCATTCTGGAAAGTATTATTGACTCCCAGCGGGGAGGATGGGTGGGCCCGAAATATTATTAATATCAGTTATTCGTAAAACTTAAATTTGAGTTTTCAAATTTTTCATTTTTACTTCATAACTTCCTTAATAATATTTCGGACAGAAATATTACAGATTCCAAAGCCAAACAAGGAGGTGAGAAAGTAACAGAGTCAATAATACTGCAACTAAAGACTCACTAAACTTTACCCGAGTTCCCCTTGTATTCACCATACCCGAATATAAAATCATGGTATATACAGGTATGTGATCGACTATGGTAATTCCTGTCTGACATGTTTGAAAAATTAATATCTTCATGTCCCCAAAATAATATGTTACTGAGAAATCGTTCAACCCTCATGTTCTACATGTACATGTTGTTGATCTCATATGATCTTCAGGCTTAACTTCTGACGAGAATCAGAATCACCAATCATAGCGTGATTCGCATAAAATAAGCTGATTCGCTGTATAGAAAAGTTATATTTTGATTCTCACCCCAGTTTTATGTATTTTTAAGGCCTGTTAGATCTTAGGCCTGTCCCACTTGCCTTTGGCATTATAGTGACTTGGTGCTTGATCAAGAAATAAGAAGCTGATTCCCTCTGCAATATTGTGTGAATGCAGTTTTGGATCCACACCCTTAATATACATGTGACCCTATCCTGTCCCCAATATGCAATTGCAATTGGTTATGACAAACATTCCATATTGAGAGAATATCTTCAAGCATTTTGTTGTATGATTCTCAGTCATGGACCGATAGACAATTCTATTCACATGTTGGCTTTACAGTACAGGAGAATGCAAAAAACTTTTTTTTTTAGTCAAATACCTGTATATATACCTCACCCTACACTATATTCAGTTACATGTAGGTGTTTATGTATAATACATGCTGTCTTCAGGAAGAAATCCTGTAAGTATACGTTTTGACCACACATACATGTAATGGAAGTTTGCATGCCATACACGAAACCTTGAGTGAACTAATTCATTCAAAAAGAACGCTTCTGTCGACAATATTCTCCATATGTGAAGAACAGAAATATGATTTATTGGTCTCGGTTTCCTTCCCACTAACACAGTGTTAATATTCTTCCATTAGGAAAATGTCCCGGTCGCATTCCATTTTTAGACCAGGCCAACTCTGCTGTAAAAACAAAAAATTCCAACTATTTTCTGGAATTAGTCTGTGCAGAATATTTCAGATTTCGAAAGGAATTGTTAATACAAAATTGCCTTTATATTTAACAAATGAATGTAATCAAATTGATGTAACTCCCTTTCACATATACCTGTATACACATGGTACTAGATGCAAGGGTTTTCGTTTTGAAAATTGGACCCGATCATGTAGACGCAACGAATCACTAATTCTACCACACGTGGGTCGGATAGTGTGATAATATGAAACGGACTATAGTATTTTTGATATAACTGTAGTTGGTTTCTGATGTTCTGCCGTCCTATATTGCGAAACACCTATAGGAATATATGTTTTTAATTTGGTCTCACACAACTACGTCACTCATAGTTTAGTCACGGAAATCTCCAAATACCGGTGGTGGTATAATTTATTTATTTTACGGGTTATTTATTATGCGATCGGAATGGGACTTGGATCATTTTAATCACAAGAGGGAGGGCTTTCCGATTTCGTTTTGTAGTTTCTAGACTGAATAAATCCTTTAAGTAACAAGAGGTTACCCTGAAGATGCATTAACAGTTTGGGGTTAATCATCTGAAATAGTTTGACTGCAGAGAGTGCCAAAGGATGCGATACGCAGAAAAGATTGTGAATATTTCATCTATAAGATGAAAATAATAATGAGGATTTGTGATACAACATTGTGCCAATTTTGAACAGATCGGCTCCGCCTCAGGATTCAAATAGACATCTGAGAATCAAATCTCCATGTATCTCAAGATGTTGCTGGAGCATGCACATACATGATTTTGTCACTACATCAATGGGCCTAGTGTGTTTTCCATCTGATCCTTATATGTACTCACATCAATAAAACAAATTCAGTATCAACATGAGAAAGTATTATTCATGCTACTGTTCCCATCCAGCTCTACGGTAATAACTCCAGTGCCAGGCAGTGGCAACCAAACACTACTGAAAAGCCACAAAACCACCGAAAAATTCACTATTAAAGAAAATGACACTTGGCACACAGACACCAAGCAATTCTTTACTTATGAGTCTGAGGCTGGACAATAGAGAGTATTAGTTACCTTCTTTGTCAATTTCGTCACTTTCTGTGACACCAGTATTTGGAACAAGATTTTTCTCAGATAGATTTTAGTTTAATGGTGCCGGACATTGACCCAATATAAAGAACTTAAGGAAGCATTCTTGTGTGATAGCAGGTAGAATGACTAGAACGGCTACAGAATGTTCCCTATACTCCAAAATGCCTGTCAATTAACACAGACAATTTCCTTGGATTAGTCCCCAACCAAAAACAGGTCCCTGACAATTTTTTTGCCATGCGAATGAGTTACGATTAAGAAATAGTTATGGTAGACTCCACCAATAAAACTGGCATCAAGATAAATGTATTGTGACAAAAATGATGATACACCTCAACATCAACCTCAATCCCCACACATTCTAGGTCTGAGTCGATATCAATAAATATGCTTTAGCAGCTAGCCTGTTAACTCTTTAGGTCATACGCCATCTGTTAAAACTACATCACAATCTTTCCGCCTCTAAATGAGTTCCATCAACCGTGTATGCCAGAGCGACATGTCAAGTGCGCTATACTATATCCCCAGCACTTTTCGGCAAATGGCAGTGGAGTGCTTCTCTCCCTCCATCTATTTTGACATGCATATGGAGTCTGTTGATGTGAGAGTATATCATCGGTGAATAATTATTGTGTAAATATGTATACAGGTCGTTAATACGAGACAAACATCACAATTAAACATCAACCACTTGCTGTTTGGATAATTTTGAGTCGTTTTCAATGACAAATATTTTGAGATGATACAATTGATGATGTTGCCCAACACAGACTTCCTTGAACTAACACAGCAAGTGTAATATGTGATGCGGATGATGCCACTTGATTATAATTATTAGATAGGCAAATAATGAGTAACCCAGCATGGTTACATTTAGCAGCCACCCGAAACACATGGATGAATTCATTAGAGCATTCATGCTCATATTGTGGAGCTCTGGGTGCCTAGGCTAGAGCGCCTATGAGGAAATCTGGCAAGTAACTTTCTGTCGTTACTGGGGATATGATGCGAGATGCTCAGAGTTGCTGCTGGGGAAATAGTGCAAGGTGTCCAGGCATCCCTATGGGGAGTAAAGAGTTAATTAGCATGGGCCAGTCCTTCGAATTTGGAAAACGTAGGTGCGCGATATATCGCTCGGAGCTTTTGGAATTTGCGTGCGCCTTTTTTGCGGGAGCACAATTCAAATTAACATGGATGAAATGATTACTGAATGAAGACAAACACAATTATAATGATACACACGTGTAATTCCAAGTGTGCCTTTGGCAACTTAAAGTGAAAACAGAAATAAAAACATATGTTTATATTGTAGTACAATATCTAGTCCACCATAATCTGATTATCTGGCAATCCAGGTGAATCTAATCACGGTAATGAGTCCACTTCTGCGTCTGAGAGCGCATGCTCACCAGACTCGCAGTCGCTTAAAACTCGGAAGTGGAATCGTTACCGCAATCAGATTCACCGGAATCCGACGAATCAACCGGGGCTCTCTTTCGTTTTGATAGAGTCGGTATTTGAGGAGGCTCCAATGTCCATTTTTTGCTTTCTCCGAGTCGAGAGATACTGGCTTCGAAGTATAGCTTCGAAGGATAGTTAAACTTAAAACCTAATCTATGGCAATAATATTCAAATGAATCGGCAAATCCCGCATGCTGAAACATCAAACGAGGCTGCCAAAGAATTGACACTTTTTTGCGGGAACTCGCACGTGCAGCAGTTGTGACGAGGTGTACCCCAATCATTGAGTGAGAAAGACCCTGGCGGCCGCTTTGATCTTTGTTATTATGTTCGTAATCAACGTCATCGCTACTGAGAAAGATACACGGTGAATAGTCTTGTCGGCGTTTAACCATTGATGTGCTGTTTGTTAAAATCTCGTTCACTGGCTGCAAATTCCGACGCGCGTATTTAAATTTTTCGGCGTGCGCATTTAATAACTCGCTGGATTTTAGATCCGCGGGCGCCAAGGCGCGCAAGCGCAATTGCGCGCCTCAAAATCGAAGGACTGATGGGCTGAGATGAGGCAAATTACAGAACAAGGCAAATTTCATATCCTGCCAATGTTTAGCACAAAATTTAAAACATTGTCTTTTTATAGTGTTGCACTGTGTGCAGACTGCAAAAATATAATTGTTGAATTCTAAAGTCAACTGAGATGACAAGGACTATCTCGATTCTTATAATTAGCAATTTTAAGTCAAAGAAGTCTGATACTTGTACTAGGAATAAGCATGCGAATGCATGACAAATGTATGTATCACCTGCATGGATTAACAATCAAACTTAACTCAAGCGATCGACTCGTTTAATCTCGCACCATAATTTTGACACTAGGGTAGTGAACGAATTTAATAGTTGTTCCAATGTAAAAATTACAGAATAACAACATTCCGATATGAGCATCAAGTTAAAAATTCAAATAGTAGTGTTATATTAATATATGCAAATTAGCCAATACCACAACTTGTGGTTTTGCGGACGAGTGGGGTATATAATATTTATGTTCCTTTTACATATCTGTGATGTGAAATCACTTGAGTTATTGCACAGTATGTGCTTGAGAAGAATATATTCTTGTAATATAACATCAGGTGGGTGGACACACCCAGATAACAATGTGATTTTATATCAGCATGTGACAGGAACTGGACCAGTCAGAATTGGGTTGATTAGGGAGGAGGGTAAAATTATATAAATCTCAAGACATTTAAAATGGACTAGCTCCTAATACGAAAAGAAAGGTGAAAATAAATGTAATGCTCACCCACAGATCCAAGAATGTCGTCTCTTTGCAGTGTCTGCTGATGGTACTGAAAGCATCATATTACATCCAGTCCAGTTAAGTATAAAACGCAACCAAAGTTTCAAGGTTCACTATAGTTCCTGTGTTTCCAATTACACTGATTCTTGATATGTGAAGATTTTTTTATTTTTTAATTATAATGGCTAGAAATTTTACTGGGATTGTCCTGGTGTCTGACACAATTATACTAGGCTCATATTCAAGATTTGCAGCATGTCATTGAAAATCCTAACACTTTTGAGAATCATCTGAACTTACATTAAAATCTGGCAGTATTAATAAAACATCAAAGTTCTTACATCCAGCAAAGAATCTATACAAGTCACCTAGGAAACACAAAAGGTTAAGTGATGCGAAATTGAAAATTGAATCAAACTTAAACAACAACTCTGAAAGAATGCAGTAGATTCCGATAAAACGTCACAATTATGAATTGATCTGTTCAGTCATTGACAAGACAAGGTGTAATCCATGAGAGCCACAATCACACATTGTGGTACGCACCCGGACTAACTCATGGCTGAAGCTTTGATTGATTTGTTCAGCCTAACTCTCACTGTAGACTCTCCTCAGCTGATCAGGCCAGTCAGTGGTAATAAAAGGCGACAGAACAGTGGAATCTCCAATACAATCACATAAGAGTGTATGAAATCCTTGTCAGCAAATTCAATTAATCTCTACATCCATCAGCTGTGTTTCAATTCACATGTTAAAATGCATCTACTTCAGTAGTAAGCCCTTACACTTCAGTTGTATGTATTATGCAGTAGAAAGGAGTTCAATGCTCTCTAAAGAAATTACCTCATAAATTTATTTCACTGGCTCAACGTTGAGGTTTTCAAAAAAGAAATACAATTCCAATAAAAGCCAAAAGTAAATTTCACTGTCCACTGGAGAAAAGAATTGGATTTACTTTTTTTCTGCACATCAAGCAATATCACAAAATTAGCAAATTTTTTTTAATCTGGAAATTAGTATAAACTGAAAAGTCAGTTCCTAGATTAAGATTAAAATAATACAATCTGATGGATACATCTACAATCTAATTTTAAATTCCGTTTTAATATTCTCCTTCAAGAAAACGACATCAATTTTTACTGAACAGGTATCAGACACAAGCAACTAATAAATCAACACAAAGCTAGAATATTCTTCCTTGTTATAATCAGCATTACGATTCTGTGCTCCATGAATCATCTTAACACAACCGATTCCTATGGTACTATATCTCAGCATAGTTCTAAGCATTTTATTTGAAAAGGGGTTCAATCTCCGAGGGTGTCCGTGTCAATCATAGTCACCATAATTGCACGTATGTTGATCTCACGATACAATAAATATATCTATTTACATGAGATGAGTGAGATGATGCCTATATTGGACTTCTCTCCGCATTAGTATTCAGTGCACTTAAGAACAGCTCGTATGTTGAGCCCTATAGATTTTCATACAAAAGTGCTATGTTAATTTGGATATTTTTCACAAAGTATTAACCACTCTGCTTCAAGCTTCACCAGTGAATTCCCGCTGTGATTGACAGAAGAAGAAATAATTAGAAATACATTCCTTGTTTGTTACCTCGCTTATCTTGTGCTTGATATTGGTCATTATTTGGTTCAGATCTAAAGAGTGCTATCCTAATAACACCCTGCTGTGACATTTCCCCTGATGAAAATCAAGAGATATATATATATATCTGATCAATGTAAATGGAGGAGCTGAAATGCATTAGAATGTAATCAATGGATCTAATTACAGTTGAGATTTCGATTACATCTCATACAATAAGGTGATTGAGTAATAGCGAACAGTTAGTCACAAGACTTCACTTCAGATCACAGTTGGTGTGTAAAGGTTTGTATAGAGATTAGCTAAACAGGCTCTCTTTGGGGGCATTTATTCAGCGTCAGAGGGGCCTGCTTTGCACAGACAGAGCCTTTATTCAGCAGCGGCCCCTTTGCGCACATTTGATAGCTTAAACATTTTGATTAAAACAAATTTAAATTAAACTTAGTTTTTTTTAAATTCATTTTCTTCTTGCTAAATTTAATAAAACTAAATTTTCATCTCTTTTATTTTTTTAAATTATATATGTTTTGTTTCAATACAAAATTTTGAAAAACTAATCCACTATAACATCAACCAGGATGCCCCAAGTCACCACAAAAAATTTGGTTGATATCGGTCCAGGGGTCTGGGAGAAAAAAGCGAAGAGACAGACAGATCTACTCTTTTACATATATAGATATATCACAGGAGCCTGGAATTTGGTCAAAAACCCTCTTTTATTGGCGGAACCACCACCCGGGACCGCAGGTCACGAAAGGAACGGAAGGAACGAAACAAAAAATTGTTGCCACCCATTTTGAACTCAACTGTATTCCTACAAAAAATATATTTTAAATGAAAGTGTCAATGACACTGTAGCTCAACTTAGGTAGGGGAATAATTTAATGGTTGACAGTAAATGGAGGAATAGGAAAGGTGGTAATTGAAATGTCTAACCTGCGCCAAAGGATTTAGTGATGCAAAGAGTAAAATACAAGATGGCTGCTGGTGGCCATTTTTTTTGGCCAATTGACCCCAAAAGGACTCGTTCCCATCTACGTATAATTGTTAACATCCATGACAAATTTTATGAAGATCTGACCAAAGCTACGACCTACAAATTTCATGATGATCAGACGAACAGTACGACCTGTAGACCGCGCCAATGGATTGAATTTTGAAATCCAAGATGGCCGCTGGCAGCCATGTTTTTTGGCCGAATGACCCCACAATGATTCGTTCCCATCTACATGTCAATGTCAACATTCATGACAAATTTCATAAAGATTAGACCAAAGGTACAACCTGTAGCCCGCACCAAAGGATTTAGTCATGCAAAGAGTAAAATCCAAGATGGCTGCTGGCGGCCATGTTTTTTGGCTGAACGACTCCAAAATCACTCTTTCCCATCTACATGTCAGTGTTAACATCCATGACAAATCTCATAAAGATCAGACCAAAGCTACGACCTGTAGCCCGCGCCAAAGGATTTAGTCATGCAAAGAGTAAAATCCAAGATGGCTGCTGGCAGCCATGTTTTTTGGCCGAACGACCCCAAAATCACTCGTTCCCATCTACATGTCATTATTAACATCAATGACAAATTTCATGATGATCAGATGAACAGTACGACCTGTAGCCCGCGCCAATGGATTGAATCTTGAAATCCAAGATGGCTGCCAGCGGCAATGTTTTTTGGCCGAATGACCCCAAAATGACTCGTTCCCATCTACATGTCAATGTCAACATTCATGACAAATCTCATAAAGATCAGACCAAAGGTACGACCTGTAGCCCGCGCCAAAGGATTTAGTCATGCAAATAGTAAAATCCAAGATGGCTGCTGGCGGCCATGTTTTTCGGCCGAACGACCCCAAAATCACTCGTTCCCATCTACATGTCATTGTTAACATCCATGACAAATTTCATGATGTTCCAATCAAAGCTACGACCTGTAGCCCGCGCCAAAGGATTTAGTCATGCAAAGAGTAAAATCCAAGATGGCTGCTGGTGGCCATGTTTATTGGCCGAACGACCCCAAAATGACTCGTTCCCATCTACATGTCAATATTAACATCCATGACAAATTTCATGATGATCAGACGAACAGTACGACCTGTAGCCCGCGCCAATGGATTGAATTTTGAAATATAAGATGGCCGCCAGCGGCCATGTTTTTTGGCCGAATGACCCCACAATGATTCGTTCCCATCTACATGTCAATGTCAACATTCATGACAAATTTCATAAGGATTAGGCCAAAGGTACAACCTGTAGCCCGCGCCAAAGGATTTAGTCATGCAAAGAGTAAAATCCAAGATGGCTGCTGGCGGCCATGTTTTTTGGCCGAACGACACCAAAATCATTCGTTCCCATCTACATGTCATTATTAACATCAATGACAAATTTCATGATGATCAGGCGAACAGTACGATCTGTAGCCCGCGCCAATGGATTGAATCTTGAAATCCAAGATGGCTGCCAGCGGCCATGTTTTTTGGCCGAATGACCCCAAAATGACTCGTTCCCATCTACATGTCAATGTCAACATTCATGACAAATCTCATAAAGATCAGACCAAAGGTACGACGTGTAGCCCGGGCCAAAGGATTTAGTCATGCAAAGAGTAAAATCCAAGATGGCTGCTGGCAGCCATGTTTTTCGGCCGAATGACCCCAAAATCACTCGTTCCCATCTACATGTCATTGTTAACATCCATGACAAATTTCATGATGTTCCGATCGAAGCTACGACCTGTAGCCCGCGCCAAAGGATTTAGCCATGCAAAGAGTAAAATCCAAGATGGCTGCTGGCGGCCATGTTTATTGGCCGAACAACCCCAAAATGACTCGTTCCCATCTACATGTCAATATTAACATCCATGACAAATTTCATGATGATCAGACGAACAGTACGACATGTAGCCCACGCCAATGGATTGAATTTTGAAATCTAAGATGGCCACCAGCGGCCATGTTTTTTAACCGAATGACCCCACAATGATTCGTTCCCATCTACATGTCAATGTCAACATTCATGACAAATTTCATAAAGATCAGACCAAAGGTACAACCTGTAGCCCGCGCCAAAGGATTTAGTCATGCAAAGAGTAAAATCCAAGATGGCTGCTGGCGGCCATGTTTTTTGGCCGAACAACTCCAAAATCACTCGTTCCCATCTACATGACAGTGTTAACATCCATGACAAATTTCATAAACTTCCGACCAAAACAACGACCTGTAGCCCGCGCCAAAGGATTTAGTCATGCAAAGAGTAAAATCCAAGATGGCTGCTGGCAGCCATGTTTTTTGGCCGAACGACCCCAAAATCACTCGTTCCCATCTACATGTCATTATTAACATCAATGACAAATTTCATGATGATCAGATGAACAGTACGACCTGTAGGCCGCGCCAATGGATTGAATCTTGAAATCCAAGATGGCTGCCAGTGGCCATGTTTTTTGGCCGAATGACCCCAAAATGACTCGTTCCCATCTACATGTCAATGTCAACATTCATGACACATTTCATGAAGATCAGACCAAAGGTACAACCTGTAGCCCGCGCCAAAGGAAATTGTTGACGGACACACGGACGACGGACGCCAAACCATGGCAATAGCTCAAACTTACAAAAGTAAGTTGAGCTAATAAAAACTGTTGGTACCTCTTACACCCTAGATGTCAATCTGCAACATTCCATAGGTATATTTTTCCAGTTCTTCGAATATCTCACCGTATTTCGGTAATTTATTGTAAATTCACCAACGAACACAAATGTGCCGCCGCTCCATCACCTGTTTACGAATCGGAAATGACAAACAGCGCAAAACCATTTTTCCGGAATAACAAAGTCGCCAGAAAACAGGCGCCAGAAAACTTAAATCAGTTTATGTTTGCGTCATACTATGCGCGTTTTTGAAGATCTAATCCTGATGTTTTGTGTATTTTCCTGAAAATTTCTGTATTTTTCTGTGTCTGCTGTTATCATCTCATGAAAATGACGACTACCCAAGAAGATATTCTTCATTTGACTGAATGGTAATTAGTACATATATTTTAAATATAATTTATTTCTATTTATGGCACGACCACGTGGTATTGTTTTTTTCTTCTTGTTTTATGTTTGTTATGTACCGGTAGGCCTATGTACTACTTGACTTTGTAATGCTACTGGTTGCAATGATTGGTCATAAGGGGACCATAACTCTCTAGCTCTCTCTCTCTCATAGGGGCTTGTGTCGCTCTCCGTTGTATAGGCCTAAAATATCCATATTATAATAGTAATAGTAATCAACCCACTGATTACTGGTCGAATATCACGAAGTAGAAGAAAAAAGAAGATATATAGACTCACGGGGAGGCCTGGTATATATGCCTATGCCTGAAGTGATTCCTTTGTGCGTTTTGGTGCAGATTAGTTGCCAGAATATCTTAATTATTTCCACATAAAATGCTGTTTTTTACTAGTTCTGACGAACAAATATATGTCTTAGTTGATGAGAGAAGACATTTTTCTTGAGTTAGGTAACGATATTAGCCATGCATATATAGAACGAGTGTTTAGTTTCGCGAAATTTAAAATTGTCAATGTAGGGTACAAAAACTCGCCATTAATATGCCAAATACAGTAACAAAATGTAATAAGATTCTTTAATGTAAGAGCACAAAATTATCCTGCGTATTCTTTATGGTATACGTTTTATTTGTGCGTTTGCAAGTTGTAATGCAAACTGGTTTACCGAATAACTAGTTTATAAATTTGAGTTAGTGATAAACTCGCTAACATAAATTTTATTTAATAAGCAACTATAAGTATTGTCAATTGTACCGGTACCAGGATCTATAAATAGTACATGTCACTCGTGACTCGTGTGTCATAACGAATCAGCACCAAAACTCTCAAAGAATGGTTTATGCATATGATTATATAGCCTGTGCTCATGAATTGGAAATTCAATTTTTAAATTCAAGACAGCTAGCCACCATCGGCATTGTTTTTCTCAAAATCAAAAATACCAAAAAAATATTAAAAACATTACTTAATGTAACTTTCGCTGATGGGGTCATTGTCACAAGGCTCCGATCACATTCGTAGCCAGCTTTTTTAATCGATCACAAATGTAGCCAGCTTTTCTATGGCGATCACATTTGTAGCCAGCTTTTCATATTCAGGCGAGCCTCAATGAACACGATCAGGTTAATCTAATTTTTCTGAGTTGATGGATGAACAACAACTTGAATTTAGTTTTGATATTAGTTCATCTGATAACCTGATGTTTCTGATCAATGTCGTTGGATTGCTCGAATTATATTCCAATATAAGTTGATAAACGAAGTAAGTTTTGGAGCATGACGTCGACATTTTAGTCACGAACGAGATGACGTCATATTTCGGGCAATATAAACCACGAATTAGAAAAGCTGGCTACGAATGTAATCGCCGGTGAAAAAAGATGGCTACATTTGTGATCCATTTAAAAAGCTGGCTACGAATGTGACCGAAGCCTTGTGACAATGACCCCATCGGCGTAACTTTCATGGTCGATGAAACGAGTGGCTGAAATCCGACGGTGGCCATGTTTCTATGACTAATATCACGACGATCGCACCAATGCTACAGTCTCTAGCAATGATTCGTTCTCATTTTGATACCAATGTCATGACCCATGAACAATTTCACGATGATCGGTGCATCGACATAGGCCTAGGCTCTAGGCAGTGTTATTGATTTAATTATATATGCAGTGTTATCGCTGAAATCCGACGGCGGCCATGTTTCTTTGAGAATTCACACCAAACTGACTCGTTCCCATCTACATGTCAATGTCAACCTCCATGACAAATTTAATTATGATCGGACCAACACTGCGACCTCTTGCCCGTGCTAAATGATGCAATTTTGACATCCAAGATGCTGCTGGCGGCCATGTTTTTCATGCAAATGAGCCCAAAATGACTCGGTGTCGTCTATATATCAATGTCATGATTGATGAAAAATTTCGTGATGATAGGTGCATCGACACAGGCTCTATAGGCTGTGTAATATTGATTCAGATTTATCTAGTATTTTCACTGAAATCGAAGATGGCCGATAGCGGCCATGTTTCTTGGAGGATTCACACCAAAATGACTCATTCCCATCTACATGTCAATGTAAACCTCCATGACAAATTTAATGATGATCAGATAAACACTGCTTCTTCTAGCCCATGCATGTTTTTATGCAAATGAGCCCAAAATGATTCGTTCCCATCTAGACGCCAATGTCATCATCCATCAAAAAGTTCATGATGATCAGTGCATCGGTAGGGTCATGTAATAAACATGTAATCAGCAGCTATCTTCGAAATTATAAACGGTACTTTTATGCTATCCGTCTCCGGATCAGAGTTTTAAAGTTTCCGCATATTTCGGTACTAGTTCCGCTACTTCGATTCGTAAACAGGTGATGGAGCGGCGGCACATTTGTGTTCGTTGGTGAATTTACAATAAATTACCGAAATACAGTGAGATTTTCGAAGAACTGGAAAAATATACCTATGGAATGTTGCAGATTGGCATCTAGGATGTAAGAGGTACCAACAGTTTTTAGTGAAAATATATTTTTTGTAGGAATACAGTTGAGTTCAAAATGGGTGGCAACAATTTTTTTTTTTTTTTCCTTCCATGACCTGCGGTCTCGGGTGGTGGTTCCGCCAATAAAAGAGGGTTTTTAACCAAATTCCAGGCTCCTGTGGATATATATATGGTCATCCCATCTATCCAAATCTATTCCAACGTCCTTGTGTGATAGTAAAACAGTCATGTATGACTATAAAACCACTAGCAATATTCCTTTTACAGTATATAAAAGGTGATTAAGAATTGAGGGAACGGTTAGTCACAAAATAAGGCACTGGCTGATACCATGATTAAGGAATTGGTACAGTAATGCCCTAAATAATCGACTCCTTAATCACAGCAGAATTATGGGTAACTTTTTAGGATTTAGTCAGAAATATGGCTTGTTGCCATTCATCGGAAATCCCTCAGTGAGAGCTTTCCGATGAATGGCAACAAGCCATATTTCCGATTAAATCCTGAAAAATTACCCATAAAATCTGTTGTGATTAAGGAGTCGATTATTTAGGGCATTACTATATATGCTGTGTTCATTGCTTCATATATATGTGAAAAATTATCATATCCGATCCTAAATAGTCATGCTGCAGTAAGAATCAGACTTTGAGACGGCCCTCAACTCAGAATTAGCTTCAAAATTGGTCCCGTTTTTAACCCATTACCTCCTTGCCTGGCGGGTGAAAATGATATCCATTATCTAATCACCTTAGCTATGGGGAATCATGAGTATCAGCATGAACCACATAACGCCAGTGATCGCTGATGTATGTGGGCCCATTTAAATATTTATCAGTGGGTCTGACACTGGTTATATTATAAACAAATTTGCTACACAGATATTATGACCGAAATCTTGATGATATGGGATATAGACACGTTTGTTTACACCAATGTATAAGTGTTATGGGCCCAAAGGATTAAACAAAGAACAGATCTATATGCTTAGCACAACTGACTCTATAGATAATTTTGGTGTGGTTAAAATTAAAGTGTCAATGACACTGTAGCTCAACTTGGAAAGGGAATAATTTAATGTATTACAGTCAATGGAGCGATTAGGAATGTGGGAAGTTGAATGTCTATTACTAGTTTATGGACATGAAGAGAAAAGTAAAATCCAAGATGGCTGCTGGCGGCCATGTTTTCGGCCGAATGACCCCAAAAAAGAATCATTCCCATCTACATGTCATCGTTAACAGCCATGACAAATTTTATGATGATCAGACTAAAGGTACGACCTGTAGCCCGTGCTAAAGAATTTAGTCATACAAAGAGTAAAATCCAAGATGGCTGCTGGCCGCCATGTTTTTTTGGCCGAATGACCCCAAAATTACTCGTTCCCATCTACATGTCAATATTAACATCCATCACAAATTTCATGATGATCAGACGAACAGTACGACCTGTGGCCCGTGCTAATGGATTGAATTTTGAAATCCAAGATGGCCACTGGCGGCCATTGTTTTTTGTCCGAATGACCCCAAAATGACTCGTTCCCATCTACATTCCAATTTCAACAGCCATAACAAATTTTATGATGATCAGACTAAAGGTACGATCTGTAGCCCGTGCTAAAGGATTTAGTCATACAAAGAGTAAAATCAAAGATGCCTGCTGGCGGCCATGTTTTTTGACCGAATGACCCCAAAATGACTCGTTCCCATCTACATGTCATTATTAACATTCATGACAAATTTTATGATGATCAGACTAAAGGTACGACCTGTAGCCCGTGCTACAGGATTTAGTCATACAAAGAGTAAAATCCAAGATGGCTGCTGGCGGCCATGTTTTTGGGCCAAATGACCCCAAAATGACTCGTTCCCATCTACATTCCAATTTCAACATCCATGACAAATTTGATGATGATCAGACTAAAGGTACGACCTGTAGCCCGTGCTAAAGAATTTAGTTATACAAAGAGTAAAATCCAAGATGGCTGCTGGCCGCCATGTTTTTTGGCCGAATGACCCCAAAAATACTCGTTCCCATCTACATGTCATTATTAACATTCTTGACAAATTTTATGATGATTAGACTAAAAGTACGACCTGTAGCCCGTGCTAAAGAATTTAGTCATACAAAGAGTAAAATCCAAGATGGCTGCTGGCGGCCATGTTTTTGGGCCAAATGACCCCAAAATTACTCGTTCCCATCTACATGTCAATCTTAACATCCATGACAAATTTCATGACGATCAGACAAATAGTACGCCCTGTAGCCCGTGCTAATGGATTGAATTTTGAAATGCAAGATGGCCACTGGCGGCCATGTTTTTTTACCGAATGACCCCAAAATTAATCATTCTGGTCTAAATGTTGATGTCAACAGCTATGACAAATTTCATAATGATCCGACCAAAGGTACGACCTGTAGACTGCATTGTTGACGCCTTACGTACACGTACACACGCACACGGACGACGGACGACAAAGCCATGGCAATAGCTCAAACTTTACAAAGTAAAGTTGAGCTAAAAAAGAAGGGGGGGGGGTTGCAGTTGAAAATTCCAAGTCTGAAATATCCCCCCCCCAAAATGAACACCTCCAGCCTAGTTCCTGGGCACTGGTTATTACTTCATAAAGTGATACTGAGGTAACCAAATTTTAACCCTTGAACCACAGGGGTTGAAAATGGGGCCCCATTCCCAATAGGAAATAGTTCCCAATTTATTCCCAAATTCAGACCTTGAAATTTCCAATTCACAGAAAGTCTCTTGTTTTCTAAACATAAAATGTGACTTCCAACTCATTTTATGATAAATTTGAAGTTTTCTCACTCCATTTGCATAAAAAGGAATAAACAATCAGAAATACATTAAACTGTTTGATTATCAGATACTGAGTTTTACAATGAAATTGTTGTTCCTATATACTCTATATATTCCCAATTATAAACCTTTATTTATGTCGCAAATTTCCCAATGTAAGGGCCTGGGACCCTTTCCCAAAATGGAGAGGAACCTCACCTCAATCAATCTCAGCGGGAAATTAAAAAATAAAAGTTCATTGACCAAAATGTCCCGATGAAGGTGGCAGGTTATTACACTAATATGATACAAAGTGCATATTCACTAAATACAAATTGTTACCACCAGGGGGAAATAAATGAGTCCGTATTTCAGCCATATTGGGGAAACAAATATGTGAAGGGGCGAGCATGGTTAGTCGGAGAAAATTTTGGTATATGTCACTGAAAAGTAGTAATTTCCTTGCACCTGAGATACTCACAAAGCAATCCAAAGCTACGTATATTACACAAGTTGGTCATTTCTGTGGGTGCGTTAATTCTGATGAAATTACGCAAGTGAGACCGCCGTCTGATTGAAGACTAAATAAATGAACAAGCTACAAGTAACACTAAAAATTGTCTATGCATTTACCAATCGTAAATCTATTTGTGCGCTGTGACGTCATACTGCAGAAGATATTTATAGCAGCGTGATATGAATGGTAGCGAAATCATTCAAACTCGGAACGCGTAGCCCCGTGTTATGAAGTAACATTGAGTTTTGGCGGGAAATGTGAACACGTGCGTTGTTGTTTATGCATTTGTGGTTGGGGCCCCCATGCGGGATAATGAAACTATTACTGACCGTACTTTGAATTTATCTCCATTTTGGGGGATATATTTTGCACGAGATCTCCGAGCATGAGTAGTTTCATCCACAGAAATCCCGTGCATAAATGTATCCATACTCAGCAGCCCGGCATTCTTTGATGTTACCGCGACATTTTCATATGTGTATTACGCTGTATACAATGTCACTATTTGACTGCACACCAAACATTGCGTTGTAGTTTTGGTGCTTTTATTTCAAAGGGTTACTCTGTACCGGTAACATACTCTGCTCAATTGACCAGCCTTTTCACCAGTATTCTGTTTAACCCAAGAACTCCAGTTGCAGAAGGATTCTTTTTACGATAGATTGCTACTGACTTTAGGTACATGTATGTCTAAAACAGATCATCAGCGAGGGGAATGAGGCTGTTCCATGGGCACTGAGCCGTAGTAACAGAAACCCTGCTAAATATGTAGCACATCTTCATTGTGTCGAGAAAGGGTCAATAACTCTAAAATAAAAAACATAAAACATTTCTATGTCGAAAAATGGCAATAACTCTGCCAATATGACTCCACTGAACTAAAAATCACAGGTGTGCAGTTTCCCATGCTGGTTGACATCTGTGCCAAGTTTAAAAACATTGACTGCAAAATTACGGAATACAGGCTTGGACAAAAGATGCATCCCAGGATGTACAATTCTATGTCGAAAAATGGCAAAACTCTGCCAAAATGACTCCGACTCAACTCAAAATCGCAGGTTTAAAAAAATTTGACCAGAAAATAATACAGGCTTGGACAATGTTCAGAATGGACAAACGCATCGAATCCTTATATCGAATGTATCAACAGTGAAGAGGTGGAGCAGTTTGGGAAACACTTAAATTGGCAGCTGTAATGAACTGAAAAGCTCTTAATAACTCGTCATCAATGAATTTTAAATCATCTAAGCATATATATGCATCTTCTGTGCAATATGCATGCATTTGATTCACACTCATAAATACTGATGGATGTGAATCATTGATTGCGATGAGTGGTAGATGGGGAGTAACTCTTTATAATGTGCTTTCGTGCTAGACAAACTTCGTCAATATCCGTGTTGTACTGAAGTCTGGCATTTAAATTGTATCATTCCTTTGCGACAGAGTTATCTGTATGTGCATGTGTTCGCTAGTATCGCAAAGATTCTTAGCGCAAGAGCCATGTTGTAAGAAACCAAAGGAATGCAGTCAATGTACCTGAGAGAACAGATTCGATAAAATTTGAAAAATCGAATCATATCAGACAAACTATTCCGAAACGCATCAAATTGATTCGCAAGGCCCCAAGTAAACTGCATATTTTCTGAACTATAAGACTTAGTACTCTTCACTTTGAAATGGAGATAATTCATGAGTCTGTTTGGTGAGTAGAAAAGAATATTTCTAAAATTAAACTATATTGAAATATACTCGAATTCTTAAGGAAATCCCGAAAACTGAAAGTTCATATGGTAATCTACTTTCCACATTCATTTATTTATTTAAACAGATTATTTTTGGACAGAAAGGAAAATGACACTGTAGATAACTCAACTTTTAGAGAGATAGCTAGCCCATGATAATGGATTTACATTGATAACACATATCAATGTTAATGTACATGGCAAATTTCATGATGATCAAAGAAACAGTGCAACCTGTATGTAGCCCATGCTAATTCAGTGAATTTTTAAATCCAAGATGTTTGTTAAATGACCCCAAAATGACTCATTCCCATCTATATGTCAACATCAACAGCCATAAAACATTTTGTAATCCTTAGACCAGTGCTACTACCTGTGCTAATGGATTCACAATGTTTAACACTGAAAACCAAGATGGCTGACGGTGGCCATGTTTTTTTGGCCAAATGACCCCAACATGGCTCATTCCCCATCTGTATGTCTATGTCAACATCCATGACAAATTTTATTATTATCAGACAAACAGTACGGTTTGTATCCCACGCTAATATACTGAATTGTGAAATCCAAGACGGCCACTGGCAGCGATGTTCTTTTTCTGAATGACCCCAAAAAATGACTCATTCCCATCTAGATGTCAATGTCAACAGCCATGCCAAATTTCATAATAATCAGACCTGTAGCCTGTGCTAATGGAAATTATTGCCGGATGCATGCACACACGGATGAATACAAACACATGGCAATAGCTCAAACATGACCAAAAACGAGTGTCTTTCCTTAGTCTTCACTTAATATTTGCTTAGCGTTCGAATGCTTCAGAAAAACCACTAATCAAATGAAGATAGATTGGACCAATCACTGATAACCTTAGCATTCGAATACTACCTTAGTGGTTTCTTAAGTCTTCATATCGGATGAAATATTTATGAGCTTAGTATTCCAATGGTAAGCTTAGCATTCAGATCTTATCTCATTTTCATAACTAGTATTTTGATGCTTAACCTTCGAAAGGTTAGCTATAAAGCATTCGAATACTAAGGTTCAAAATACTATTTTGTGGTTACAATTATATATTACTCACTATTGGTAACCTGGCTCCCACATTTACAAGTCTGTAATAAAACTAGCTACTTAATTCTCCACATGATTCCAATTATGAGCACAGCTTTAAGAATCAATAAAGATCTTGCACGGACAATGGGAAACTGAATACGGACTGACTTGTAATGTAGCAGATAAGTACCGACAACAATGCAATGAGAATGTTCAACAGCACACAAGGGATCATCAGGATGTCCCGCAAGGTGTTTCTCATCACAACTAATTGATCGCTAAGGTAAACACCCTGCCAATGAGAACATTTCGGACCATGACAGTCAGCTGTGTCATATAACCTTAGTCTGCATCTGCCGCATAGGCCTCGCTCACACATATACGATGTCAATTGATCAGCAGTCGAAACGGCGCAGCTGTTATCCGGATTATAAAGTTAGTATTGACCCTATATCGAGCACCCATACAATGCACAACAATGCTTTGTCATATTTAATTCTATTGTTTTGATACACTTTATCAGTCATTTCCACTTGTATAGACCTTTAGCGGATTAATCTATTGTTATAACAGTGACTTTCATAGATTAGCAAAACTATTATTCTTATGCAAGGCAGAATTGGGTGCTTGCAGTTGCTTACATTTGGAAAGCACTCTGCAATTAAAACAGTTTCGGACATCTGCAATATACTTTCAGATATTGATTGCAGAAGTTGATTGCGCAAGAATATCTGCAATCGTCACAACCAACACATCGCACCCAATTCTTGCTTTCAGATATTGATTGCAGAGTTGATTGTTAAATTAAATTGCCAATCAAGCCTTTTACTAGTTCAGATCATGTACTTTTTATGGCAGTTATTCATTTCCACTCAATTTGTATACTTGCTGAGAATGTTCTTCCCAAAATATCCCTTCTAAAACTATGATTAAAGTCATCTTTTGGACATTTTTATTGTTACATAATATGCTTGATGTGGTCTTCATATAGCATAGATTCTTTCATGTGCTGTACTAGATTAATAAATAAGTAGTTTTCTGTATAGGTCCATCTAAACTTTCCACCTCCTGACATAGCTCAGGTGTGGAAACCCCTTAATCATTATATAATCTAATATTCTAGCAAACCAGTTTATAATCAGCACATTCAACCAGTTTTTATTTAATAATTTATTTATCATATAAAGGCATTTAATTGTGATATTTCATGTGTATTTATCACTTGTTTTGCGCAATTGGCAGAATTTGTTTAAGCTCTGCCCAACACTGTCACCGGTTAGCAAAACGCATGATACTTACCAGAATATATATTCAAATGTGACCATGCTGATCAACTTATCAGTCATGTGGCTTACCAGATTAAAATCTTCAGCAACTTTCAGGATTGTTTTTTATGCCAAAAATTAAAATATTATCTACTGGATTTTGAATTATCTTGCCAAATTTGCTATTTTAAATATATATAATTAGTATTATTATGAACAGAAAACAAATATTTTTTGGACAGAAAAATTACTGTACATTTATGTATTAAAGTATGACATGCTCTATGATTTCCAACGTCTTGGTTGTCTCGATAACATTTACCGAGAAATGAGTACATTTTAACAGAAAATCGGTAAGTTTTACTGGAGATTTGCAGTGTGTTTCTGTAGATTTTACTGGAAGATCATGTCCAACAGATTGGTAAACTTTCGGTAATCTGGAAAATTACAGGACGTTCGGTAATATTTTCGTAATTACCTAATTAACTATGACATAATATTAAAGTCCAGAACAGAAAATTCAAGCACCTCCTTCACACATCTCTTGAAAGCACTCCTCATGGCAAACCTCCGTTTCATTTTGTTCCAATAATCATGCACATACGGACTGCCAGATAGATAGAGTCAACCCATGGTATATTGCCTCAATTTTCTTGTAAAGTGGGGTATAAATATCAAACCTATTAATTATCCTTTTGAAAACAGCAATAACAATCTTATTTATAGTGGACCTACACCGTATGAGGTGCAATTTTAATCCAACATAAATTTTAAATTACCAAGAAAATATCTGAGGAATCAATAAAGAAAGAATTATGGGGCTCCAAAAAATGTTCTTCATTCCTGTTATTGCCCTTTATAAACCTGCAGATGAAACGAGCAGCGTCATCCAATTCCAGCAAGGCAATAAATCCCAAATAGGCTACTTGTTGAAGTGATTGAATTTCCCTTGGAGGAGTTATCATGAGTAATATCTGCGTGATTGATCACATCCAAGGGTCCCAATCTTCAAACGATAAATATGAGAAAAACGGTGATAATCGATCTGAACTAATCTGAACTGGCAATAAATCATGGGTATACTGAGCCACTTATCAACCCCTCGCTGTTTCACATATTTCTCTGTGCTCCTTTTAAATAGTAAGATAATCTTGGAGCCTGAGCAGATCAATCTAATAAAATGTCATGAATCTATATTCCAACATGTTTCAAACTCAGAATGATTTAATAAGCTGTTTAAAACAGTTTTAATATATTAGTAAGAAAGAAACTAGGTGTGACTGTCCCAATGGGCCTAAGGATATCCACCTCCCACCCCCACCCCCAGTGCACATGGGATGCAATAAAAGTAGCCATATTAAAATGAGACGGCTCTTTCAATTAATTTTTAAAAAATTAATCAAAAATTAAGTTAAAAAAAGGGTGACAACTGAACTATATTATCGAACCCTAATATTAGTAAAATAGAAATCATATCTAGCAGATGAAAATAAAAATTATGTAAAGTCTACATTAAGGAAATAGATGGACTGCTGATGTAGAATTGCCAGAGAACTTATTGTCTGTGCTGCACATCAAACAATACTGACAGCTTAAAATAGACATGATGACAGTGGCATTGCAGGATACTGATAACTGAAGCACAAACCACCAAAACTTTGGATAAAACATTGGCTATTTTCCGGCATTCCGCATATTAACATATAGGATGAAGCCAATTCTATTATTTCTCAGCTTCTGCCCATTGTACCAGATTTCATAATATGCCATCGCAAGTGATTGCATGTCTATGAATGTGTTGACATCAAAAGGTTGTATGTGCATTTTGATAGGGCAATGTCATACTGATGATTCTAATTTGTGATGGAATATTTTCATCATATTATTAAAGACGTTTTGATTTACATGCTTTGATGCTCGGTGGACAATAAGTTGGCAATGAGAGTATAGTGGAGTTCATATACTGTGAATCCAATCAAAACTGTGAGGACTCAAAGAGGACCCTAAATTCTTCATCTCATTGCGGTTCATGAATATATATATGTACCAAAGATTGTTCACATCCGATTTAAGGTGATGCAGATACAAGGACATTGTTCCTTCATGCTGCCTCTTGAGCATTCAAAGGCACAGATGTATTTTCACTTAACCCTTCAGTGCCTGCCAAGTCCGATTTTTGTATCAACCCATATTGATCATTTTTCAAATTTATTGATTATAATAATGTGATACATTGATGGAAAGAGCTCTTACTTAGAGCTCTTTCCATCAATGTATCACATTATTATAATCAATAAATTTGAAAAATGATCGAGGAAATATGGGTTGATACAAAAATCGGACTTGGCACTGAAAGGGTTAAATGGTCATAACTCTGCAATAAACGAATCAAAGAAACACCTCCATGTGGATATCCCTTCCCCTATGGTGGTTCATGATATTGTTTATTTTCCGGTCATGTTTGAGTGACAAAAACATGTTTAAAAGTCAAATAAAAAACTAATTAATATTCAAAGCACAGACTTGATTCAACCAATGTTAGATCTTAGTAAAGGAAATGATGTGTCGAAAAGACGTTTTTATTATAGCGCCATGCCGTTTTTTTTATATCAAATTTCGTCCTTCTGAAATACTGTGTGACAACGTAACCTCTTCTCTGCTAAATGACATTATGACATCGTGTGTAAGGCTGTTGACGTTATTGCCATTTTCCAGTGGAAAAATATAACGAGAACATCACAAGAACCATACAACTGACTCAGTTAAAAGGCTATTATCGTTCACAATCGTGGAACATCATACATAACTGTAACTTCGAGATACAGTTATTCCGATGTACCAAACTCTGAATTCCAGTTGTAAATAATGGCCTACTGCGAGTGTGCTGAAGTAGGTCCGCAGTACCTATGGACTATATAGCACACGACATGCACTTTTACGTCCGTAATAGTTACGGACATCATAGCAGCAAAGAGGTTAAGTCTTTCGATGAAATTGTTTGAAAATTGATCTGGATTTGATGATGAATATCTCTGGAATTGTATGTCCCATTGTGATGGGGTTTGTTTCTAGAGTAGAGTAGCCTCTTGTGGAGTGACTGATGATGACAAATAGTGAATAATACTTTTATTTTTTAAAGACAATTTTTATCCTGAAGCTACCATTTTTAAAAGCTGTGTCCCTTTCCCAAGAATTATATAATTATCCATAATAAAAGATTCCTGCCCCCTGTGCTCCAAAGTTGTACCAACACACAGACTCAACCATGCTAGATGAGTGGATGGAAGAGCCCATTTCTATATCACCCACCAAACTTTGTTACAAAGAGTGCATTTTAGTCAAACATGCTGTGCTGAAGGTTGGACCATGATGTATTAAAGAACTATAAATGACATGATCCAGTTATAAAGATGGATAATGTGCTTATCGATAATGGAGGTCTCTTATCAACGAGATAACTGGCCACTGCCATGGTCCTACTTTTAAAATGCTGGGATGGTGGTTCCTGCTGATTTAATTAGCGCTCATATTGATTTAACAAACCGTTGAGTGCATTACAGACAATTCAAATGATCTATTAAGACTAATCTATTATCTCCAAAAACCATTGACATACATATGGCAAATATTTGAATTTATTGTACAAGTCACACCGCGATTATTATACTATCAATATTACTTTTCCGAAACTCAATATTTATAATTGTGCAGACAGTCTGCCAGTCAATAAATAAATCCCAAAAACATACATCTTATTCACAAACCTTTTATCAAATGATGTGCAGATGGCGTATTTTAGGATATTTATCTTATAGAAGGTTGTGGCATTTTGTGATGATAATTCTTCTGAAAATAAATGTCAGACCAGGATTGTCTGCAGGATATATTGCATTATTGCGGCTGATTGACAGGTAACATGGTATATACACATTGACTGCTTTGACCCTGTGTTCAACCTAGTCATTCCAAGACTGCTGGGTTAAACATAAATTTCAATTCATCAATGTCGATCACACCATGTTAGTGACAATCCACAACAATAACTTATAATATTCACTGACAATCCACCACAATAACTTATAATATTCACTGACAATCCACTACAATAACTTATAATATTCACTGACAATCCACCACAATAACTTATAATATTCACTGACAATCCACCACAATAACTTATAATATTCACTGACGCGTTACTTGATTCCATGCATTCTATTCATGTGCAGAATCTTAGCTAATAAATTTAACTAAACTTATATACCATCCAAGAATACATAGACAGAAAACAACACAAATCATTAATAATAACCTTTTATCAAATTAGTTGTGGATGGCATAAAGGATTTTCAGATTTTGGTGCACACATTCTGTATTTATTCCACTCCGTTGCTTCATTCAGGTAAGCCTAATCATTGACTGTATTTCATTGAATCTATAACTATAATTATAATATTATTGATTGAAGTTTTATAAAAATATTCAGGCATTTAACACAAACAGATAGTTGACAAAACTGATATCATTGCTTTTGGCAATGATGTCAGTGCAATACTTATATATAGTTCCAGCTTGTGTTCAACATGTGGAAGACAGAAATTTATATACAATGGTGGTGACTCCATTGAATACATGTAGTTCACGCCAGAAGCCGGTGTTAAATATTAAGCGAAGCATTCTCATGAATTGACGTCTGGCCATATAAAGTGATGCTGCAGCTTTACGGAGCCGCCCTGTGGGCTATATTTACAACGGCTTTACTTGAAGATGCTTATTTATAAATTAATAAATGGAAATTGATATGATGTGAATGAATATATATATATTTTTCAATTAAATACTCTTTTTATTGGCAATGAACTGGCATACAGAAGACCAGTTCATTTGGTTTTATTGGCGAAATAATGTCAGATTCATGGTTAGTATATCGATCTGCGGAATTTCAGAAGTAGAATTGCTTGAAGCTAGCCTAAACTCATGTTAATTAATATATATTTAAAGTGATGTGAAACACTCCGCTGAGGTGCTCAGAATGCAGTAACAAAGCATTATACCAAAGTAAGTTATTTTCATAAATTTGATATCGAAATAGGCAGAAGAAAACATCATTGTTATTACATGCAGTGACTATTGTTGAAGGAATCATTGTCTAATGTTTATTCCCCATAATTCATCATGAGTAAAGAAGTAAATATTTACTTGTGTGTGTGTAGTTCAATCATTGTGTTCTCTGAAATGGTACAGTCGATGTGGTTGGAATTTTTGATAACCACCACCAGCGGTGCAAATGACTCGTTCCGATGTGTCATTCCCGATTTTGAGTAAACCCAACTTATTTCCGTATTACATCGTCCATATTCGGCTGTTTCCGTGGATAAAATGAATCAGTTACGGTTGACAATCCCACAACCTACACAAGGGATTAATGCCGGTGTGTACGATGAATTCTCTCATTAGTATTTACTTTTGTTTATGAACTCCTCACATGTCAACACAATGTCTGATTCGATTCGAATTCGATTCAAAATTGAATACCATTTACCTGATTCGATTCGGTATTCGATTCGATAGAAAAAATCCGATTCGCAGGGGCCTAGTTATTTCATGTTTTCCTCATATGATGTTCATTTATGTTTTCAGGTGCTTGGTGGGTTTTAACCATTGTCTATTAAAGTAATTAAAGGTATACCAAGGATTCAGTCATTTAACAGTAGGTACTACAGACCCTATAGCATATGACATGCACATTCATGTCCGAAACAGTTATGGACTGCATAGCAGCAAAGAAGTTAATAGTCATAAAGTTTTGTTTTCAAGGCAAATGACAGGAATAAGAGTGATACACTGACAAAGCTTTGATGATGCAAGTGGAGAATGTGAGATTGGTTTTCACATGTCCTGATTAGAAGAATCATCTTTTTATCAATATCAGGACACTATGATGCACAACAGCCTCAAGTGCCAATCAAATATCCCAGATTCCAATTAGTTCAAGACAAATCACATGCCAACTGTGTCATTCCTTTGACATCCGTGTATGGTCTAGCACGTCACCACAGTGCCAACATTATTTAGTACAAATAGTACTAGCTGCACCAAATGGTTGGGGTCACTCACCATTACATCAGTTTCAAAGGTAGAAAAAAGAGACTGTACCTGAAGGTAACTGAATGTTGCATTACTCAGTGAGCATACTATTCTGATCATGATTCTCAAACGTAAATTTGCAGTAGCTCTACACACTGGTAAAATATGCTCAGTTTTAAAGCCACTATAATCAAACCACAAATAGGTTATTAATGAGAGAAAATAATAAAATACGAAAAACAAATTCTTGAAAATATAATATATCACACAAATTCTGATTTTTTGTAAAACATAGTCTGGATTCTGTTGCATATTTTGGCTTTGTTTTAAAAACATAGTATCACTTGCCCGGCAACACTTTACATAACAACAACACAATTATTTCTATGCAACTCATTTTAGAAACATATTTGCGTTAGTATTACCAACAAGACAGTGAATGACTGTGGGTTACTCACCAGACAATAAAGACTGCGAAGACTGGCACTTTGAAGACTACAACAGTCAGTACTTGTCAAATTTACTTCAAAATAAGCAGTTAGAACTATACACTCAGCTTAGAAATGAAGGCATAGTATTAAATCTGCAAGAACTGCCCCTTCTTGAATAACCAACACAATTTGAGCAAACCTGATATGAGATTCAGATGTTGACATTTAATATGTGGACCATGTGTTGGAAGACAAAAAATTGTATTGCACGAACACTCATCAGAAGATTTATTTAAATCTGAAAAGTGAATGTTATCAGTAACTAAATTCTACAGGTAGTTCATACTCAAATTTAAATGTTAAAATAGTAGGATAAAACATACAAAGGGTATGAAAGGTTTTAGATAACCATACCAGTCAGGTAAGCTTAATAATGAAACTGTTCAATTTTGTCCTCATCAGAAGCTGAACCCACCCCATGATATTGTGTTATAAAATAATAAATATTGGGTAAAATATTACATCTGGGAGCCCCTTCTCTTGATTTATATTGGTCTAAAATTTAATATTCATTTTGGTATTTATAATTGGTTTTGGAAAAAAAATTAAATGTCATTGAAAAAATATGCAACCAACTCGCCATCCCCCTCCCCTTCTCTGTCGGCACATCCCTCTGAGAATAGGACATGTGGATGCCTGACTACTAACTCAGACAGGCAATTCAACACCCACCCCATGTTTTATTTGAGTAAATACATGTGTGCCCCACTAATATGAGTAGACATAGACATATAAATCAAGACTTTGAAAATAAAACAAATATACTAGTATGTGGGTTTAAAAATACTACATATCCAACCTTGGTCAAACAAGTATTTCATATGGCAGTTTTAAAACAGTGGATTAAACTATATTCATGCCACCAGTAGACCAGGCATTGTTTCTGCTGGATCTGCCAGGTCAACTGTCAACATTAATATCACTGTTAATTACTTTATAACCCAGACAGCTGTGCTACCACTTTGTTTTGCTATTAACTCGTTTGGGACTTGATTCTTTTGAGAAAACATTACTCACAGACGAGATTGTTTGCAGAAATGCTCACTTTTGTATAATTTAATAGCAATTTATGCGTTTATTCAATGTTGGGTCAGACCATTTGCCATGGCAGAATTCTCCGCGTGACAACTCATACAATATGAGTGATCCTCCGTAGTCTAGAAATTTTCTAGAAATTTTGGGTAGATACCACCAAATTGCGACCATTACCATAGCAACATATTTTCGGAAATGTATACGTTTGGGGCTGTAATTTTGCTATATGGCGATACCTTTGCGACATTTTGAATACAATATAAATGATTTCCAAAGTTAAATGATCCAGGAATATTTTGCCAACACTGGAACTAGCCTTGCTAAAAAATCACCCATCACCGACAGAGGGCGCCATTCAAAATGGCCACCAAACCCCTGTTTTCTAACGTTAAAATGCTTACTTTCATATCATTTTATAGCACTGTATGCATTAATTTAATGCTGATCAGACCATTTGTCATTAATTTTCCACGTGACAGCTCATAATATATGGGTGACATCCGTTGTCTATAAATCTTCCAAAAATTTTGTTTGGGTGGATACCACCAAATTGCGACCGGTTGACATGGCAACCGATTTTCGGAAAATTACGCGTTTGGGGGCTGTAATTTCGCTATACGAGATGTCTGCATGCGACATCTTTTATCAAGTGTAATTAATTTCCAAAAAATTGGATCCAGGAATATACTTAAATTATTCTCGCTTCTTGTTCCTTCTGCTGAATGGGTCAATATTCACCTGCCATGGTGATTGCCAAACAAAAACTTATCTACGGCCTATGTTACTGGGCACCGCAATTTTGGAACAATGACATCACGAATCACGGCACGCGACCCCCACATGACGCCAAAAATAGGTTACATCTTCATGGACCCCTCATTGAGTGATCGACCTATATTGAATACATGATACTATGCACAAAAACATTTAATTATAAAAAGATTCATTCGCTGATAACAAGTGCATGAAGTGGGAAACGGATATATCCGTTTCCCATCCTAAACGAGTTAACACGTGGGCATGTCAATATAACTTAGCCATTATGAGCTGTATTCAAAAGGCATTTAATGAAACAATGATTGTACAGTGTGGGGTGGGGTTCATGGGAGGGGCATGGGTTGTTAGTGTGCAGGGGCAGTGGGGGGGGGGGGGGAAAGGGGTTATGGTGTGTCTTTAAAAAATTGGTAAATCTAAAAAATACAGTGTAAATGAAAAATAAATGTATTTTCGTTTTTGTTTTTCATTTAGAATTTTTTTTTTGAATTTAAAGAGGATTTCAATCTAAACATTTTTTATGTTCCTGGCTCTGCCCATATCTGACCCAGTGACCCTATTTGAACAAATCTGAACCCCAGTCACCCAAGGACCCTCCATACCAAATATAAACTCAATAGGCCTGATGGTTCTTGAGAACAAATTGTTTTAAGATTTACTATGGAGGGGGAAAGACATGGCCCTGGCGTCGCAGCTGTTTGACCCAGTGACCTCATTTGAACAAATCTGAATGTGAATCACCTAGGGAACATCCACACCGAATATGAACCCATTCAGCCCTAAGGATCTGGAGAAGATGTTCAAAGAATTGTTGATGGACGGACTGATGGATGGACGGATGGATGGACAGAAGGACAGACGGATGAGGAGTGATGACTATAGCTCCACCAGAGACTTCGTCTCAGGTGATCTAAAAAGCATATAAACACATTTTATTGAAAAACAAACATATATATCAAAAGTCCAATATTCTGGACAGTAATATTTCCTGTTCCAGTGTATGAGAAACATTGTGAAGAATATATTTCTGGTGGCAGATGCTCCCGCTATAAACTGGCTTATTACTACTGGCTTGGAATATTGCTTTATACAAGTTTACGATTTTGTACCCTATTTTAGCTGTGCCATATATCTACCATATATCAGTCAGATGGACGGAGCCCATGGCTATATATCCCAAACCTCCTACAGGGGTTGGGGGCATAAAAATACCACCTTCTAATGTATTTAATGGCCAGATTATGAAATAATTTATCACACTATTAAACAGCATCACCCACATCGAACTCTTCATAAAATTAAAGACCATGGTCTGAAAATTCACTTTTAAAACTCCTGAGATAATTTTTCTACATAATGCAAATTCTGTACTGATGACATAAGCTTACAAAATTTACTGATACTGATCTCCTAAATTATTAAACATCAACTGTCAATATATCAGTCATATTTTGTGATGCCATTGCCAAGTGAAAGTTGCATTTAAATAGCAATAATATATGGACATCAATTTGCATACATTGAAAAGTGTGCACGTTCTGACCCTTGCATGTTTACTGGCCATTTCCCCCACTCATTAATTACGCCTCATATGCTATCAAAGGCTGCTAAAGAAGAGGTTCATGGAAAAGGAACAATAAGATCCTGGTTCCCAAGAATATAAAGCTCATTAAGCTATTTAGCTATGACATTTATCGACAGTGTTTACCTTGATTTATTTGTCATCAAGACACTGCAAGGTAATTAATTACAAAGGGCAGGCTTATCAATAAATCAGATTACTCATGCAAGAAAACATAGGCATAGTATGTCGTTATTTCATTTAGAATGGTTCATCAGTTTCTAATAATCATATGACAAAAGGCTTTAATACTTTCGGCAAAGGAAATCAATTTTATGGTACAGTATACAAATGTATATTGCCATGTTCACTGAAATACATATTAAAGGGGCATGGTTATAAAGTGATTCCACATAACACAGACCTAAACAGTTTCATCAGTTAGGCCTACACCTATATATTTATCTGAAGTGACTCTCTTGCTTGGTTGACAACACTCGACTGCTATACTATTTCTGATAGAATTCTACACACTGACTATCAATGAATATTCACGTGTGATTATTCTTTTTCTAGTTATAACAAGTGAAACGCCAAGCATGGCATATGTCCCCGATGCTCAGCTTAGAGAGCGGGCAATAGATGGAATTTTTTCAAAATACAAGTGGGGGTATCCTTTCCCCTTAAAATGGGCTATCAATACACCAAAGGAAAACCAAATCCGATGACCCATGCCCAAGGAATAAAGCTGAAATGTTCATACAGAGAGCTGTAACTCTGGTAAAAAAAAAATGGACGAAACATGTAGTAAGTTGGCATCCTTTACCCCGAGCTCTGCTACCAAAAGCACAATTGAATCAGAAGAGCCTTGCCCAAGTTATAAGCAGAAATGTTCTTTCAGACACAAATTTCACAAATTTCCAAGTCAACAATGACAGAAACTCTGGTAAAAATTAATGGGACGAAGCCGGTGTATTTTCAAATGTAAACCACGTACCATATATCAAGAAATTCTGTTGAATATTGCTCAAGTTATCATGCGGGCAAGGATGGATGGACGCACACACACACAGACGGATGTGCTGATAAAATAGCTAGTCCACCGAAAATTTTCAGGGGACTATAATCATTAAATTTCATGAATCAAGAATAATTAAGTCTCCTCTATTGATCTTGAGATATGATATCATGGATTATAATTTAAGAACTGCACTTTTGAAAAAAATATATTTTACAGAAGTTATTGATACCTGAAAACAGTGAAATTTTATATATTTTTCATGGCATGAAAGTAAAGTAAATGAGTTATAATATCCAATTGGTGGATGGTTCTTAAATATTGTGTCACAATAATCACGTACCAAATTTCAAAAGAAATTCCTGGCTGATTTTGAGAAAATCCATTTTGAAATACCAGAAAATTTTGGCCAAAATGTGTTTGACCCTTATTAAAGTTGAAATGTTAAAATTAGAAATTATATTTCTTTATTCTGACATAGACATGCCACAATAAACCTTTATTTCTAACGAAGTCAGATTGTTTGTTTATTGGAAACAATATATTAAAAGCAATGACTAATACTAAGTGTCAACATAATGCTTCTCAACATTGTTTCTTGTTTATAGCATATTCATGAAAATATTAGTATTACAGTACACCCATGGTGTATGGTTTGTTGTTTGCTCATAATAATTAACATAAACAGAAACTGATATTTGAAGACAAGTTCTTGGACTTGGCCAGATAATTTGGCATATTCCCAGTCAAACAAGGGCTGTAGCTCAGGCAAAACTTGACCTGTGTGTTATTATAAACCACATACCAAGTTTTAAGTCGATTGAAAAACAAATACTAACTTATCATTCGAAAACTAAAAATGTTGACCAATGGATGGACAGACTGATTACTTATTTAAATACAACTGTTTTTCTACAAGCATATATAAAATTAAACTGTCAATGACAATGTTGCTCAACTTGGGGAAGCGTTAATTTTATGCTGAGCAGTTAATAGTATGATAAAGAAGGAAATTAAAAAAAATTCAATAAAGGGCTTGTATTGTGTAGACAAAATTCTTTCCATTTCACAAATAAATGTGGGCTGCAGGGCGTGCCGATGGATTCACTTGTGAAATCCAAGATGACTGCTTAACGAATTTCAGAAATATTGGATAGCTCCCATCTAGAGGTAAACCAGAAGATCTATATAAGTTAGTTGACGATCATATGAAGGATGTGGTCTGTAGGGTGTGCCAAAGGATTTAGTTATGCAAAGAGCAAAATTCAAAATGGCTGCTAGCAGCCATGTTTCTCATTGAAAATTGTTCCAACTTGATAGCTCTAATCTAGAAGTGATTGAAATATGCCTGTAAATTTTCAATAAATGCGGGCTGCAGGATGTGCCAATGGATTCAAATTTGAGATCCAACATGGCTGCGGGTGAAATAAATGTTGGCTTCCATCTAGATATTTATATCCTGAAGATCTATATAAAGTTTGGTGATGACCGGATGAGGGATGTGGTCTGTAGGGGTGTGCCAAATAATATTTAGTCATGCAAAGAGTAAACTTCAAGATAGCTGCCAGCACCCATGTTTTTCATTGCAAATCATTCAGAATCGATAGCTCCGATCTAGAGATGATCCTAAACATGCCTGTAAATTTTCAAAAACATTTCTCCTGATAAAATCGGGCTGCAGGATGTGCCGATGGATTATAATTATAAATCCAAGATGGCCACTGGCGAACATATTTTTCAACGAATTTCAGAAAAAAATTATGGCTCCCATCAAGAGGACATCCCAAAGATCCATATGAAGTTCGGTGATGATCGGATGAGGGATTTGGTCTGTAGGGTGTGCCAAAGTAAATTAATGATGGACAGATGGATGCACTGACAGACATCAACTCATGGCAATAGCTCAAATTTTGTCAAGTTGAACTAAAAATTAACCCATACCAATGACCAATGACAGACTGATAACAAAATATGACCATTATTCGAACAGCATATACAACTGACATGTCAAAATGGTAAACAGTGTACTTCTTACAAATTTATAAATTTGTATTAATTTATTGGCCTAACCATATTTTCCTTACATGAGGATCCCTATGGGAGACTCGCCTATATAAGAGAAAGCTCTGGCACAAGATCTTTAATTTTGCACCACCCCAGCTCCCGTCATGAAAGGGTTAAAGAAGAAAGAAGAAATATATTGATTGGGAAATTTGAAGGAGTGAGAGTTTTGAAATAAAAAAGTGCACTCTTTAAACCAAATTCATGTGTACAGCACACCTTCGAAAAATTGCAGGGCTCAAGGATGATGTGGTCCCATGGGATATCAGATATTCTGTCTGTGAAAAACAATAATTGCTCATCTGGTTGAGAGTGAAGGTGGTGACACCTCATCGGCTGATATGTCCGCTGAATGATTGATGCTTCCTACACTTACTGGACACTATCATATAATCATGCCCCTCCTCATTATCACGCTGGTCCCATGGGGGAGATAACTCTAACTATGTATTATTCAGGGAACTGGGGCAAAAAAATTCACATTAAAGGAGTTCCCTGGGGATGAGTGGCCCTATGTGTGATATGTCCTGACCAGCAGAATTAAATGATAAGAATAAGTTATCAGAGGAAATATAAATCAATGAAAAGTAATAATGCCAGAGGCAAGATTTAACTTCATTTATTGTGGCACCAAATCTCATTCTCCACTGTTTGTTTAATTAATTCAATGATGTAGCTTTCTCATTTACTGTAGTGTGCATTGCATCATCTGCGACTTCCGTTTTCATGGCATCAATGTCATCAAATTTATTTTTGCAAATTCACATCATAATATGTTTGTAATAATTACTGTTTAAATGTTCCAACCCAGAAAGGAAAAGCCCAACCTTTTAAAAAAGAAGCAAATTGTAAACTACACTGTTTATCTAAATAGCCAAGCAGGACAGCATTGATCCAGATACAGATTAGTATAAATACGATGCAAATTGTCCTTTCCATCTAGAATCCAGGGAATTCAGGGGAAAATATAATGCTTTAAAAGAACGTTGTTTTCACTATATATTTACCTAATATTAGTGTTTGACCTTCTAAAAGATGGATACTGTGGAGTAAATGCACTCCTTGTGAAACCAAGCAAGAAATGGACTGTCGTCCAGTGCATACCACCTTGTGGCATACCGCCTAGTGGGACATATCTATAACCTTCTATAACCTATGACTGATATACTCAGACAGATGGACCCAAAAATCAGCATTTTCATATAAACAAAGATGAATAACTACAGAACGAAAAATCTAAACAAAATGGTTGAACATGCCATTAAATGTCCTCATTTAAGTGGACATCCATACCAATTTCATTGAGATCCGAACATTACTGTTATGGCCTGAACAGACATCAGACGGACCAAAAAGTCAACATTTCCAGATAAACCAAGATGAATAACTCTAGAATGTAAAACCCAAACAAAACGATTAAATCCTATTGAATGTTCCCATAGTAGTGAACATCCATACAAAATTTCATTGATATCCGTGGACTAATGTTCAAGTTATGACCTGAACAGATATTTGACGGACCAAAAAGCCAACATTTCTAGATAAACAAAGATGAATAACTCTAGAATGGAAAATCTAAACAAAATGAAGGAACCCTCTATTTAATTTCTTTATAGTAGTGAATATCCATACCAAATTTCATTGAGATCCCAGCACAACTGTTGAAGTTATGACATGAACAGACATCAGACAGACCAAAATGCCAACATTTCCAGACAAAGAAAGATGAATAAGGGAGCATGTCAAAACCTCTTTCGCATATGCGAAAATATTGTCGATAATGTCGAAAAAGTTTTGACGTAAATGTGCAAAAACGAAATGTCGGAAATGACGAAAAATAATGTGATAACGTCGAAAGCGACTGGCCATATTAAAGTGCGATAACGTCGAAACCACAACAGACCAAAATTTCCGACAACGCGAAATTCGCGACGTCGAAACATTGATCGATATTCGCAAATGACGAAAAGTTGACGGAAAAGTTAAAACATCGATACGATGTTGTCGCACTTTGTAAATTCGCGCATTTATTTTTGCCTTCTGCGTAATCCGCAGATGCCAGCTGAATTTTGATTGGCTGAATTGTGTGAAGGAAAATAAAGTTCAGCCAAAGGCCATACAAACAACTCTATGCGGTTAACACACAAGTACAATGACTTGACAGTTCGACTGTTTTGATAGATATGAGTTCGCGCGAGTCCTAATTAAACAATAGTCAACCCATTCCAAATGTGTGAAGCGGTGACATTTAGCAACAGGCTATACAAACATATAGGCCTACTGACATATAGGCCTACTCACAACTATGCGTGGACTGTGCAACAGTTTTGTTGTTGTTGTTGTGATGTCTTCTCAATTAGTGAACAATGGTTTAACTCGTTGGACAAAACCAACACATCTGATATATGAAATTCCAAAATGAAGCGATTTGATGTCATAATATCAGTTCGATCATGGCTAGAAACAGTGATTAAATCGAATAGATCTATCGTTAGCGGACATACATATACGCAGTTGGGAAAATATTAGACCAGCAGTTTACACAGGTCGACAGTACGAAGAGGGTAGGGTTTTCACAACCCCAGGCATCAAACATCTAACAGAAATAAAAGGTCAGCAGACCACAGTGTCCCCCGACAACATGGCAAGTCGATGCCGCTTTGCTAAAGAAATTTAAAAAAAATGTTGAAATTTTCTAAGTCGAAAAGGGTTAATAACTCCATAAAAAAAATATTAGCTATATAGATGTTGCAAATCACCAACATGTTAGGAACAATATTCCAAAGTTTCAAATCTCTACATTTAAAACTGTAGGAGGAGTTGATTACACCATGAAGGTACCCAATCTCATCCAAAAGGCAAAAATGTTCCAAATTTTCTAAGTCGAAAACCCCCCAAAAATATGGAAAAAATGATATTTTTTATTAGCTATATAGATGTTGCAAATCACCAACATGTTAGGAACAATATCCCAGAGTTTCAAATCTCTACATTTAAAACTGTAGGAGGAGTTGATTACACCATGAAGGTACCCAATCTCATCCAAAAGGCAAAAATGTTCCAAATTTTCTAAGTCGAAAACCCCCCAAAAATATGGAAAAAATGATATTTTTGATTAGCTATATAGATGTTGCAAATCACCAACATGTTAGGAACAATATCCCAGAGTTTCAAATCTCTACGTTTAAAACTGTAGGAGGAGTTGATTACACCATGAAGGTACCCGATCTCGGACGCACGGACACACGGACGGACGGACACACGGACGGACGGACGGACATACCAACAAATGGGTAGATATGTGGCTTCGACCTATGTGGCTAGAAATGGTAATGTGGCTTTAGTTTTTATGTGGCTTCTCAAGTAGCCATAAAATTTTAAGTGGCTATCAAGTAGTAGATAGTGATAAAACTCCAGATTATGGATTCATAACATGTTGGAATTATAGCAGAAGAAGCTGATTAAAACTCAAAAACTTGCTCACAGCAACTGGGACAGTGGAATAGGAGAAACTGACAGGTCCGTGATTGGGTGGCTAGCCACATAAATGTCTTGTCAGTGTCCGACATCTCCTATTGACGGGTCATGGATGTCTAAATCGATGGACTTTTTTTTCTCCAAATTTTGAGTGACTACAAAATTAAATAAGCTGATTAGGCCAAATAGATCATTTTAGAACGTCCATCTGAAAGCTGTTACGTGGCTAGCCACGCAACGGAAGTTATGCACATAAATATCCATTTTACACAATCTTAGCCACATAAGTAGTCATTAGTAAACACGGACGAGGGTCATTTCTATAGTCCTCCGACGGAAACGTCGGGGGACAAAAAGATGAAATCACACAGAAATTTGAAACCAGCTGCACCCACCCACAACGGGAGCGACAACCGTCCATCCAGCATTTGAAGCAATAGGCCCGATATAGAACAATATTAACAACATCACATTGTATTAATGCCAGACATATATAGAGAGAGAGCCATATCCCCTAAGTTCATTGTTTTATAATGGTATGTATATCATTATCCATGTTTTTATCATTCATTCAATAAAGAATCAAGAAAAACATAACACTCAACTCCTCTGCCAGTCAATGATACCCAAAGACGAAACTAGGGTTGGCCTGGGAAATTACAGAGCTAAAAATAGCACAACACGTGGAAATTCCAAACTATTCTATATGTTTTGTATTAACTTAACTTTGTCGCATCTGATCGCTGATATATATTGAATAAAATGTGTCGATTTCAAATAAAAGTCGCCGACTAATTAATCATGATAACGCTGCGCTCCGATATCTATCTAACAATGATTTCATACTTAAATTGCGAAAATGGAAGCATGTTTAATACAACAAAATCACCACCGGGTTTATGGTACTTTCAGAATGCCATAGACTAAAACGAGAATGCGACGATGCCGTAAACATTAAAATATGTGTTAAATATGTTGCACATTAAAATATGTGTCTGGTCTAGAAAGACAGACTGAAACTGTAGAAATTAACTCTACGTGGCATACGGAAAGTATACTATAAATCGGGGTTGTGGAATAATTTATTGTCGTCCTTGGCTGTATTCTTTTATTCATAATAGTTCGCACAATTAAATGGTGACGGTTTACCCAAAGTGAAGACAAGTTACATAATCACACACAAAAACGATTTTCGAAATAAAAATTTGCATTGTTTACGGTACCACTCTGCAGTAATAATGCGAAGGTGTAGCAATTATTGCTCGAGATTTAGGGGGACTTCAACCTGTACTGTAATATTTACTGTAAACCAGTGATGCAATATCACTGCTGTAAACCCACGGATTTGCGGCCACCGTGTGACATCAAAACGTAGGAAATGATTGTGTAGGCCTATCCTATTATATAAATTGGGTCTGGGAATAATTTATTTGGGACTTTAATCTTCTATTAATAATAGTTCATTATGAATTGTCCGATATTAACCAAATCGGAGATTTCAGTAGATCGGAGAAATTTACTAATAGGCCTACATATATAAACTCCGATCAAATCGGAATTGTTTTCATATCGGAGAATACTCCGATTATTAAAATCAATGGAATTCTTATGAATATAAACTCCGATCTGAGAAATTTCAGCATGGACACCGACATCTTCCTGTTCGCGACACATCAGTATAAAACTGCGACTATGGAGTATTTATTGAACACAAACTGTCCTGCCAATCATATCAACACAACAGCAATATTGACGGATATAATGCTGCGATCTTGACGAAAAAAAACACTGCGAAAATATGTCGAAACAGAACAGCGAACATTTGAGCAAAACTGCGAAACAAAACTGCGATAATTGCGAAAACATCGAACCAAGACAGCGAAAATGACGAAATATTGACGAAAACGTAGAACGTTACGGCATGCGATAATGTTGTGAAAAAGAGGCCCTTGATGATGTGAGCTGGAGAAGATGGTGCGATTGTGTGGTTTATGTGGTAGAGGTGAAATATGAGTTGGGAGTAAAGATGAACATTTAAGGGACATAAACTACAACCAGGTAAACAAAAACCGTGAGCATTTCAATAATTGAGGGCCATTCTTTATGGGACTTTATTTCTATAGTAGATAAAATTAGCAGTGGAAAAGGCCCAAACACTCGTTCACTTCCATGTAGGGCTATGACTGAACATCTCCCACTCATCTCCCACTGCCACACATCATGTACATTGCATTCATCATGTACATTTCATTCACCATGTACAGTGCATTCATCCAAAGAAAGTCTATGGTAAAATTGTCTTGATTTGTATTGTACAGAATATGTTTGCACACCTCTGAATTGCTAATGTTGCTGCCACATACAGAGATAGCGGGGTTGTAGGATTAAAATGTTCAATTGTTCCCATTGTTTGAATTTCCAACCAGTAATTAGTTAGAAGTATGTTGTTTTTTTTAGACCGACACCAGCCTATTCTTCTACTTTTGGTCTGAAATAGTCATAAAAAAGTTCCAACCGTTGGAAATAAATGGAAAGTTTGAGGTATCAGTTGGAAAGTGTGTGCGCAAATGGAATTTCTTTTTGCAATCATGGTCTAATTCATGGGGCAGGGGTGGGGTGCAGTTGGAAATTACAAGATGGTCACCCTCCCCTCCCCAACAGGGCTTGCCACGTCCCTGGCATTGTACCAATGATTTCATCAACATGGAGTCGAGCCATGAGCTGATATCCAATAAATACCGAACGAATACACAAAGGTTGGAATGACTTCAGACAGGATGTATTAACCAAAGTTCCAAAGGAGTCGACTTTAGAATCCAGTCATTGACTGAGAAAACAAAAGGATGTGATATAAAAGCAATATCAGCGCTAATATAATATTAATCAAAATGGAAGTAATGAATCATTTGTCTCCTTTTTTTCATGAGACAAATTGCTTTTTCCGGAAGAGATTCGCATAACCTGCTGTCTTCTGTATAACAAAGGTACCAGGTCTTCAAACGGACACATAGTAACAGCAGTCACAGTCGTCCGCCAATTAACCCTTTCTATACTAAATACTCACTGACGAGTAGTTCTCTTAGGAAATGTTCAGATAATATTAAAGTACCATATAGGGCATTGTTGAACTTTATATTATCTGAACAATTCCCACATCTATTATATATTTTGGAAGATCTGTCTGTGTGTGTGTGTGTGTTCGCGATGAACTCGAAAACGGCCGACCCGATTTCGATGAAACTTCGTATGTGAGGATACTATCGGTCGGGAAGTGGCATAGGCATATTAATTTTCAGATCCGAGGTCAACTTTTCACGTGCCGAGGTCAAATCTGTTTTTACGCTGTGTTACGGGACTTTCATTTGAGTTCGGTGCTTACAAATCGATTCGAAACAGCGCGAATAATAAAATGCCAGTCATAATAATGACACTGTGAGAATCTTTCGTGTTTCCTCTTTCCAACGATATATAATGCGTATGTATCCGTTTTAGTTATCTGCCTCAATTATCAAGAAGAAGTGGTACTATCTTCCATCAGGATAAAAACAATGCGTAACTTCTATGACGTAGTTAGAGGTCATATTAAACGTTAGATCACGTTAACGCTAATAACCGGCCGATGCATTTGACTGTTTCAGACGTCTTGGCGATATCTCGGGCACCGATGGTAATTTATCTTTACGTTGAAACTTGATAATTAATGAGCGTGTGTATATGAGGCGCGTTTATATACTTGAGTGGAAATCAAATCGGGTTAAACTGGCAGATTTTTACGGACAAATTTTTATGCATAGGGTATCTCGGTATCCGCTGGGCCGATTTCCCGGTATCCGCTGGGCCGATTTCCACCATTTTTGGGGTGTTGGTGTTAGACCCCACCTGACCTTGACCTTCAAAATGGTCAATTCAAGGTCAAAGCCCGGACGAAGTCGGGTCACCTTCTAGTATGAATATATAGATAGTAATCAATTGGTTCTGAGAATTACATTAAATAATTCTCGAGAGGCGACGGTAAGAAACCAGTGCACATTAGCCCACAAGTTTCTTACCTAAACGTCTCTCGCCTCAAGTGAATTATTTAACATTTGGTTCACAAAATATGATTATAACACCCAGAATTAATGCATAAAAGTCCCCATGCAGAGAAAGATCAACCATCGAAAATTCAGTCTAGATCAGTATTTTTAAAGCGATGTTAACATCAATGACGTCACAAGAAATGACATAATTCACTAGTGACATTACCATTTTTAATTAACAGCGTTTTCAATGGAAATCGCACATAGGAGCGTTATAAATATAAATCATTCTGCTCTTGTATTATCTGTTTTTCTGTCTATCATCTGCTTTTATTACCAGAACACCCCTCCAAATGAATAATAGACCATTCCATATTTTTATAACTAATGCAGGGCTGGCGATCTAGAAAATCCAGGAGGGCTATTAATAGCCCTCCTAGATATGCCTAGGAGGGCTATAGCCCTCCTCAACTTTTAAAGTTATGATTTATTTTATCTGAGTTACTACTGCCGTTAGTTTGTCTATTTTTGATGTTGTATAACTCCATCTAAATAAAAAAAATTTATGTGGAAACAAAGTGTCCACAGAGTTGTGAATGTCAAAATCCCCCACAGTAATTATGGTATGGTGAATATTTAACTATGTTTTATATGTTATGATAATTTATATGAACAAGAAACAAAATGTAAGTGTAAGAGTGTTTGTACTCAACAATTTGTCAGTCGGTGTCCAACCCATGCAACGGAATTGGGTGAGTTTGTCCATGTTAAAAGCATTCTCCATGAAAGTGTAATTTTACATAAAATACACAATCAAGAACTATATTAAATCCAGTATATTTGCACTTGAATATTGACTGCTTTTTCTCTCAATGTAAGCCATATTCCATTGCCGATCGCAGACTGCTGCTTGCAGCAGTCAAGTCGCTATCTATAGATTACTGGGTGTTTGCAATTGGGGACATAGAAAATAGTTTCTGAACTTTAATAATTGAATAACAGTGTAAACTAGAATACGTGGATACATTTAGCTAATTATATTAAAATATTGTCAATCGAAGCGATAAAAGACGGCTGCAAGCTAAATACAATTTTCACTGATAGGAACCGGAAACGGAACGAAAGGTTGAACTTAATTGGGACAGTGACATTTGGTTCTCACTATCCACAAACATGTGTTCATTTTATCCAGTGAAATATATTGTAAGCTCAATCTTATGAAGAGAAATAATTTATTTTGGTCATAAAATGTGTGAGAATCGATCAAAAGATCAGATTTACGAAACAGTTCGTTCCGGAATTTACTGATTCCGCTATAATTCCCATTTGACATTACCGCCAGGTCACGCATGCGCACAGTCCACACACTGTACAATATAATTACGATTTCGATGCAGTATTTTACTCATTAAACACAATAAAATAACTAAATAATAAATGTCCTATCGTAGACGAGGCGGGCTATAAAAAGCCCGCCTTGGAAAATTCTAGGCGGGCTGTAGGCGGGCAGCCCGCCAGCCCGCCTTGAGATTTCCAGGCCTGCTAATGGGAGAATCCATTTAGTATAGGTAGGGTTAATAAATAAAATAATAACTATTTTCAAATAACCATTATAGTGGGAATATGGCCTCTAACTTCAATAAAGTCATGAATTTAAACAAAAATAACAGTTCAGTTCCAGGTCTAAAGCCATACATATTATTTCATAATTTTACCTTAAATTTAGTTGAAAATAGTTACAAAAATATATACTCTAAATATAAGATATTTGATAGCCTACAAAGTATTTAATTTAAAGCAACTAAGACGGGTCATATGTTAAATGTGATCCCATGTTCTTTCTTTTTAAGGTAGTGCTAAGGTGGCTATTATATTTTCCCACCCTCACAGTAATCACATTTCCTCGGAGATGGATATTCAAAAGACTTGATGCCATAAACTGCATTCAGTGTAAACTAGTCATTGCTTTAGACACTATATATAGGTACTGTTGAGATTCAAAGGGAGATAATTCAGAGTTAGGTGATATGTTTTTGAACAGAATAAATATTTCTAACAATTTAATTAGATCAAACTGTAGTAATGAATCAATATGAAAATCACAAAAACAGAAAGCCAATAGTGTGATAGTACACTCAGTTATTATAGTTAAAATATTAGTTCAAATACATTAATGCCCTAAATAATCAACTCCTTAACCACAGCAGAATTATGGGTAATTTTTCAGGATTTAGTTGGAAATATGGCTTGTGCCATTCATCAGAAAGCTCGCAGTGAGAGCTTTCCGATGAATGGCAAACAAGCCATATTTCTGACTAAATCCTGAAAAATCACCAATAATTCTGCTGTGGTTAAGGAGTCGATTATTTAGGGCATTATTGTAGATTCACTTTGATAGAGAACATGGAATTTCTTTTGAAAACCAGGAAGTGTTGTTTTAAGTAAGTGTCCAAAATTGCTTTAACACTATAATTTCCTAAAAAATAAACAAATACTTGCACTTCATATGTGCTGCATCTTTTCAATGAATCCATAAATTTGATGTTGTATTTTCAAATCTGGAAGCAGTTTCTGAATAATTTCCAGAATAAAGGTGGTGGAATAAAGGGTGCCTGTTTTGTCTAAATTTCTATCACTTCAATATATTGTTATGGGGTACACATAGTCAATACAAAATAACTCATGCATGAACATAATTTATCCCTAGAAACTGGCAGGAATGTGACAAAAGCAAGAATTGCTATAACTTGAGGCGCCAAACACCACAGGCCTTCAAATTAACTGTCATTTTAGCAGTGACTGATCAAAATATCTTGATCTTCTCTCAGATAAGTAATATTGTGTCCACCAGCAAGATACTTTAGTAGAAAGAATGGCATTTCAGCTAATTTATAGATGAATTAACACAAACACAAAAATAAAGAGAAGGGAAATAAATATTCATCATATTCACACCACTACTTCAGTTTAATAAGCCTTTTATCATAGCCTATTAAATCTATAAAATGAATCACATATTTATGTGTATATTGAGCAATCAGCAGATTGCAAGATTGAACAATTCAACTGGGAGGAATCATTTCAAAATTATGGCAAACAAGAGTTGGGCTGTCACCCAGTGTATATATTATACAGATGTGGCACATGGAGCAGTGGTGTTAGCATGCCCAGATAAACAGGGTGGAATAACTCTAGAATAGATCATCCAGAGAACGCCAAAGAATTTTTTTTTCAAAATATGAGCCATGGTAGAAATATTTATACCAACGGACAAAAAAATATTTATAGCTATTATAAAAACAAAGAATATTAACTTTAGAATGATAACACTTTTAACACTATTTGACACATTTAAAAAAAAGATTGTCATGCATAGCGAACCACCCATACCAAATTTCATTAAGATCTGATAACCAATGGCAAAGAGATAATCATGGTCAGACAAAACATTCGATGACAAAGACAAATCTACTCTTGGATAGCTAATGCAGACAAAACCATTTTACACTCCTTTCAGTACCTTGTGATGGTGATCATCCATACCAAAGTTCATTGAAATCTAAACCTGGTATCTGAGGTATCTTCTTGGAACATATGCTCTACAGATGGGTAGATAACAGACGCCTGACAGAGAATCCACCATTCACTTATTTTCAACAAGATATAAACATAAGTGAGATATAGTGAAGAGAGCCAGAGCAGATAAGCTGACAGTCATTGGTAGAGAGACAGGGAGACAGATGACCACATTGGCACTGTAACCTCATACATGTATTGGGAACAGCAGTATAGGTTACAATTAAGCAACTGATTATATAATAGGTTACAGGCAACTGATTATATAGAGTTACGTTCTTGAATAGGGTAACTCGAGACATCATAAAAAAAACATCTGGCTGCTGATTGGTTGATTATATTTGATGGAAAATTCCCTGAGCGGGAACATAAAATCACAAGCCTATGTATTAAAATAGGGCGATCATCTCGCACAATACTCACAGGAGTTATCTTCCTTGATTTCCTTTATATAGCCAAAGGAAGCTGATAGATAACTCACTCACATATGAGATGAGTATTCATTGCTCTATTAAAGGTACTCAATCCGATAAAACTCCTCTCAATTACTATTTCAATGGCTTCGGGGGTCAAAAATATTTGATTCGAGTCGAGGAAGTCACCCATCAAAGCTCAGATTTGTTAGATATCGATTTTAGAAATCTATTATTTTCATTATCTGGAATACTTTCTGGCCCAGAACTCAGTCAAAATTGCGTTATTATTACCACTTGATTTTAGAGTTATCCATCCTTGTCTTTTTGAATTGTGTTTTGGTGTACACATCTCGAGCAGGTTACGAAATTGACGGCAATTATTAGTACTCATCTCGAGCAAATAACAAATTTCAAAAATCAATATCTAATATCTCTGAGCTTTGTTTGATGGGTTCCTCGACTCGAATCAAATATTTTTTACCCCCAAAGCCAAAGAAATAGTAATATAGAACCCTCTGATCGGATAGATGTTGTTGGAATCTGTTGAGATAGGGACCCTCTGTTCGGATTGAGTACCTTTAATTGTACTCAATTCAAACAGCTAGATCATGGTTCCCTAATACTTTATGAGACCTAATTAAATTCAAGAATTCAAGGCAATTTATCAGTAATTTTCAAATGTTTTTCAGGGGCGCTAGAGCATATATCTCGGAGCATAGAGAATACTTACAGTTTTTGTTTGAATGCCGAAATATCTCATGAGTGTCGGGAAAGAAATATTGAATTTTCACGAGCAGCTGCAAGTCGCGAATGAAAATTTGTTATTTCTTTCCAGACACTCATGAGATGTTTCAGATATTCAATCAAAAACTGTAGGTATTCTTTTTATTATATGCACGCTAGTAAAGCTCAAAGTTGCTATAAAGCTATGAGGCATTTTTACTTTTAATAGCACAGCAATTTGAAGAATACTTCATACTAATCATAAGTGCACAATTACCTAGATAAAGCAACAAGACTCACGAACAGAAATAAAACACGGAGTCGAAACTAAGGGAGCATGTCAAAACCTCTTTCGCATATGCGAAAAAAAATGCGATAAAACTGCGAAAAATGTGGCGTCATTGACGTTGTTTTTCGACATTATCAGAGTTTTTCCGTCATTATCGCACGCCGTAACGTTGTACGTTTTCGTCAAGTTTTCGTCATTTTCGCCGTCTTGGTTCGATGTTTTCGCAATTATCGCAGTTTTGTTTCGCAGTTTTGCTCAAATGTTCGCTGTTTTGTTTCGACATATTTTCGCAGTCTTTGTTTTCGTCAAAATCGCAACATTATTTCCCTCAATATTGCTGTTGTGTCGATATGATTGGCAGGACAGTTTGTGTTCAATAAATACATTACTCCATAGTCGCAGTTTTATACCGATGTGTCGCGAACGGGAAGATGTCGGTGTCCATGCTGAAATTTCTCAGATCAGAGTTTTTCTCATAAGAATTCCCATGATTTAATCGGAGTTTTCTCCAATATGAAAACAATTCCGATTTGATCGGAGTTCTATGTATTAGTAAATTTCTCCGATCTACTGAAATCTCCGATTTGGTTAATATCGGACAATTCAAACGTTCATGAACTATTATTAATAGAAGAAGTCCCAAATAAATGATTCCCAGACCCGATTTATATAATAGGATAGGCCTACAATCATTTCCTACGTTTTGATGTGGCCGCAAATTGGTGGGTTTACAGCAGTGATATTGTATCATTGGTTTACAGTAAATGTTACAGTACAATGTTGAAGCCCCCAAAAATCTCGTGCAATAATTGCTACATCGTCGCATTAAGACTGATGCAGTGTTACTGTAAACAATGCAAATTTTGATTTCGAAAAACGTTTTTTGTGTGTGATTATGTAACTTGTCTTCATTTTGGGTAAACCGTCACCATTTAATTGTGCGAACTATTATGAATAAAAGAATACAGCCGAGGACGACAATAAATTATTCCACAACCCCGATTTATAGTATACTTTCTGTATGCCACGTAGAGTTGATTTGTACAGTTTCAATCTGTCTTTCTAGACCAGACACATATTTTAATGTGGACACAAATCAGGGGGTTTACGGCATCGTCGGATTCTGAAAGTACCGTAAACCCGGTGGTGGTTTTGTTGTAAACAATGCTCATTTTCGCAAAATAAGTATGAAATCATTGTTAGATATCGGAAGCACAGCGTCATCATGATTAATTCGTCGGCAAATTTTATTTCAAATCTACACATTTTATTCAATTTTATCAGCGATCAGATGCGACAAAGTTAAGTTAATACAAAACATATTATATAATAGTTTGGAATTTCCACGAATTGCACGTGTTATGTTGTGCTATTTTTAGCACTGTAATTTCCCAGGCCAATCCTAGTTTCGTTTGTGTGTAGCATTGACTGACAGAGGAGTTGAGTGTTATGTTTTTCTCGATTCTTTATTGAATGAATAATAAAAACATGGATAATGATATACATACCATTATAAAACAATGAACTTAGGGGGTATGGCTCTATATATGTCGGGAGTTGATACAATGTGATGAGGGCTTGTTCTATATCCGGCCTATTGCTTCAAATGCTGGATGGACGGTTGTCGCTCCCGTTGTGGGTGGGTGCAGCTGGTTTCAAATTTCTGTGTGATTTCATCTTTTTTCTGTTAGATGTGTGATACCTGGGGTTGTGAAAACCCTAACTTCTTCGTACTGTCGACCAGTGTAAACTGCTGGTCTAATATTTTCCCAGCTGCGTATATGTCTGCTAACGATAGATCTGTTCGATTTCATCACTGTTTCTAGCCATGATCGAACTGATATTATGACATCAAGTCGCTTCATTTTGGAATTTTATATATCAGATGTGTTGTTTTTGTCCAACGAGTTAAACCATTCTTCACTAATTGAGAAGACATCATGACAACAACAACAACAACAACAAAACTGTCGCACAGTTCACGCATAGTTGTGGGGGGCCGCCGTATATGCGTCATTATATGTCAGTAGGCCTATATGTTTGTATAGCCTTTTGCTACATGTCACCCCTTCACACATTTGGAATGGGTTGACTATTGTTTAATTAGGCCTTGTGCGAACTCATAGCTATCAAAACAGTCGAACTGTCAAGTCGTTGTACTCGTGTGTTAACCGCATAGAGTTGTTTGTATGGCCTTTGGCTGAACTTTATTTTCCTTCACACAATTCAGCCAATAAAAATTCAGCTGGCATCTGATTACGCAGAAGGCAAAAATAAATGTGCGAATTTATGAAGTGCGACAACATCGTATCGATGTTTTCATTAACTTTTCGTCGTTTGCGAATATCGATCAATGTTTCGACGTCGCGACTTTCGCGTTGTCGAAAGTTTCAACATTTTACGGAAATGTTTGGTCTGTTGTGGTTTCGATGTTATCGCACTTCTATGGCCAGTCGCTTTGGACGTTATCGCATTATTTTGTCATTTCCGACATTTCATTTTTGCACATTTACGTCAAAACTTTTTCGACATTATCGACAATATTTTCGCATATGCGAAAGAGGTTTTGACATGCTCCCTAACAAGTCTCCTTGTCACCATAGTGTTTTTAGACGTAGCGTACGGAATGTGAAGACGACAAACCGGAAGTCAAAGGTCACCTGGCACTATTTCCTGTTATTAAACGACCGTTTAATATCACAATTTATAGAATGGGTTTATTGAATGGAATAAGGGTAGGATCATGTAATAAATAGCTATATTGCCCAAATAGAACAAAATATATCAATTTTAGTAGCTTCAGTATGAGCTTGGTACTAGTACTTGGTGCCTAAAAATGTTGTGGGATTACAAAAAATTTGCCTTTTCACCATTTTAATATGCCAAAAGACAATATTTCACTCACGCAACTAAAAAGTGCACTTTTATGGATGTTATATGCCCTCTTGCCTTCAGTTGCTTTTGGTGTCTCTTGTGTATTTTGCAAAATCTTCCCATTATGTGTTAAGCGATGAGTCTATATATTCATGTCACCAAAAATAAAGGCCTGTATTAACCTCTTCACAGCTGAATGACTTTATGACATCGTGTGTTGGGCTGTGGTCTTTTTATAATGGCTATTTTGCAGTGGAAAAATATAATGTGAATGTCATGAAGACCCTAAAATCTGACTACACGCAAAGGTTTATTACAATACACAATCCTGGAACATAACAAGAGGTTGCACTACAGGTGCTGGGACACCCCCATGGTGGAAATTGAAATATGGGCAGGTCGGAAACCAAATTGTGAAGAAAAAAAATGTGATGAACAAATTACTTGAAATTCTAAGGAACGCTGGATGGAAATCCAGCATTTTCATATAAAGAAAGAGGGATAACTCTTGAATAGAAAATGTGAACAACGTCAAGGAACCCTCTTTTGAAGCCCTCCTGATGCCAAACCTGCATACCAAATTTAATTGATATGCAATAACCCATGGTTGTGATATATGAGATGGCAGGACGCATGTAATCCAGTATACCCCCCCCCCCCCATCTTTTGGATGGGAGTATAATTGTACTGTTTTTAAACATCTTGACACACTGGCTGTGAGGTATTAATTTCCCAGATCTCATGATGAATGATGACTACCCACTAAAGGCAATAGGCCTCTATTCACTACGGACATGTCGCATACTCAGTAAGGACATTTCGCGTGAATTCACTGTATATATAATTTAGCAGTATTACAATGTGCTCTTTTTATCACACTTTTGCATAAAAAAAATATCCCTTTAATTTCTTTGAATTTACTGCCTACTATGTCTGTTTCACTATGAAATAGTCACATAATTATATTCCACATTATCCTTAAACTGGATCCTGGATTCCATATGCTTTTTAAAGTAAGATTCCGGATTGCAAGAGAGTAGGGGGTGGTAACCTCTTGGAGTGTGCCCTCGATTTAAAAAATATAATATCAAATCACCTGCACACATGCTTTTCAAAATTGTTTGCCCTGAGAAATGGGAAATTTACTTTGAGTGGTCTTATCAAAGTATGAGAAGACACATGATTACTCAGAATTGTCCTGACAGGTGAAAAGAAGCGTTGATTCTCCTATCTCGCTACTGTCGATCTCCTTTCTGAACACACACTATCTCCATTCAGCACAGGTCAAAATACCCAAAAGAGGCTCTGCAGTAATCGAAGATAGATTATTTTGATAGAAATAAAAATAGGGCTGAGATAGAGTTAACTCCCTGCAATCACTATTCTGCTTGGATGATAGCATCATGGCTCGATATGTAATAAGATGGAGTCTGTTAAAAGGAGAAGGAGAATCATTGCTCATTGAGATAGAGTTACCTCCCAGCAATCACTATTTTGCTTGGTTGTTACCCGCATGGCAAATAGGTAATATGGTCCGAGACTATTAACAGAAGAATTGATCACTCATTACAAAATTAATTGCTGGGCTACTTTCTGATTTTCCAGAGCAGTTAGCCGAAAACTCTTCATTTTTATCATATCAGGAATTAAATAGTAGAAATGAAACGCTCCTTTATTGTTGCATGCTGCAGGATAAATAGACTCTATTACATAATTTCAAGAAGTCTTTCACAGCAATTATAATCAGTATACAATATATACAGTAAAACCTCTCCAAACCGGACCCTCTTTAAAGTGGGGCCGTCAGAGATAAAAAAGTACCTCAAAACTGACAGAAAATACGTTTATTTAAACCACTATTATCTATTCTATCATAATCAGTTAAAAATCCGACACGAAACGGCCTAATTAGTGAGATATACGCCTCGAAAAACAATTGTTTTTTCATTTTCGAGAGACTTTAGAAAGTCTCATGGCGGTGGTCACGTGACACACAACGTCATAAACAGAGAACGCGGACGTGAACACATTGGCCGAGTGCTTTCTATTTCTGTTTTTCTATGCGACCGGTGATACCCCCCCCCCCCCCCCACCCCGGGTTGATAACTCGTACTACTAGTAGCAATATACATTGGTGTTTTAGTTGCGTTAATTAATATCTAGCTGTGAATCAGTAGGCATGTATAAAGCTGAACACTGATTATTTGAATCAAAGTACAAAATAATAAATAATTCAAGTAAAATGTGATCCCACAATATTGTGAGCGAATGTGCAAAAAAGAAACAAATTACGTACACAAAATAAATGAGGGGGTGGTCAAACATGGGCTAAATGTGTGCCCACGTCCACTTATATATACCAAACAAGATATTTAGCCTTTGGCTGGTTGTCTGGATATGTTGGGTTAATAATTTGACTGACCATATATTTGTAGTCCAGCCCAATTAGTATTAAAATTGTTTTATTTTTTAATAATTTCTGTATAACTTTACAATAATATTGTGCACACGTTATGGGTGGGGACACCGTTCATCATAGACAACTGACTTAAAATAAGATATGTATGAAATTAAATACAAAATAGAAAAGTGTTGTACTCACGTCACCAGCATATTATCTGGTTAAATTTGACGACTTTTACGCAATAAATATGTACGTTTATTTTGAACTACATATTATGAATGTGTAGTATCACAATCAACTCTATCACCATCCGAAGATTCCACAAAGTTTCATAATGTAGTGTAATTCTTTGCCACATAAACCGAGCATGAAGAAAACAAGTCCTTATATAAAATATAATGAGGTCACACGAAACACTGGCGATACAATAGCCAACTAGACATGTCGAAATGAAAATATTCCTTTCAAAACATACACTTAAAACACTTTTCCTCTATGAAATTGTATCTGAAAAATCCTCCCGCTGTTGACTGAGATGTACAGTCGAATCACGAAGTTCCATTCCTGCAAAACTGGCGATACAATACAACGAATACATGATATTTTTGAAACTCATGTTGCAATAAACATTACTCAATAACGCACCCACGTATACTAGCCTTGTAATTTGTATCACTCCGCCAAAGGTACCGATATCCAACAAAATGGTTTCACGTTTATTTTTTTAACAGTGGAAAATATTTTATCTTATGAACACTCAGGTGTTCTTGTAGTTTTATTTTTGCGCATAAATAAGACAGACATAGATACGTAGTTCATGTCTGACACATGATCTATATTGTTTTGCGTTTGTTCCGAATGCACAGTGTATGGACTTAGCAGACTTTGCTGGTGAAACAGAACTCACGTGATGAAATGCCATATTTGAGGACATATAACAAATTAATAGTCATATTCCCTGCTTTTCTGATGGTTTTTTAACTATATTAGATTAAAAAAAATTGTGATAGTTGATGAGAAGTCGGTATTCTTAAAAGTGCACACATAGGCCTATTGTCTGTGTAAATAAAAGTTTGGTGTATTTATTCTCAGTAACCATGCAGGTTATGTATAAAGTCACAACAATACTACGATTCCGAGCGATCGGCTTCCCCACTCTTGTAAGAGAAATAGTTTTCATTCAAGATTCGCCATTCCCGGTGACAAAATTAATTTGCGTGAATCTAATTTCCAAATTCCTTAGTTACAAAATTATTTTTTTTATGTCTAACAGTGAGTACTATATCAGTCAGATAACTTAAAACACAAAGCGTACATAGCGCTTTACAGTTATCGGTCTCGGGTAGTCGATTCGGCTGTAGTCACGACTGGCAACGATTGTATTGTCATTGAGGGATGAAAGATGCATCACTTACATTGTATATTATTCAGATTTTTTAATTTGTGTCAGTTACACTTTAAACCGAATCCCTCTCCATACCGACCAAATTGTCCGGACCCGAATACACCCAAGTGCATTCTCACTAAAAAATTACCTCAGTAAACTGGAAACTCTCTATTCCAAACATTGGACGGCTTTTCTAGTCCAAAATGAACAAATATATTTTTACCTCCGAAATCCAAATGCAGAAAGCGATACCAACCAAACGCACGTGCAGTAGATTTGACATACTTGATGCTGAACTAATGTTGGCTCTAGTGTAGACTAGGGATCCTTTATAAGTTTAAATTTCTGGTCTATATATACCGTCACCTTTGAGCGCCTGTTTTCCTGATGGATCATTCATTGTGACAGGTTGATTAACTGTATTGGTGACAATACACTACCACTGTGTATGTTTAGTATTTAGTTTGGACACTGGTCGTAAAAATAAAAACGATTCAGAACAATGTTTGATGTAAAAACAAAATGTGCTGAATCTCCGTGAAGTCATCATTGTTCACTCAATGTGTTAAATAAGCATTCAGTTATCTAATCAGACACCTGTTGTTATAATCCAGTTCAAAGCGGTCACTGAACAAAACACTGCTAATTAAATCGGTACTCATATACAAGCTAAGGTACGATACTACTATACTAACGGTGCAACATTTTTAAGCGACATTTTGTAAAATTTATCATTTCCATGTTTCCTGTCTTATATATACATGTGTTTAATATGTCTTAACACCATGTTTTAAATTCTTATTGTAACGTGACTTTTATCTATTGTTATTTATATTTTATTTGGTACTTTATTGAATAAATTTTAATTAATCAGTAATGAGTTGGTTGTGCTTGGACAACAACGTCAATACATTCCCGATCATATAGTGCGATTTTGTATAAACCGACACACCTCTCTAAATAAACAGAAGGGCTGGTCCGAAGGGTCAGTGCTTTGTTTGGAGAGGTTTTACTGTTTAAGTATAACATTTACATAGCTCGTCTGTGTTATACTAAATCCTGTTCAGTGATTGGTCAACTGCCAATTGGGTCACCGGTTTCATACCCCAATGACACAGACTGTAACACGAACACGACATCACAAATTGTTGGCCTAAGATCTAAAAGCGGTCAGCAGAATAATTGGGTGTGCTTTTCAAAGTTCAGCCGAATTGCAACTGAAGCAAGTTATTTATATTGATCACATTATCATTGATAAGTGCTTGGAAATCTTATATTGTGCTGACTTAATGTTCTGCGTGGGCTAGTCTCAAATTATCTGCAGATTTTTTGAAAATAGATAAGAATACACTCAGCTTTTGTATGGGAATAAATCATCAAACATCTATATAAATATAACTAATGAATGTAGTGGGTGTGTGTATTATTTGGAGATACAGCGCTGTGGTAATTGAGGGTACATTTAGTGTGAACTGCAAAGCACGATGTGCGCCAAAGACCACAGCGCCATATCCCCCCCAATAACATACACACCCACTACCATTGATTTCTTAAATAAATTTTATATCAACCTTTATCCACTATTGATTCACTTTATCATATCAGGAATGACTAAGAATAAGAAATAAAAATGAATTGCTCTTTAGTGTTGCATGCTGAAGGAAACAAGGGACCCTATGACGACCACTTCAGCACTTTGTTATGATGACCACTTCGGGAATTCTTTACGCGCATATACATGTATCAGTAAATATGATATATTTACCAATATTGTTTGATCACAGGAATACAACATCGTGAAACTGCTAGTTTTAATTTGATGCTTGCAGGTTATGTTTTGCTCCAAAATTTTTTTACTCACAGCTCATGAGGGTTGTGTGCAAGAATTCTGTTACTTACCTGCAAAGAGAAAAAATAAGAGTAAAAATGAATGGTGCATGAAAAATTATGCAAAATAATCCATGAACAAACAATATCAGAGTTTCAAAGGAATACATTAGGAGCAGGGATGTATTGATGGGGGGGGGGGGTGTAATGTGGTGTCTCACCCTAACAGGGAAGGGGTAATTTTAATTTGTAGGGGGAAATCTCAAGGACTCGATCAGATTCTGTGCAGCAAAATTTACCATTATATGCCAAAATCTCCAAATTTTTAAATGACTAATTAATTACTTTTTCTCGAGTAATTTGTAATTGGGCCATTTCTCAATTACAAGTAATTGGAAGTAATTAATTACTTGGATAAATAGGCATGTAGTTCAGTTAATTTTTCAATTACATCCAATTTCTTTCCAAATTGATCATGCTTAAAATTAAAAGAGGACATTATATTTTGGACCTGTTTACACTCACGGTCTGGTACTTTCCAGTCCGGTTCACTATTTTACGTTGAGCATCCTATTGCAAATTTATTGCATACTTGTCCCAACATACAATTAGCAATGATGTATTAATGGGTTCAAGTGGTTAATAGTCAAATATTTGATGCCACGAACCAACATGCTGCCCCTTACATTTCCCAAGTGTGTTATAAGTGTCAAATAAGTGTTGCATAAGTGTAGGAAAATTTTTCCTCTAAGTGTGCACTTACAACCAAGTGTACAAGTCCAACAGTGGCAGTAAGTGTAGTGCAAGTGTAACATAAGTGTACAATAAGTGTACGTTCCAACTATGTAAATGAGGTGAGTGTCATATAAGTGTATGATTCTAAAGTGTGGTATAAGTGTATGTTGGCAAGTGTAATAGAACTGTATAATAATTGCAAGTGTTTTATAAGTGTAAGTTCTGAATGGGGTTGTAAGTGTATTGTAAGTGTACAATGGTGATTGTGATGCAAGTGTATTATATAAGTGTATAGTACATGTATTAGTAAAATAAGTGTATATCATAGATGGGCATGCACATATTAAATTTCACTATCAAAGATGGCAATTGATGCATTAATCAAGGGAATCACATTCACAATGATTTAGACTGATAAAATACTTTATTATATTATATTAATAATGTTTTAATATATAAACCATCTATCGATTAGGTTCCTTGGCTCAATAAATATATTTCATAAATCTGGTGCTGATAGTGATATGCGAAGTTTGAATGAGCTGAAGTATCTTCAAGCTTGTCTCTTCCCGTTTGTCTTTACTCCACTTTTGTCATGATGTCCATGTCATATTTAAAGCATGCAGTGCCTGCTGTGGGATGTTTAGTTTAGCACGGTGAGTGAGAGAAATTTGCAAACGTTGGCATGACCGATTCCATTTTTTTTTGGCCAAAAAAGCTGTAAGTGAGTCATTTTTTTCTTCTTCTGATGTCACATTGTCTCTGAGATGATCCAATTCCAATGTGCTCTGTGTGCCCAGTCTACCCCTCCGCCAAAATTAGTTTTGTCCGGTATCACAAGCATTTGAACAAGACGTCAAGATGATTGAAATTGAATCCGTGATCAGTCCTCCTGGCGAGTCTTGCCAACATTGTCATTGGGCAACATGCCAACAATGAAACATGCGAGAGATCAATCACTGAATCAGCTGGACGACAGCCATCACTCTCCGATTGAGAATTATCACTTGTAAATAAATGTATGTTGTATATCTGAATTTAGCGCACGTTTCCGTCGGTTATAATTTGTATGCATCCAGTGTGACTTTACTGTTGACATGATTTAATTTCTCAATGTCATCGTGTCATTGTAGGATCACCGGTCGAATTGGGAACAAACTTCGCCTATTTGCGTAATTATTTGCCGAATTCAGCCTCCTACCACCTGTTCTATCTCTAGTGTGTTTAGTTCCTTTCTTCTTTTTGCCAAATTGTTGAATTGTTTTGGCTTTTCTCGCCGTCATTTTCGTAAATGAAAGCTGTTGTCAAATAAAATGCAGATGAAATTTAAATTTGATTTCTTGACCGCCGAATTACCGGAATGTGGTCTGCGCATGCGCATGTAGTCACGGTCACAGTCACGTGTTAGCTTTTAGCCAATCGTATGCTCAGTTCTAGGATATCACTTGATTTAGACGGGTTTTCCCAATAAAATGATGACATCAGAGGACAATGTTTACACACAGCGAGATGGGATTTAATTCCCCATATACGAACACGTGGGCAGAAAGCCGCAAGCATTTCCTTTGGGAGATTTACAGTGGGTCGATAATCACACGTATATACAGTTAAACTTTGTTATTTTTTATACATTTCACGTTAAATTAAAAACAGATAGCAGGTACATATACGTACTTCTCCGAGAATGTTAAAAACAATTTTTATCTGTTCATCATTATTTTATTGTCACGAAATTACGCTAACTATCGAAGTTTTGCCATAAAAAACCCCGATAAAAATAATTCTATTTGGGAGTATTGCACGTCAAAATTACGGGTTTAGAAACCATTTTTATTATACTTTTTATTATGCGTCGTCAAACTACTATCATACAACATTTCTATATTCGTAATGGACATTTTTGTTGTTGTTTTTTGAATGCAGGTGTGTTTGGAAACACAATCATTGAAGCTTTCATATAGTAATACGCCAATTTCAATATACGTGATAGCGACCAATTTTCATTGTTTCTATGACAAACATTTTGCAGTTAATAAATTGTAGATATACATACTCATATCTTTATTTTAGCACAAAAGATTCATAAAATTTATTACTATCGGAATATAAATAACAGAAAAACGAAATACCGTAATTTCAAAATTGAAAAAGTTCATATTTAATATAAGACGGCAATTATATAGTACAAATGTGCGAGGCTCTGAGCAGTATTCCTGAACATATCCATATCAAAGTTTGATAAGTGTGGTATAAGTGTTGATAAATTTTTCCAAAGTTCCATAAGTGTACCTTTAAGTGTGGGGCAGTGTTCCCAAAACATTTAAAAAGTATAAGTATCATCAGTGTGTCATAAGTGTAGAGAGAACTTTTCAAAGTACCATAAGTGTAGCTGTAAGTGTGGGCAGCATGCCCAAAGATTTTCAAAGTCTCAAAAGTGTAGAGCAAGTGTACACTTATTACAACACTTACACTACACTTACGAAATAAGTGTACATTTCGAAAAAGTGAGTGTGGTACAAGTGTACTGAATTAAAAAAACAAAAGCTACAAGTGTACTATAAGTGTATACCTGAACTACACTTACAATGAAAGTGTACACTTAGAAAATATAAGGGGCACGTGTCAGAGATTCTGTTGAATGCGGCAATGTGGGCGGCAATGTGGGCAGCCGGATGCTTTGATGTCGCAGACTTGCGACCGGGTGCTTTGATGTCGCCGACTTCAGACTACTTGTTACTCGATCGTGACATTGTTGCAATGCCAGAAGTCTGTCAAAACAGATATTTGACAGTAACATTAACCCTTTGGCGAGTAGAATGACATATACATGTATGTTGGGGTACAGTTCGCGAGTGAAACAACATATATGTCGTTTCAGGAGGTGTCATTTTTATGTAGACATAACTTCAATTAACCATCTGATTTATAAATAAATTGTATAGGAGATATTTTGATTAATCTAATGTCCCAATGTATAAGGGAAATAGATTTATAATATGATAGTACATGTCAACAGAAAATACACATAAATTAAAACAAATTTTGGACCATTTTGACCCGAACTTGTTAACAATTATTGCTATGACATTGATGATAAATTTACGCATGACGTCATGTATATGATGTTATAAATACTCTCCAAAGGGTTAATGACCTTCAAGGCATTCGCTAGGTGGATAGAAATAAGTTATTAAAATTGAGCCAAACAAATAATAATATTGACATATCAGAATGCCACCACATTTAGCTTAAATCACCTGAAACATATCTGATGTGTCAAAATTTTACTGATTACGGTGTTTGCCAGAAAATTTATGTAAAGTGTTACAAGTAATGTTTTCTTTTGTTTTTAATACTAGTACCAAGAATATTTATAATGTCGTGCAACTTGAGTGCAGCTGAAAGTAAGTTAATGAGGACATTCACAGTGCACATATCTACTCATAATGAACGTTAATTGTCTGTATTTTAGAGTATTTGAGAAATAATAATACTGACTACGCTATTACAGTAAATTTCCCTCCAACAAATAGGAGTCTTATACTGTACTTGTATTATCTGTCATCTGCTCTTATAATCTGAACACGTACCCCTCCAAATGAATAATAGACCATTCCGATGTATACTTTTATAACTGATGAGAGAATCCATTCAATATAGAAAGGGTTAAGAAATGGGGAAAAAGTGAAACAATAAGCATCCAAAACAATACTTCACCAATCAAAATGGAAATAGACAGATAGACAGAAGCATCTATTTCTATTCATTCAGGGGACGATATTAAACCCATCAATGAGCCCTCACATTAACAAATAATTCATACAATAAAACCATAAGTCCTAACTTAATAGCAATCTATGCAATAAAACCATCAGCTCCCCCATATTTTTGATCTCATAAACCTTTGATATATAGAGAGCTAGAGATTTTTCATAGATGACTTTTTTGGATCCATATCCCATCGCCATTCTTTGAAAACACATGAGGTTGGTGGCTTAGCTAAAAGAAACGCCACATTCTACTTATCATGTTCCCATCATCTGATCAAACATCCCTTGTCTGGCAAACACAGGAAATCACTGTGCTGAAGCTTAGTATTATAATCTGTTGGTTACAAACAACACCTAAATAATTATTTTCCACAGTAGGAGTGTTTCCCTACATAAAATCAAGAAACGTAACTCTATATAATTTGTTGCTTGTATCCTGTATTATAGGAATCAGGGAGCTAAATGTGTTCTAGAGTCGGGGAGCGAGTACACCGTGGAATACTAAAGGTGAAGGTAACTGAAGAATGACCTTCACCTGATACATGCGACACGTTGTTAAAGGATGACATCACGTTTATTTGATTTGTACATAATATCTAAATAATTTAAACTGGTGAATGAATGGGGGAATGGATTTTTGTGAGCGGGAAATTTATTTAACTAGCTGCTGTAGTTCTGGGTTTTTCCAGACCAAATTTGGCTGTGAGATAGCCCTGTCGTAGACTTGGGGATTTATTTTTAAAAGTAAACACATGTCGACATATGAATTGTCTTGAATTTTCGTGATCAACTCGTGTCAATCTAGCTGGGTAAATATCACTGGTATGGCCTGCAGGCATCAATTAAGTGAATTTGGCCGAAACGTTAACACTGTCGCCTATGGGAAACCATTTTGTTCAGTGATTCCTATATAAAGATGTCTCTGTGATCAAGATTTTTTGAAGATAGGACTTAACAAAAGCCTCAAAGCTTGTTGCCCGATCTTCTATTGAAATTTTATATTATATTTCATTTTCATGTCCATATATCATTTATACTTTTGTTATTTTTAATTCAAATAAAATATTTCCATGTTTTAGAGAGCTAGCCAAAATAGTATTTGTGGTGTTGACATATGGATGATATGAAATGAGTGTTTAATTCTCTCATATTAATCTTATAAAAGAGTCTTAGAATTTTCTGATTTTGTCAAGCCTTTGGTGAAACAAATTGGAACATTTAAGATAAGTTTCATAAATATTATCAGAGAAACATGAATTTCATATTCAATTTATCATATCTCTCTATTTTGGTGTGATTTTCCTGCAAAATACGTTGACATGGCACAAAATTGGTAAAACTAGATATTTCACCTTCATATAATATATGCACAGAACATAAAGTTGTGGTTCGAGTCTGATTATATTGTTTTCCAAAATATGTTATTGGAATATACTGCAGAATGGCTTAGATAATCATGCGACGTTTGGTGTTTATCAGCCTCCATTCAGTCAGCTAAGATCAATTATCATTATAAGAAGTTTGCTGACATTCACCATGGAACAAAACCGAAACCAGCTATCATTCTTGGATGTTCTAATTAATAAGCCTGGACAACACATCACCATGGATATTTTCTACAAAAGTACAGATACTCATCAATATTTGGATTTTAATTCATGACATCCTTCCCACAGGAAGAGAAGTATACTGTATTGCCTAGCCAGACATATCTGTACCATCGTAGATGATGTTGATATTAGAGATGTTTGGCTACAAGAACATCACTCTTTCTTACAAGACCAACATTACCCAGACAAGCTCATAAAAAAAGTGGAATAGACAAAGCTTTAAAAATACCTAAAGCAGAACTGAGAAAAGATAAAGAGAGACAAGCTGAGTCCAATCTCATTACGTTCATCACAACTCACAACCCATGCGACCCTAATGTAAATCAATCCGCAAAAACACTGTTACTAATACTACACAAGAGTCCAAAAATGAAAAATCTCATCAGTGAGGACAATATACTTCAAAGTAAGCGACAACCACCCAATTTGAAGAAAATACTGACGGGAGCCCATTTCGATACCAGCAACAAAACAACATACTCAATTCGGACGTGTAGAGACCCCAGATGTGGTACATGCAAAAACATAGTTACTGGTACATAATTCAAGTTAAAAAATGGGAGAGTATTTCAACCCAATGCAGATATGGACTGCAAATCACAGAACTTAATTTATATAATTATATGTTCTGGATGTCATGAGTTTTATGTGGGACCGATGGGCAACACTGTATGTGAGCGCATGAGAATATACTGCCAACAAATCAGACCAGAGCTGAGACAAATTGACCTCAGCGAGCATCTTGAAGTTTGGGGTGGTTGCTCATTCAGAGTGTTCCCCTTGTACAAAATGCTATCGAAAATAATACAGATGGAAACAATGTTTATAAAAAAAACTTTGTCCGAAACTAAATGCAGAAAAAACCATCACTGGAATAAATATCCAGGGAAGTGACATCACAATCAAACCAAAATTCGGAAGTGACGTTAATGTACATTACACATTATGATTATGTAACCTGAAGAAAAGCAGTAGCTGTGAAAGGCCTTGTTACAATATAATTATGTTTTTCTAAGCCATGCTTTCATTCATTCTTATATACAACTGTGCGCATGCATCAAACAACAGCATATATATATATATGTGAATAAGCAGAAGTTTAGGTAGCGGGAAGATCCTGATTCTACATCCACTACATATATATAATACTAGCAGATAAGCCCGCCACTGGCAGAATTTGTCAGAAACATGACTATATGAGCGTATATGAGCAAGGACACGGGCGCATGCAAAATTGGACCCGATTTGCAGATTAGCCCGCCACTGGCAAGATTCGACCCATGGATTTGGTCGATCCATTATTTTTCAAGGTAACCTCGTACAGACTCGCCGACAGCATGCTGATGCCCGAAATATCATTTGCGGGTACCCGTTTGAAGGTCAATGTCACGTCCTGAGTTGACCATACATAACAAATTTCACGTTGCTGCTGATGCCCGAAATATCGCCGAAGGTCATTTGCGAATACGCGTTTCAAGTATTCCCGTCCCGTGTTGAGCGCAGCGATGGAGCCAACAAAGCAAACTGGACTCCACATCCCCACCTGGATAATTACTGACCACTCGACACGTCGCAAAGCTTGCAAACAGCCGTATGCGAAAACACAAGGCAATAAAGAGCGTTATTCAGTTAACAAAACCAAATATGGAAAATTAGCTCGAAAACAGCCGTAGGCGAACCCCAAGGCAATAAAGAGCGTTATTCGGTTAAAAAATCCAAATATGGAATATTAAGGAGCAGTATTGCGTTAACCACTCCCTGTAGATTCTACAGCATAGTAATTATTATGTGAATTATTTAATCACTATATGACATATCTTTAAATCTCGTAACTGTTCATGTTTCATTACCATAATAAAGCTATATAAGGACATCAAACGCTGCTGAGTGACTGTCATTACATGGTGTGCTCGCCAAAACCATAAAACTGACTCCATTGAAAGGTTATTATCATTCATATTCCAGACACATCATACACTGTTTAAACTGTGTGATACAATGGTTCCGATCTCCGAGTTCCATTTATGAATAATGGCCAACTGTTTGTGTGCTACAATAGGTCCGTACTCAGTATGGATATTTAGCACAAAGCCTGACATTTTACATAGCAGCCAAGAGGTTAAAATGATGTAGCGAGGACAGTTTTTCTCTAGAACTGACAAAGCACCACCAATGGATTGTTTTGAAAGGACTTTTGACTGTGGATACCAAATACCATTGATTAATGATATTAACTCACAGTTCATATAACTGCACAGACTGGCCCATTTACAGATATACTAAAGACAAAGAAGGATAACTCTAGAATGGAAACAATGTTAGATTCTTGGAGACAGGGCCAGCAGAGCAAGGAATCACCTACAGAGCCTTCATTCCCCTTGAGTCAAATACTCACATCACTACAAAAGCACAATATGTATTCGGAAAAAGTGCTCTTCAGATGGTTGTGTCTCCATTGCTCTGACTTGCAGATTTAGTTTGCAGCTCAGGTTCTATACGCCATGATAATGATCGCAGCAGTCACTCAGTTAAAAATGGATCATACCTGGACCATTAGTAGCGATCATATATAGAGGGGTGGACTGCATGGGGGCCCAACACTTTCGATTGAATATTGTTTGGTTTGTTGGGAGGGCATGGTGATTGGAAGTAAACTAAATGAAATCCAAACCTGCTTGGAATGTATATAAAGCCACAATAATCATGTAATGATCTTTGGAATGAGAACATTCCACAAACTGTTCACATATACATGCATGTACGCGGAAAATCCAGGCAATATATACAGGTTTGGTTAAGTGTCATGAAAATTCCAGTGATATTTCATCACATAAACTCCATGCAATGTGGAATAGTTTCATTTTGGAGTCCGAACACTTCCAGAACATTGCCTCCTGTGTACTGAAAGATAATTCCATTATGACAACAAGACAAAAAATAACCTTAACAGCCGAAACAGTTTATTATCACAAAGAAGAATCTGTTTTATCCAGAAACACGTGGTATGGATGGAGGCTTTATATATTAGTGTTCAAATTTAACACTTTACCGTGTTTAATCACACTTTCAAATTTAATGGACACATTTTCAGTGCTTTAGATATAATGGTATGTCCAAGAGTTTGGTAAAAATTTTTATATTCAGTGTTGGTATGCTTTGATATACATGTACCTCCTCCCAACTTTATATAATAGGCAGACTTATTTTTGCTGTCTCAAACAAGCCATGCTTGTTAAAAATAAAAGTGTCTATCTCCTGATAATAAATCATCGCTCATAATTTTTGCAATAGATCTTTCGGATAATCAGTGTGTCCATATAACTTTAAGAGAGGCATGTGTTCTTGCCAGGCATTAATTTAACAACCACACAGGAACCAATTGGTGATGATTAATCTGCAATCTAGAAGACATATCAATATAATGCCCGGACCAGGGCTCGAAGAGAAGTTCCCATGTGGATACTGCCAATGTCTGGTAAAGTGGAACCAACAATGAGTCTGTTGTGACGAATGCAGCATCTGGTACCATCAATCATGCCTTGAGATGTCAGCAGGAGAGAATACAGCAACCTGCACAGAAAGTGTGTCTCTTGGAATTTCTGCAAATGCGAAAGCATACATCTGGATAGCTTCACCTTCCACTCATATTAAGCTGACCCCAACATATATGAATACCTCAACCTGGACTCAATCATCGACTCAGTTTTATCAGAGTCTGTCTTCAACCCAATGGAGGCAAGTACACCAGTACCACGAAATAGATCGAATAGCACACGGAACACCACCGGATCAACATCATCTCGTACTGGACCATACAAATTACCACCCAAGATAAATATGAGGATAATGACAGTTAACTGCCGCAGCATAAGAGACAAACATGCCGGACTAGCTGCATCACTGGAATACACCAAGCCAGATATTGTAATAGGCACTGAATCATGGCTACAGGGAGTCAAACCTGGGAAAAACCCAACACCTGAGCACATCAAGTCAAGCGAAATTTTCCCAGAGAACTATGCGTGCTACCGAAATGACAGAGTATCCACTGGAGGGGGCGTCTTCATCCTTGTCCACAAGAGCTTAATATCAATGGAGCAACCACAACTGGTGACAGATAGCGAAATCAACTGGGTCAAGGTCAGATCAACATCCAGCAAGGACATACTGATAGGGGCTTACTATATGCCACACAGAGAGAACCACCACATCGCAGAGCTGGAGAAGTCCATCAACCTAGCGACATCCGGAAAGCAAAAACACATGATCATCTGTGGGGACTTTAATTGCCCGGATATAGAGTGGAACAGCTCAGTAGTAAACAGAGGAGCCCAAGACAAAGATATACAAACTCAACTACTAGAAATCATGTCAGAAAAAGGGCTAAAACAAATTCACGAACAACCAACTCGGGAAAAGAACTTGCTAGACCCGGTCTTCACCAACAATGCATCACTGGTAAAATCATCAACCAGCATACCAGGCATCTCTGACCACTCCATAGTCATTACTGACATCGACATGAAGCCCAGATACCAACATTCAAAACCGAGGAAGTGCTATCTATATAAAAAAAAGCAGCCTGGACACAACTTGGACTGGATCTGCAAATACTGGGAGAAGGCCTACGTACACTAAATAATGCAACCGTGGAGGATATGTGGAAACATCTAAAGGAGGGCATACACAGATCTATGGACCAACACATACCCTCTAAGCTGATATCACCAAAGCAGAACACTCCATGGGTAAACTATAAGATCAAGAAATTGCTACGAAAGAAACAGCGCCTATATACACAGGCAAAGAAGAACAACAACTGGACCAACTATCGAGCCATGCAGAAAGAATGTAAAAGGGAAACGAGGAAGGCTGAGTGGGATTACATCAACGCTAAGATTAAAGAAGGTTTAGAACAAAAGTCGACGAAACCATTCTGGAGATACATCAAGAGCAGAAAACAAGATAAGTGTCGCCATTGAAATCACAAGGCAAGCTGATTGACGACCCAAAAAGCAAAGCAGAAATCCTGGTAAAGCAGTTCCAGTCAGTATTCACCAAGAACCAACCACCACTTCCTGATCTTCAACCCAAATGCGAAAACATCGGCAAACTGACCGTGACAGTGAATGGCGTTGAAGCTCTGCTGAAGAGATTAAACTCATCCAAAGCTTCGGGCCCCAGACGGTATCCCAAACTCTATACTATAAAGAAGTACGCAAAACAACTGGCACCTGCCTTCAGGCTCATATTCCAACTCTCATTAGACACAGGCACATTGCCAAGGGACTGGCACAGCGCCAACATAGCCTCAGTCTACAAAAAAGGAGACCGACGTCAAGCGGAAAACTATCATCCTGTGTCCCTAACATCAGTACCGTGCAAGCTACTAGAACACCTCATATGCCGCCATATCCATGAACATCTGGAGAAGCACAACATACTAACATAGCTAAACCATGGCTTTCGAAGGGGATATTCCTGCGAAACACAACTAGCACTGACAACACAAGACATCTTACAATCATTTGACAACAAGAAGCAGATCGACGTGGCCATCCTTGATTTCTCCAAAGCTTTCGACACTGTGCCGCATGACAGCCTATTGACCAAACTAAATCACTGCGGTATCACAGGCCCGGTCAACAGATGGCTAGCATCCTTTCTGAAAGAAAGAAAGATGAGAGTTGCACTCGAGGGATACTACTCAGAAGAAGTTGACATGCTATCAGGAGTACCACAGGGAACAGTATTGGGACCGCTGATTTTTCTCTGTCACATAAATGACCTACCGGACACAGTAACATCACAAGTCCGCCTATTCGCAGATGACTGCCTCCTGTACTGCCAGATAAACACCTACAAAGACCACGAAATATTGCAACAAGATCTACGCAAACTGGAATCATGGGCCACCAAATGGGGGATGCGCTTTAATCCAACTAAGTGCTACATTATGAGCCTAAAGCAGAAGACACAAAGATTTTACCAACTAGCAGATACTCCAAGAAGTCACAAACAACCCGTACCTTGGCGTCCAATTCTCCAATGAAATGCAGTGGCAGCACCACATCGAGTCCACCACGAAGAAGGCAAACTCCACCCTCAACTTCCTTCGGCGAAATCTCAGGTACTGCCAAATGGATCTTAGAAAAACGGCATACATAGCATTAGTCCACCCTCAGCTAGAGTATGCAGCAACAATCTGGGATCCACACTATGAAAAGGACAAGACAAAACTGGAGAAGGTGCAACGCAAAGCAGCAAGATTTATAAAACAGGACTACCGAACGAGAGAGAAAGGCTGTGTAACATCAATGCTCAGTGAACTTCAACTACCATCCCTAGAAGCAAGAAGAAAGGAACAGAGACTGACACTATTTTACAAAGTGGTTAACCCTTTACCCAACAGAACGACCCTGTGCCAATGCATTCTCTTATATATGCGAGTCGACCATAGGTCGCCTCGCATATATAAGAGAATGCATTGGCTTAACACATTAAAAAAATGCATTGGCTCAACACATATTAAAAATGATAAAATTGTCAAAGAATGTTGAAAAATTTAAATTTAAAAAAAATTTAAAATTAATTTTTTTTTTTAGGATATACCGGTAACAATTCACATGCTTCAAAAGATGTAAAAATATTGACCGAGCATGGTGTGTCGGTCTGCCCTGTTGAGGTAAACCTTTCCTGAGAAAAGAAAACCCTTGACGTTGAATATTGATTGGTCCAGCCCCGAATTGTAAGGCTTGAAGATAACCGCATCTGCGAAATGAAGTCACCACCACTAGACACACGGTCTTTAAAGTGACCATCTTCAATGGAGCCGACCCCATAGGCGTGGGCTGCAAACATTCTAAAATTAAAGAAATATTTCAAGATGGTAACACAACCAACGAGAAGGTGGGCGTTTATTAAAAACCCTGCTCAACATTCGAATGATCACATGACGTTGACCAATCGGAAGATTATCAACTGGTGATAAAAGGTCAATAACGTACATGTAGATCGATAACCTGTGATGGTCGAAGAAGACAACCCTTTATCAACTAAGGAATACAAAAGGTTAGCACAATCCTCTAAAAGTGCTGGGTATGGACTAATATGTCCCTGAACACACCAACAACTAGATTGTTTGAAGTTACATACCCGTATATAATCTTTTCTGGTACCCGATCGCAAAGATGATGCCTCCAGAGAAATATAGCCCAGTCGGAAGGCCGTCTGTGACAATATGTCCATTGAGATTGGCCCTGCCATTAAATGCATGGACGCTGGATAGGCGGGAACTACATGTATCTGATTCCGTTACTGCGTTAACCGGGTAGGAACCATGGGTATTCTCACCGGAGTGTCTATGTGTAATAGCCGGGAAAACCAACATTGGCTGGGCCAAAATGGTGCTATCAAAAAATATTGGGCAAGCTGGAAATCTGTCCATGTGACCCAATATTCGGAGAAGAAGAGACGTCAGAGGGAACACATACGTAAACAGAGTGTTCCATGGAATTGACAGAGCATCTAATGCTAGTGCTTGTGGATAGTAAATCCATGAACAAATTTACATGTTTGTTGATACACTGTATCTCTGACACATTGGCAGACCGGATCAACACCGCATTTCCCTGAATGTGAGGAAGGAAATAATGGACAAATCGAATCACCGCCTCCATTGCCAGGACATTGATATGGGTCAGTTTTGTAAGAGAGACCAAACTCCCTGAACCATGATACCAATCATTGTACCTCCCCAGCCTGTTATGCTGCTCGCATCTGTCGTGATTATGACTTCGAGAGACACATGTAAAAAGGACCGACCCGTCACTACATTGTTATGTTGTGATCCTGTAACCACCACATGAAATGAGGTTAAGTTCTCTGAGGAAAGGGTACCTTGGCATTTAAATTTAAATTCATGTGCATTGGAGACCAATTCGCCAACAAACGTTAGTCAATCGGTCGCAGGAACAGCCTGTCCTTGGGTATTACCTCTAGGAAGGAAGCTACTGTCACTAACATAATTATAAACAGTCTGGCTATCACAGACGTCTGCAACAGAACATGAGATCCCCGTTTCAGAGAAATTATTCGCTACAGCGATGGATAAATCATACCCTGTTGAAGATCGCAGCGACAGCCCAGGGAATTCATCTCTTGGATCGGTTCCAGCCAAGACTTTGTCCAATTGAGTAAGAACCCAAATCTCTGCAGTGTTGTTGTGACAACTCGGCGATCGTCTAATAAGCCCTCCGTTGAATAGAGTTCATGATCAACCAATAGTCGAGAAACAGAATCAGACAAATTCCTCGCTGTCTCAAGTGAGCTGCCACTACGGAAGGTATCCGAGTAAAAACTTGTGATGCCATTGCTGGCCAAAAAAAATAGCTTCGAAATTGGGAAGTTTTTCCTTGAAAACAGAACTTGTAAAACTTCTGATGGTAATTTAAGACCTTCAGGTGCATGTACGCATCGCAAAAAGTTGAATGAAAAAAAAACATAATCACCTTTCTGAGCGATACAATTTACAAAGAACTGATTTCTATCTGTATCTGTACATCCCAGTGACCAGTTTGGCTTTTATGAGACGGAGTGTTTTCAGAGTGGCCATCTTGAAATCCTTTTTGACTAGAAAAGTGTTGAGGAACTTTACATGTACATTTAGAACTTGGATTAACTTGCCATACTATCTCTATTGGCAGTATATTGCTATCTACCGTAACAGTTCTTTTATTTCTAAAGAAATCAAAAATCTTTGCTGTGGAGGAACCCATGTTTCCTTCACTCCAAAGAACTGTGGAAAAGTCTGAAACTCTAGACTCAGATAGTCCGTGCATGTCTTCAGAACCCAAAGATCGTCGGTCAATTCCTGCCAAAACATTGAAAAATTATAAACGTCCCCCTATCGGTACGAGTTGTAGAGTAGAAAGTTTTATACTTAGTAACTTACATAGTCAAAAACTGTCCCCGTGGGAATGACGTCCCCCGCCGATGTACCTGTAGCCTCCTCGGCCACGACCATGTCCCTAGGAATCTCCGGTCGGTGTCATGTCAGATCGTCCATATGACGCAATTTTGGAGATACGAAAAGAAGATTCCTTTACTGGATTATTCCCCAATGAAGTCTTGAAAGAGTTGAACTCACCGAAGCGTGCGATTTACAGTTCGTCTTGACTTCCGGTTGGGACGAAAAAACTAGAGTTATCCATCCTCATCCTATTAAAGGTGGACTCAATGTTAACTGCAGGAATCAATTCTTGCACTTGCTGTTTCCGCTCACGGTGGGCTTTCAACATGGGTTTGATACCATTCCCAAAAAACTCTGTCCCCCTTGAGAGGAAGATTTGCCATTTGACTCATGGCGTCTGATTCCTACCAGCATGAATCGGACATGGCGCAGGTGCGTCGAAGAATTTATGTGATGGAAGGCGGCCGCTCTACCAGTCTGATCTAACGATTATGACGAAATTTCAAACACCTTCTGTCATTGTTCAATAGCCCTATCGGTGTCTACCCCATTCGCTTTCAAGCTGGTCAAACGATTCACAAGGGCTTGTTGAATATACACTGAACTGAGTCACGACCGCCAGACGGCCTACTCGTCGACCTTTGTACACTATATAAACTCAAACCTCTGGTAAGGCTGGGAGACTAAATATAGCGGTAATGTTATCATTTTACGTCAGATAACATTCTTAGTTCCATGTCCGGGTCTCTTGACCAAAGATTCGCCAAGTAGAAGATCTAAAGGAGGCACTTTAAAAAGTCCTCGGTCGCCTCATGCATCTATATAGGAAACTGGTAGAAAGTTTCTGTCGAGAACGCCGTCAGAGATGGATTATTCACATGTAATCGGAAATGACACACCTTTAGAAGTATAAATGCTTGATGTCGCATCACCTCCATACAAGCAATATTCATGCTTCATATTTTGTACCATGAACTGTTTTTGAATTATATGGAATAAATACTGTTGACAGCAAAGATGATGGATAAGAAGTGCGATAATTTTCGTCAAGGAAACCGTTTGAGCACTATTCATGCGTAAACCAATCGTCTGTGATTTGGTTATAATTTGAAAACATTTGTCTCCAATCATATCAGACAAACTTCCATCCACGGTGTCCAATTTTTCGTGCCATGTACATAATGCGCGAATTCACGGTTGGAAGAATGATCTCGGGCACTAACGCTAATATCATCTTCCTCTGATTCACTTATCTTGCCGCCGTGACCAACGTTCATTCTCTGAGTTCTACATGAACTGTGTCTGAACCAATACTTACCGAACGTCTAGTTGAAGGCGAGCTAGACCGAGAACGACTTGTATGCCTTGATTTTTACATCAAAGATATAAAACTGTCCAACTAAGTAGACATATTGGCAAACCCCGATTTCATATCAGCTTGGATTATGCCACAACGAGAATCCAACAGATCATACAGCGAAAACACGCTTCATACATTCACGAGCGCATCGGCGTGTCATGAGGTAAATCAGGCGTGTCGCCATGTCCCGATACCGCCGATTGAGCTGAAAGCATGGCTTCAGTCATGCAATAAATTAGAACACCAGAGCGATGTTTATTTCATCACCAGTAAACGAAAAGTGATAATGGTATCGTCCACTGTTGGGAGTATACCTGAGAGTTGGTCACGTGGAGCTGATTTTGTTTGTTGATAGGCTGGTTCTGCTTCGCGACACCAGGGCGAGTCCATTTTTGCCAGAAAGGAAAATTCCTAACGGTATATTAATTAGGTGAGGTTATGAAGTAAAAACATACAACTGACTTCATACAAAGGCTATTATCATACATAATATTTTAACACCGTACATTGTTAGAAACTTTGATATACACTTGTCCGGTTACACTAATTTCTGTGTTTCCAGTGAAGTGTGTTGAAGTAGGTCCTAAGGTACTACGGACCATATAGTAAACGACATGCACTTTTACTTTTAATAATTACAGACTTCGTAGCAGCAAAGAGGTTAAAATGCTTATGCTGAGGGGTGAAGTGATACTTCCTGGATACTTCCAGGGAAGCAAATTTTTTTCTTCTTAGGTTTACCCCCATTTTTTGAAACACTTCATAAATAACAAGAGCATCGCTAGGATCATGGCAAAATACGCCCTTTAGCCATTTTGAATTGTATTACCGCAAAATAAATAAAAGGTCTGCCGACCAAAGTGTCCCCCGAAATGGTGGCAAGTCGATGCCGCTTTGTTAAAGAAAGTAAAAAAAAAAATTGAAATTTTCTAATTCGAAAAGGGTTAATAACTCCGTAAAAAAATAATGTTTCCTTCATCTATATACATATTGCACATCTCCAATATGTGGGTACAATACTCTGAAGTTTCAAATATCTACGATCAAAACTGTAGGAGGAGTTGATTACACCATGAAGGTACCCTCATGCAGAAAATTATAAAAAATGTTCAAAGTTTCTAAGTCGAAAAGGGTTAATAACTCTGTCAAAAAATAATTTTTCCGTCATCTATATACATGTTGCACATCTTCAATATATGGGCAACAATATTCTGAAGTTTCAAATCTCTGGGATGAAATCTGTAGGAGGAGATGAAGGTACTCAAAAGTGTGACGGACGGACAAATGGACGGACGAACGTACGGACGGACGAACGGACGGACGGACGGAGCCCGTTTCTATAGTCCCCCAAAAATAAATTTTTCGGGGGACAATAACTATTTGAGCTTACAAAGAATATCTGATATACCCCTAATTTCAATGCCAAAATGCGGTCAAAATAGGGCTGTAACTTATAATTGGAAATAATTAGGACAGAACCCATATTCGAACTTTAGTCTGTATTTTTAGCTGGCAAACACACAAACCAGCTTTCGAAATACATACAAACTTTGGTTCAGATCAAATAATCCAAACTAAAGTTATCGGAAACCAAAAATGTTAACAGATGGACAGACAGATGGCTGGACAGACGGACAGACAAACTGATTTAATAATACAACCTTTTTTCAACAGGGCGTATAAAAATGTAATTTTTGATGACATGATTAAAATTGGGTGCTTGATCATTAAGTCAGCCTTTAAAATATAGTTCGAACAATATGTGTGCCTCTATTGGTTACCTACATATATAAAACCCTTTAATATGAATAGTTTACTTTCTCTATGGGTAGCCTTAAAAGTGTCTCTGTTTCAAGCACACAATCCCAAACATAAGTTACCTTATGTTTGCTGGATTCATCTTTAATGGCATATACCCTGTTAATTAAAGATACTTCAACTACAACTTCAGAAGTACAATGTCCTTTTGTGGATTTGTCAAACACTACAGATGAAAGAAAGGTACTGATTACTAATAGCAGTGAATTTACTACCAACATGACATTTCACTTCACACCGCTATGCAAACACAGCAAATATGGCTAGATCAAATATTGATAAAGCATTCAGGCAAGACACAGGCATGTGCGTCAGCCACAAAAGCTACTGCACAGATTTCTTCTGCATTAGTGATACATCATATCAAACACTAGGAAATCGATTGCAACAGCAATTGATCTGCCGAGGAAGGCAGAGACCATGCGACTATCCCACTGAGTAACCCATACAGCAATACCCTAAATAATCGACCCCTTAACCACAGCAGAATTATGGGTAATTTTTCAGGATTTAGTCGGAAATATGGCTTGTTGCCATTCATCGGAAAGCTCTCCATGGTTAAGGAGTCGATTATTTAGGGCTTTACTGTACTTCATATTTATAAACTGATATACCAGTCTTTCCAGGCTGTACCAGCAATCTGTCCAGGGCGTCAAAAATGGATAACGGCAAGATGGAACAAACCTTATCTCAATGGCAACTCTAAATAAATATTAAAAGTTGTCAAAGCAGTAACATCTTCATACATGTCACATGTTGGACGTGATTTTCTGAGTCAACCCACAAGAAGTCTTTGTGTTAGATCTCAGTCTATGATGCAAGATATTTGACTCTCCACGATATCACAATATGATAATCCCCCCTCAAACCCAACCCCTCCCTTTCAACCCCTGCCCCCGCCAATCCACCCTAACCGCTTGCACCCACAGTCATTTGCAGGTGCCTATGAATATCATATGGAAGTCTGAGTGGCTAAAAGCTAGCACAGTTATAGTTATCAATAAATAATTTGATCATAAAGCAGCTGTCAATTCACAAAATAATTTAAAACAATTGGTTGTCACTTAATTATTCATAAAGGTTATTATTCGATAACCTTTAATAATTGGTGTCAGTCACACTCTCAGAAAGAGCTGTAGTGGGCAGGTGGACAGCAACTGAACACGCATTTAGCAGCTGCGCAATGCCAAGATTGTTAATTGCAATTGAGCGACCAATGAAAATTATCAAAATGAAGTTTCTTTGCAAATGGATGCGTGATTTGACAGGTATTTGTTCCAAAGACATAATTGTTGATCATATTAAAAGCTGCTTACACATAAATGTGTTTATATGTGGTGTCATAATTAATAAATATTACCGAACGTCCGGTAATTTCCCGGAGTACCGAAAGTTTACCGACATGTTAAACATGCTTTTCTGGTATAATCTACTGAAACACACTCTGAATCTCTGGTAAAACAGTAATGAGAGGCCGATCACGATCAGCAGATGTTTAACCCATACCTTGGCGATAGCGATTAGCTATAACTGATAATTTGTCAAAGATATGATCACAGGAATCCATATATCAGTACCCAACTTGAAATCAAAAGCTCAAATAATTTGTCTTAAGAAGGGGTTAAAGTATTTAGGGTGGGGGAGGAGTTGTTTTAAATCTCATAGCTATGTCCCTATTCACCCAAGGACCTGTCACTGTGAGATCCAACAGTTTAGTGATATCGGAGGATATGTTTAGGAGTTTAAGTTAAAGGTACTCAATCCGTAAAGAGGGTCCCCATCTCAACAGATTCCAACAACAACAATCCGATCAGAGGGTCCTATATTACTATTTCTTTGGCTTTGGGGGTAAAAAATATTTGATTCGAGAAATATTGATTTTTGAAAATTCTTATGTTCTCGAGATGAGTACTAATAACTGCCGTCAATTTGGTAACCTGCTCGAGATTTTACGCCAAAACTCTATTCAAACAGACAAGGATGGATAGCTCTATAATCAAGTGGTAATAATAAAGAAATTTCCTCGACTCGAATCAAATATGGACCCCCGAAGCCATTGAAATAGTAAATGAGAGGAGTTTTATCGGATTGAGTACCTTTAATAACTCATTGGAAGCAAAAGTGATAAACCCTTATCTCTGCCACTTTCGACTTGCCAGATATTCAAAATTCATTCACTTCTAAAGAGAAATTGTAATTTGTTGACTGCTTTAACCCTTTGAGTGCCAGGTCCGATTTTTGTATCGACCCATATACCCTGTGCCAATGCATTCTCTTATATATGTGATAGGTCGCCTCGCATATATAAGAGAATGCATTGGCCTAACCAAAAATAAATAAATAAATAAAAATTCATATCTCTTCTTATTAATTGGGTGTACCCAAAACCTTCTATTTCTCTTCTTTTTTCGTTGTCGATACAAATATGCCAGTGCTATTATAACAAGTGTGTCATCAGACACTGCCTCCATTCTAGAAACTAATGTTATGAAACACAATACTTCGGGCGTTTATAATTATTCTGCCACGGCCATGTGAAAGCGACACACTCTCGCGGCGATGACAAAAAGTTTATTTGCTAGATAACCGCGCCGGCCGCGCCGCGCCCATGTGTAAGCAGCTTAAATTACATGTAGCTATTGGAATAAAATCTTCATATTTTCAAAACAGGACATCACACCTCATTAATGGTATAAAACTAAAACAAATGAAAGTGCCAATGACAATTTTTATATTTATTATTTAAATTTTTTTTTTATTATAAAAATTAAAACAAAAAATTGAATAAGCAGGAGTTAAATTTAAAAAAAATCTTAATTTATTTTTTTGCGATTTAAAAAAAAATGAAAGTGTCAATGACACTGTAGCTCAACTTGGAAAGGGAATAATTTCATGTATTACAGTCAATGGAGTGATTAGGAATGTGGAAAGTTGAAAGGCCTAGTTATGCAAAGAGTAAAATCCAAGATGGCCACTGGCAGCCATGTTTTTTTTGCCGAATGACCCCAAAAAGACTCATTCCCATCTACATGTCATTGTTAACATCCATTACAAATTTCATGATGATCCGACCAAAGGATTTAGTCATGCAAAGAGTAAAACAACAACTTTCATGATGATCAGACGAACACTCCGGACTGTAGCCCATGCTAATGGATTGAATTTTGAAATCCTAGATGGCTGCTGGCGGCCATGTTTTTTTTGTTGAACGACCCCAAAATGACCCTTTCCCATCTACATGACAACAGACAAATTTCATAATGATCCGACCAATTTCATAATAATCCGACCTGTAGCCTGTATTGTGGACGCCTCACACACGCACACACACAGACGACAGATACCAAGCCATTGGCAATAGCTAAAACTTTACAAAGTAAAGTTGAGCTAAAAAAGAAGTTATATGAAGGGATGCACTGACAAACTTCTCATCAGCATTACTGACTTCAGAAGATCAAGGTCCTCCATAATATCACATTTAGGAAGATCATAATTTTTAACCAAGCCATTGTAATATCATACCAAAACCTTTTCCTCTCACATCAATATATATTATTTTGTATATGCTTTAGAACAAAGTGATTCAGTGTATCAGCTACAGTAATGCCCTAAATAATCGACTCCTTAACCACAGCAGAATTATGGGTAACTTTTCAGGATTTAGTCATAAATATGGCTGGTTTCCATTCATCGGAAAGCTCTCACTGATAGCTTTCCGATGAATGGCAACACGCCATATTTATGACTAAATCCTAAAAAGTTACTCATAATTCTGCTGTGATTATAAAGGAGTCGATTATTTAGGGCATTACTGTAGTTAAATAATTCATTAGATATGCAAAAGCACTTCTTTGAACAAACTGTACGTAGAAACCACGAGTACGAAAGTACTACACTTTATAGCCAAGAATATTACTATAACTTCTTTGCTGTGCTGTTTGTAAAGTTTGATTAAATAGTTCATGTTGGATAATTGTTCCTTTCGGGAAACAAAAAGAACTAGGTGTGACTGTCCCAATGGGACTAAGGATACCCTCCCCCCCCCCCCCCCCCCCCCCCCCCGTGTTTTTAAAATAAGATGTTTCACATGTCAGTAAACATTTGGTTAAAATAATAAAATAACAGTTCCCATTGCAGGTGCACAACCCTAACCCTAATCTGAAACCTATTACCGAAAAATGTAGGAATAAAAGCTCGGACAAAATAATGCATGTTGCGAAAATGTTCTAAGTCGAAAAAGGGGAATAACTCCACAAAAAAAGTCTGACAGACATCATAATCGCAGGTGCACAGGTTCCCATGGTACTAAATATCTGTGCCAAGATTAAAAAACATTGACCTAAAAATGTAGGAATAAAAGCTTGGATAAAATTATGCATGTTGCAAAAAAATTTTATGTCGAAAAAGGGGGATAACTCCACCAAAAAATGTCGGACAGACGTCATAATCGCAGGTGCACAGGTTCCCATGGTATTAAATATCTGTGCCAAGTTAAAAAACAATTGACCTAAAAATGTAGGAATAAAAGCTCGGACAAAATTATACATGTTGCGAAAATTGTCAGTAAACATTTAGTTAAAATAATAAAATAACAGTTCCCATTGCAGGTGCATAACCCTAACCCTAATCTGAAACCTATTACCGAAAAATGTAGGAATAAAAGCTCGGACAAAATAATGCATGTTGCGAAAATGTTCTAAGTCGGAAAAGGGGGGATAACTCCACCAAAAAAAGTCTGACAGACGTCATAATTGCAGGTGCACAGGTTCCCATGGTGGTTGATGTCTGTGCCAAGTTTCACGGAAATTGATAAAAAAACGACTGAGAAAATCTCCGGACAAATTTGTGTCCACGGACGGACGGACAAGCCGATTCCAGTATACCCCCCTCTATAAACTTCGTTGCGGGTGGTATAATTAACAGAATCCTAGTGTTCAAGTTCCTATGTCCTTAATTTGTAAAAGAATGAAAATATCAATGACACTGTAACTCAACTTGCAGACATGATTGGGGTGAATTGTATACTGACTATATCATTCATACCAATCATGTCTGCAGGGAGTTACAGTGGAAAGTACCAAAAAAATAACAAGGGGTACGCATCTAAGATGCTTTTGTCAAGTTTTTTGGCAGTCGAACCAAACTTCTGCCAATAAGGTGCACAACTCCGGGGAAAAAAGTTGGACGGTGGTATATTATTGCAATAGACCAATTGAATCCGTTAATATTTAATTGAGTTATCGCACTAACGGTGATAAAATTGTGATTAAAATTGTGATTAAAATAGACAAACTAAGACCCATAACTCCGGAAAAAAATTTCGGACAAACCAGGTTTTCGAACTCGTATGAGATATTGTTGCAATAGACTCATACACCAAATATTGTTTAAATCGGTTAATATTTCATCGAGTTATCGCGCTAACGGTGATAACATTGCTAAAAATAGACAAACTAAGACCCATATTAAACTCCGGAAAAAAAATTCGGACAAACCCGGTTTTCGAACTCGTCCGAGATATTGTTGCAGGAGACTCATATAGCAAATATTGTTGAAATTGGTTAATATTTCATCGAGTTATCGCGCTATCGGTGATAAAATTGCTAAAAATAGACATACTAAAGACCCATAACTCCGGAAAAAAAATTCGGACAAACCCGGTTTTCGAACTCGTCCGAGATATTGTTGCAGGAGACTCATATACCAAATATTGTTGAAATCGGTTAATATTTCATCGAGTTATCGCGCTATCGGTGATAAAATTGCTAAAAATAGACAAACTAAGACCCATAACTCCGGAAAAAAAATTCGGACAAACCTGGTTTTCGAACTCGTCCGAGATATTGTTGCAGGAGACTCATATACCGAATATTGTTGAAATTGGTTAATATTTCATCGAGTTATCGCGCTATCGGTGATAACATTGCTAAAAATAGACCAACTAAGACCCATAACTCCGGAAAAAAAATTCGGACAAACCCGGTTTTCGAACTCGTCTGAGATATTGTTGCAGGAGACTCATATACCAAATATTGTTGAAATCAGTTAATATTTCATCGAGTTATCGCGCTATCGGTGATAAAATTGCTAAAAATAGACAAACTAAGACCCATAACTCCGGGAAAAAATTTCAGACAAACCTGGTTTTCGAACTCGTCTGAGATATTGTTGCAAGAGTCTCATATACCAAATATTGTTGAAATTGGTTAATATTTGCGTGAGTTATCGCGCTATCGGTGAAAAACTTAACTAAAAACCATCTAAGATGGATAACTCTTGTAAAAAAAAATCGGAAGAGACCCATTTTCTACAGTCAGTAAATAGTCATTGGGAGCAACTGCCATACCAAAAATTTTTTGAATCCATTCACAAATGTCAAAGTTATAAGGCATTCTTTAGGTCCGCCCGCCCGCCGCCCGCCCCGCCAACCGTCCCTCGCCAAACCATAAGTCAAGTTTTTGAAAAACTCGACTAAAAATTGATGCAAATTAAAATATCATGTATTCAACTATTTCACTAGACAATTTTAGGTCTGTCAATGAAGATTTCTTTTTAACTTGTCATCCATATTACCCCCCCACAAACTTTTGCCAGCTTCCACCTACTTACACATATGCCATCACCCCTATCAACCTGCCTATTAAGAAACATTAAATTTATCAACTTTTGCAATAATATATGACTCGACTCATATAAAAGACAGGCTGAATTTTACAATAATATTAAAACATTAAAAGAGAAACACATGCACTTTAATTTGATCAGTTCAATGATATTCAAACTAGACATATGCTCCTTCAAAACACAAGTAGATAATTACTGGCATACAAACAAATTAACAGCATTCACTTTATAGAACAATTGTCTGTTGACTAGAATCAGAACATGCTGTTATCAATTTCTCCCCAAGGAATAATGGATCAGAGACAAACAGTAGCATTAGTTAATCAAATGCACAAAACCTGCAGCGGAATTCTGCTTCCCCACTGATAATGTTAATCCTATCATCATTGTCATGGTGTTTTTGTAGTTCTGTGCATTACAGTAATGAGAACGTGCTCTCCAAGAGATCTGTTTCTACCTACCTAGAAAATTACTTTCTCTACTGGATACAAATAAATCAAAATTTCTATCTGTTACAAATAGATCTAATACAGCCTATTTAAAGCCACATGGTGATTTGCGCTCCAAAATATACCTAATAATATTCGCCTTTGGAAGGATCTAAACCCCATTCGCAAATAAGAACATTTGCCTAAAGCTTTAATATATATACTGAATAAAATTTATTTTGTTGCCAATAGCGGCGTGCATATCATTCACATAGCAGATCGAAGGATTTATCAACACTGCAAGTATTATAGAGTTACTGTTCTTCTGTAACACAGCGTGCCTTGTACAGGAATCAGGGATCTAAATGTGTTATAGAGTCGGGGAGCGAGTACACCGTGGAATGCTAAAGGTGAAGGTAACTGAAGAATGACCTTCACCTGATACATGCGACACGGATGACATCGCGTTTATTTGATTTGTACATAATATCTAAATAATTTAAACTGGTGAATGAATGGGGGAACGGATTTTTGTGAGCGGGAAATGTATTTAACTAGCTGTTGTAGATCTGGGTTTTTCCAGATCAAATTTGGCTGTGGGATAGCCCTGTCGTACACTTGGGGATTTATTTTAAAAAGTAAACACATGACCTATGATTTTTCTTGCATTTTCGTGATCAACTGGTGTCAATCTAGCTGGGTAAACATCACTGGTATGGCCTGCAGGCTTCAATTCAGTGAATTTGGCCGAAACGTTAACACTGTCGCCTATGGGAAACCATTTAGTTCAGTGATTCCTACAAGTCTAAATATAGTATATGTGTAGATGTCTGCACAAACTACCAAAATATAGATAATTGCATTGACATATCATATGCATATAGATATACCATAAAGCACATAACTGATGTTTTAACCCTTTGTTTTTGTATCAGCCCATATACCCTGTGCCAATGCATTCTCTTATATATGCGAGTCGACCATAGGTCGCCTCGCATATATAAGAGAATGCATTGGCCTAACAATTATAATTTTTTTTTAAATTTTTTTACAATTTTAATAATTTATTCTTATATTCGTTATTTTGTAGGTTTAGGGCCGATGAGATCGGCCCCTGGCACTCAAAGGGTTAATAATGAAGTTAAATGAGCAGTATTACCATGTATGTCGATATTATTAAATTGTTTTTAGCTGAACTATATACACGTTTTCTTTTATGGCATATCGCCAATGTAAACACATGTGCCTCGCTATTAAATCTGCAATTTTTTCATGTCATGGGCCTGGCTTGTTTGTTAGGCAATGCCTTTTTATTATACAGAAAATAATTTGTATATTTCTAATTTACCAAGATTTGTATCAGTTTATCATTTGTATAAATAACACCAGCATATATATTTTAAAACTTTTAATGGATTCGCGACTGGACGATGCAGTGCCACCTCTAGTTTTGAATATCCCCTCAATAGTTGATTGTAAGAAGGGCAGCTGACCCACGACATTGTACTTATGTGAACACCCACCCCCACCACCTGACATTACAAGAGTTAATACCCTTAATAATCCACCATCAATATCTCTCTGCTCTTAGAATAATTCTGAATGTGAACTGCAGGCATTGAACTGGAAAGCACCATATTTATATGAGAGTGCAAGTCCACTATTAGAGTCAGCTAATGTCTTATAAACATTGAGACATCTTCATCATATCCATAGTTTATAGCTAGATGAAGATGTGATTGCTAGAAAACTAATTTGCAAAGCAGTTCTGTCAAATTTGATAGAGTATGTACTCATTAGGGTCCAGACACAATGTGTTTTATTGATAAAATGTTAATACTGCAAACATACCACACATGATCTACCGAGATTGAGATTTTTTTCTATTGGTACAAAGAAAGCCTGGGCCCTTATGGTTATAATTGGGGAGAATCCAAGCACATCAACAACATGTGCACCACATAGATTATCATCAAGAACATGTGAGCCACAGAGATTGTCCTCAACAACATGTGCACCACAGAGATTATCCTCAACATCATGTGCACCACAGAGATTGTCCTCAACAACATCTGCACCACAGAGATTATCCTCAGAAAAAGGTGTTTTTCCACTGATGTTTAGTAATTTTCTGGGGTACCCTAATTTGAAACATGTCTTAATAAATCTGGCCTGTGATGACTGAACAAAACATGAGGATATACCTCATCCCTATGTGGTTCAAGAATATACAAAAGATAAATCATATGATGATGGCAGTTCTACCCAACCTCCCCCCCCCCCAACCCACCCATCCACCTAGGTGAACATCCTGGCTTAGTTTTCAAACTCATTTCAGAAACCCCTCTTGCGAACGCATATCCCAAAAAACTTTCAAATCCGTTGGATAATTGTTCAAGATAACCCCGGCCAACTTTTCGGGATGGATAGACAACCAGACAGATGGACAGACAGCCGGAACCCATTCCTATATCCCCTGCAGAAATATTTTCGGGCGGGGAATTAGACTCTTGAACAGCTACGCATTACACAGTGTGTCACTTTACAGCCACTATAAATAACTTCTCGGGACAATCACCTGATTCGCTGCATCCCTTCTTTACTGATAAATGTTTTGACTGGCTGACACTGATGTAATGCTTCTTGGAAATCTTCTTGGAAATCCCAGATATTTTCTTTAGACTATACACATTTGTTCAAGAGTCTAATTTTAATTAGAACTGTGATTATAGAGATACAGGGATGAACATATTTTACACCCTAAGGGCCATAACTTAAGAAGAAGTAATGCATGGACAAAACCTGTTACATGTGGATATTGTTCCCTTCATGCTGAAACGGTTGATGAAGCTGAAGGCATCACTCTCACCTAAAAAAAAGTTCTGAAGGGTACACAGGTTTTGAAAATGTAATGAAGGGTACACAGCTGGAGTTTGCTGGCTATTGATGTAATCTGTTTAAAAATTGGTTCAGAAGAACTCCGGTTATGACCACTGGTACTCAATCGAGTTGATGTCCTCTTCAAGAATCTTATTTTATACCGATTCGCGCCTCAAAGACGCTTTAAGCGGTTTAAAGTAGCATATTTATATTACACATCATTAGAAGGAGAATTGTTTACTGACCCAACCAAATCAATCATGCCATGTAACGACCCCATACCTCTTGTATTTATTGAAAACATCACCATAGTTGGAGAACTTTCTATAGGATTATTTATTTAAACCCTTCCATGACGGGAGCTTCCTGAAATTTTTCGAAAACCCTGTCAATGCAATTTTTCTCTTATATATGCTAATCTAGCACATATAACATATTGAATTGGCCTAACAATATTTACCTTTACATTGCAAGCCAGTGCATTACCTTATATATGTGAGGCTCCCTACTGGAAATTTGCATATATATAAAAGAATGCTTGGAACATGATCTTTAATGCTGCACCAGCGCATCTCCCATCATGAAATGGTTAAATATTACTGAGGGTGAGGTAATTTTTGTTCTGGGGACCTGTGAGTAATACTGACGTACTGAGTCTATTGTATGCTCGTTCTAATGAACGCATGGGAAGGCATGGGGCTTCTCCCAAATTAGATCATACTTTGTTACAATAATGTCCTAAATAATCGACTCCTTAACCACAGCAGAATTATGGGCATTTTTTCAGGATTTAGTCGGAAATATGGCTTTAGTCAGCCATATTTCTGACTAAATCCTGAAAAAGTTACCCATATTAATTCTGCTGTGGTTAAGGAGTCGATTATTTAGGGCATTACCGTATGTTCATTGTTTCCATTGGGCTCTTTCATCTGCAGAGTAAGTTCTGATTAGCCAGCAGACTGTGGCTTAAATTAACAGCATATCTTTTTGTATCATTGTGGTTTCTTACAGCTAGGAGCAGGTGCAGTAGAAGTCACCTAGTTTGGAGGGCACTTTAATATATATATCCAACATAAATTAATGAAAATGCATGTAAATGCCAAACACTTAACTCTATAGTCAAAACAAATCCATTTGAAAATTTGTGCAATTGGCTGATCAACTCTTCATGGCAATTAAATGGCCATTATAAAATGTCGATGGTCAGGGACAAATGGGCATCCAGGGGGTCTGCAGCCCCCACTACCCTTGGCTAATGATTGTAAAAAAAATTGTATTAACATTGGGCAAAAACAGATGCTTTGTGTTGTGGCCCCCACCCATACCTTGCCTATCAGCGTTTCCATCACCAACTGGCATTGATGCCAGAACCAGCAGATTGGTTCTGGATTTCCAAAGCAAAGCCCAAGACTGACTTCAAAGAAAGATGTTAAATAGCTAATTTGCTTTGATAGATGTCCTTATATTGTTTAGATAACACATGCAAGTAATCCCACTGGGGCATCATTCTTCCCCCAACTATGGAAGCACAAAACGTGACAAGATTACCTTAGATAAATAGTGATTTATTGCTGTTTTTGTCACAGAGAATTCCTGTATTTTTTTTACTGTAGCATCATCTGACAGCTATTCTAGAACCAATAGCATTTCGTGAGGACACCTTAATACCTGTATTAACCCCATAGTGTTAGATATAGCACTAGATGTTGTAAAAAGAAGTGACATTGTATTAACCCTTTCAACACTGAATGGATTCTCCCATTCAGTTACAACAGTATGCATTGGAAAATCATCTATTATTCAGCTGGAGGGATATTCATGCAATTGAAGCAGATGACAGATACCACAATTAAGAACAGAAGGATTCATATTCATTTGTGGGAAATGTTGAGATAATAAGAACTAATTATCTGAACATTTCTTAAATTAACTACGTGTACTCATTGATGAGTATTTAGTAAAGAATGGGTTAAGGTGGCACTGAAGTGAACCATTTTTATATCCTCATTTATAATTATAGTATTTTTTAATCTCGATAACTTTTCAGAACTATAGCTACTCTTGAAATTCAAAGGGAGTTTAATAATTTGTTTGTCAAAATTTGGTGATCTTTTTCTCCACAGAAAACATTTAAAAAAACAAATTGAACTGCAGTTTTATAATAATCCTCAAATAGGAAAGCAGATGAAAGTCACATTATATATTAAAGAGGTCAATTAAATGTATACTTTATCAAAATAGCCATCCAATTTAGTACTATACCATTCAAATGTAAATGTATACTTTTATAAATGAATATTAAAGAGAATCCAAATGTTTAAACAGGGTTAAATGGAGTTATTCATCAATAGAAGGAGAAGTTCATTACAAAGGACACAGATCTACTTCGATACAGAAGAGAGTTTTTATAAGAGAAAATCATTGGGTGGGTATCTTTGATGTAAAATATAGGCTACACTGGTAATGTTATATATAATTGTGTAAACTCTTCTCTAAATCGATGAAAATCAATCCAGTTTTTTTATTTTCTGTGATAACTCTTTGGATAAATATAACATAATAGGACATCTCTCCGTTAAATGTCATGTTGAAGCAATGGATTTCCTATATTTGAGCAAATCATGTTTAATTTTGGCTGTGATTGGAATTCAAAGAAGGCCGGGGCGTGTCTTGAATAGCTTCACATAAAAGGAAGTTCAATCAGATTTGGACAACCAGTATAGCAGCAAATATTTGTTAACATTCATTCTTTCATAGGATGTCAGATGTCTTCAACAAAATAATTCACATTACAGGAGGAGCCCAATTATTAAAGTAACAATTTAGACATTTTTCCTTTAAGTCAGAGTTTTGTTGAACCAACAAAATGGTAATCGAAATCTGGGGAAGAAAGGGGAGGTTGCCAAATATTAAACTGTTTCCACTCTCTCCATGAGAAATTGCACAAGATTATATGACAATTTACGACAAACTACTGAAATTAAGAAAAAATTGTAACCTAAATTCACTTCAAATCGGTATTAAAAAGACAATACAGGAAAAACTCCAATTTCATTTTCTTTTCTCAATACAATATTGGTATTGAATAGACTTTCCACTGATAGTCATATCTTCAATCATTTTAAAGTGATGTGAAACACTCCGGTCAGGTGATCAATAAGAAATTGTGCCATACTCTTGCTCAGTGGTTATTTTTATGAATATTAATTCAAATTGGCAAACACACACCATTATTCTTACATATTAATAAATGCAATGACTGTCAATGGCGAAATCGTTTGTGTTAGTTTATTGCCGATATTTGCATCCCGAATCAAGATGTAAATATTTACAATTGAGCGTAGTTCAGACGATGTTTTCTACGGTTGATTCCTTTGAAATTTTCGGCAATGTGAGTAGAAAGCTACATTCCCACAGCCTGAGCACTAACTTTATATCAATCAATTTCACGCACAAGAACAAGTCCATAATATGTCTTTAAGTTATGGGCATTATGTGGGTCTTCCAAATTCAATTCACACATTAAAAATATTATTACTTTTATATTCACGATAATAATCCAAGCAACTTTGGAGCCTTTTCATGAGATGATTATACTGTCAGATATTGATACTTTTAGGCCTAATTTTACTGTTATTTTATTGCATATGTGGCTTCAATTGTGTAGTTAATTTTTTTTCCGATATTTATTTGTGAAACTAATCCACCAATTTGACTTTATTTAATCTGGAGGTCACTTTGTCTATCAAACTGGTGAGATTATTTGTACTGGATTGAAAGCAAATCTATGATGTTATAACTAAAGTATTTGGTACTGCAGAATTAAAATTTTGTTTTGACTAATATTATTTTACTACCACCAAACTTGTACTACACAAAAATATGGCCAATGCTTGGGTGTGTTTGTCAATGTTCCGACCCATAAACCTTAGTAAACAAGTAAAACTGGATTAAACTCAATCCATGTGGAAACAAGAGATTGCACTGCGGGTGGCATACCCACACGGGTGTCATACCCACACGGTGGCAAATTCGAACCAACAAAGTATCATAAACAAAGATAAATAACTGTATAATGGAAAACATCCATACCAAATTTCATTGATATCCGTCATCCGTTGGTGGAGATACGGGAAAAAAACCAACACTTCCAAATCTACAAGATGAACGACTATAGAACGGAAAACCAGAAAAAGAAAAAAACGATTGAACTCTTAATAAAATGATTGAACACTCAATTCATGGTTGTGAAAATATATACCAAATCCTGAAAAAAATGAAAGTGTCAATGACACTGTAGCTCAACTTGGAAAGGGAATAATTTAATGTATTACAGTCAATGGAGCGATTAGGAATGTGGAAAGTTGAATGTCTAATACTAGTTTATAGACATGAAGAGAAAAGTAAAATCCAAGATGGCTGCTGGCGGCCATGTTTTCGGCCGAATGACCCCAAAATGATTGTATCCCATCTACATGTCATCGTTAACATCCATGACAAATTTTATGACGATCAGACTAAAGGTACGACCTGTAGCCTATGCTAAAGAATTTAGTCATACAAAGAGTAAAATCCAAGATGGCTGCTGGCGGCCATGTTTTTTGGCCGAATGACACCAAAATGACTCGTTCCCATCTACATTCCAATTTCAACAGCCATGACAAATTTTATGATGATCAGACTAAATGTACGACCTGTAGCCCGTGCTAAAGGATTTAGTCATACAAAGAGTAAAATCAAAGATGGCTGCTGGCGGCCATGTTTTTCTGCCGAATGACCCCAAAATTACTCGTTCCCATTTACATTCCAATTTCAACAGCCATGACAAATTTTATGTTGATCAGACTAAAGGTACGACCTGTAGCCCGTGCTAAAGGATTTAGTCATACAAAGAGTAAAATCAAAGATGGCTGCTGGCGGCCATGTTTTTCTGCCGAATGACCCCAAAATGACTCGTTCCCATCTACATGTCATTATTAACATTCACGACAAATTTTATGATGATCAGACTAAAGGTACAACCTGTAGCCCGTGCTAAAGGATTTAGTCATACAAAGAGTAAAATCCAAGATGGCTGCTGGCGACCATGTTTTTTGGCCGAATGACCCCAAAATTACTCGTTCCCATCTACATGTCATTGTTAACATCCATGACAAATTTTATGATGATCAGACGAACAGTACGACCTGTGGCCCGTGCTAATGGATTAAATTTTGAAATCCAAGATGGCCACTGGCGGCCATGTTTATTGGCCGAATGACCCCAAAATTACTCGTTCCCATCTACATTCCAATTTCAACAGCCATAACAAATTTTATGATGATCAGACTAAAGGTACGGCCTGTAGCCCGTGCTAAAGGATTTAGTCATACAAAGAGTAAAATCCAAGATGGCTGCTGGCGGCCATGTTTTTTTGGCCGATTGACCCCAAAATGACTCGTTCCCATCTACATGTCATTATTAACATTCTTGACAAATTTTATGATGATCAGACTAAAAGTAGGACCTGTAGCCCGTGCTAAAGGATTTAGTCATACAAAGAGTAAAATCCAAGATGGCTGCTGGCGGCCATGTTTTTTGGCCGAATGACCCCAAAATTACTCGTTCCCATCTACATGTCAATATTAACATCCATGACAAATTTGATGATGATCAGACTAAAGGTACGACCTGTAGCCCGTGCTAAAGAATTTAGTCATACAAAGAGTAAAATCCAAGAAGGCTGCTGGCCGCCATGTTTTTTGGCCGAATGACCCCAAAATTACTCGTTCCCATCTACATGTCAATATTAACATCCATGACAAATTTCATGATGATCAGACGAACAGTACGACCTGTGGCCCGTGCTAATGGATTGAATTTTGAAATCCAAGATGGCCGCTGGCGGCCAAGTTTTTTGTCCGAATGACCCCAAAATGACTCGTTCCCATCTACATTCCAATTTCAACAGCCATGACAAATTTCATGATGATCGGACTAAAGGTACGACCTGTAGCCCGTGCTAAAGGATTTAGTCATACAAAGAGTGAAATCAAAGATGCCTGTTGGCGGCCATGTTTTTTGGCCGAATGACCCCAAAATGACTCGTTCCCATCTACATGTTATTATTAACATTCTTGACAAATTTTATGATGATCAGACTAAAAGTACGACCTGTAGCCCGTGCTAAAGAATTTAGTCATACAAAGAGTAAAATCCAAGATGGCTGCTGGCGGCCATGTTTTTGGGCCGAATGACCCCAAAATTACTTGTTCCCATCTACATGTCAATATTAACATCCATGACAAATTTCATGACGATCAGACAAACAGTACGCCCTGTAGCCCGTGCTAATGGATTGAATTTTGAAATGCAAGATGGCCACTGGCGGTCATGTTTTTTTACCGAATGACCCCAAAATTAATCATTCTGGTCTAAATGTTGATGTCAACAGCTATGACAAATGATGGAAAACTCCGTTGAATGCCCTCATAGTAGTGAACATCCATACCAAATTTCCACCAGTGGTGGAGATATCTGCTCGGACGGACAAAAAAAAAAAACATTTCCAGATAAACAAAGATGAATAACTCTAAAACGGAAAATCCGGAAAAAACGATTGAACAATCCAACGGACGCACAAGGTCAATACAGTATACCCCCCATTCTCTTCGAAAGTGGGGGTATAATTACATGGCAGTCTGATGATATCATGATTGGTAAAATGACATCGCAGCTGTGAAAATATATACCAAATCCTGAGAAAAAAAAATGATGGAAAACTCCGTTGAATGCCCTCATAGTAGTGAACATCCATACCAAATTTCCACCAGTGGTGGAGATATCTGCTCGGACGGACCAAAAAAAACAATATTTCCAGATAAACAAAGATGAATAACTCTAAAACGGAAAATCCGGAAAAAACGATTGAACAATCCAACGGACGCACAAGGTCAATACAGTATACCCCCCATTCTCTTCGAAAGTGGGGGTATAATTACATGGCAGTCTGATGATATCATGATTGGTAAAATGACATCGCAGCTACAATGGATAGAATGAATAGAAGCTAAATGAATATGCAAGAAGTCCCCATTAGATACCTTCTCACTTCGACAGGAGGTCATAAAATAATAAAGACAAATGACATTGGCATTCAAAGGTGATAAGCAACTTCTTAACATTTATTGGGGAAACTTCAATACGTAATATTACATGTTGAGGGTTAAACTATTTGGTCTCTATTTAGATCATGTAAATAGACATGATGAAGTGAACCTGCCCAGGCAACTGATGCTCAGAATATCTCTGGGGATGAGGTAGCTTTCATGTACAGACAGAGTAATAATATGGATGATGCCTGCTGGCATCCTAGTGGAATTTATTATTCACCCACGGCCTATAAATGGCATCAGAAAACATATCTGAAAACATATGATTAATTTCATTGCATGACTATATAAAATAACTTTTTCAGCTTTGATATTGCAATTGCATGACATAGATTAATCCAGTACATATGGGTGCTAGCATGCTTGAATATGCATACAAAACAACATGCAGTGGTTGTCCTTTTATGACACATGCACAGCTAGACACAAACATTTACATTTGCTCATGAAGGCTGTGCCATGGCCCTTCAGTGAATCCACAACCCATGGAACTTCCTGGACGTCAAGTCAAAAATAAAATTGGAAAGCAATATTACGGTCAGTAGAATAGAAATGAGTTAACCAACTCAATTAATTGGTCATTGCGCCTTAATTGCGCCTTAATTGCCACTGAAGGACCATGGTCAAGGGGCACTTTTAACTTTTTTTAACTCATGAAGGCTGTGCCATGGCCCTTCAGTGAATCCACAACCCATGGAACTTCCTGGACGTCAAGTCAAAAATAAAATTGGAAAGCAATATTACGGTCAGTAGAATAGAAATGAGTTAACCAACTCAATTAATTGGTCATTGCACCTTAATTGCGCCTTAATTGCCACTGAAGGACCATGGTCAAGGGGCACTTTTAACTTTTTTAACTTTTTAACTTTTAACAAGAGCTAGCTATGCTGGGCGTGCAAAATACGCCCTCTCTGGGGAAAATTTCAGGGATTTTCTAAGTCAAATTACGTCAAATAAGGGGCACAACTCCGGTGAAAATTGCGCCTTAATTGCCACTGAAGGACCATGGTCAAGGGGCACTTTTAACTTTTTTAACTTTTTAACTTTTAACAAGAGCTAGCTATGCTGGGCGTGCAAAATACGCCCTCTCTGGGGAAAATTTCAGGGATTTTCTAAGTCAAATTACGTCAAATAAGGGGCACAACTCCGGTGAAAATTGGCGGACGGAACCCAAATTCGAACTTGAGCTGTCTTTTCTCCTAATAAACCCACATACCAAATTTGATAGAAATTGGTTCACTCTAGTTAAAGTTATCTTCGGACAACAAATTTCAGGGATTTTCTAAGTCTCATTACGTAAAAAAAGGGGCCATAACTCTCGCAAAAATTATCGGATTAAAACGAAATTCGGACTTGAGCTGTATTTTGATATATGTAATCCACAAAAAAACGGGTTTTGCGTATAAACATTCCAAAATCGAGTTATCATCCAGAAACCAAAAAACATAAGAAAAACTGAATTTTCTGAGTCGAAAAAGGGGCATAACTCTGCCAAAAATGGTCGGACAAAACCCAAGTTCGAACTTGACCTGTGTTTTGGTGGGAGAAAGTAATATACCAAATTTGGATTCATTCCGATAAACTATACTAAAGTTATCATCAAGCGTTATTTATATAAGTTGCTTTTTCTCCCTGAAATCTGAGTATATTAAGTTACATGCAAATAGCTTGGTTTTTTTAACCATATTAAATTCAAGATTGGACCCACAAATGATGATATAACATACTCCATGCACACCAGACCAGTTTAATAATGAGCATCTTGTCTAAACATATTATTCATCTTTACAATTTAGAGCTTCCACTACTTCGGCTAGATAATCTGCCATTGTTTTACAGTCTTCATCTTCAGAAGGAACTAGACATTCGCAAAACTATAGGGTAAGAAATAGGAGTATAAAGAGCCCTAAATTCACACCCGCATCCAGAGTGTATCCTATAAAAGTTTCTCTCAGGGGTTCCAGTCACCCTTGCCTTCATCCGACACTGGAAATGTTGTTGAGAATGATATAATTCTCTAGGTTTGTTTGTAGTATTTTTCATCAATAAAAGTCGGTAAAAATTTAAATTATAACTCTCACTTTATATATAGATTGAATATTATATCGAAACTAATAATTTTTCATAATAAAAATTTTCTATGTGTTATCATACATTAATCACCATAATAAATGATCTGGTCTTACTTTAATAATACACTGCCAATATTAGGGCCGATATTTAGGCACATAATTTGTGCCGATATACACTCGTCTGACACATGTAATAACTTACTAGATATCAAACTCTACACTGGGTGAAGTACAGTTATAGAATATAGTATATATGGCCCCTTACTCTACAGTCCCCTGCCACCTCTATTTCCAAGCTTTCACTTTGTGTATGTACTGATCAAAAGCCATGTAGCTGCAGAGATCCATTCATGGAGAGAAGTCACACAAACACTATTATACTGTACATAATATAGTTTATATGTCATCTGATCTACTATTCAAGTATTAAACTAACCTTTCATCATATCATATGGGAGCACACATGTAACAATTAAGTAATAAATTGGTCTACACGATTCCAGACTACTAAATATATGGTATTATAGAGTGGTAAGAGTGTATCCACCCAGCTATATTATGTTTTTCCTGGCGTGTTATTGTTCTGTACTTGACTGACTCCTCAGATGCTGGTGTATATCTATAATAAAGCGCCTTCACATATGAAATGCCACCACCCTGGGGTCAAATAACAACATAAGACATCATGCTAAATGAAGTGAAATGAGCATGCTTATATGACTACTAAAACTCAAGAAATCAACTATGAGGACTGAATATATTTTATAAAAGCAAACATTAACCCTATCTTTACAAAATAGATTCTGCCACCCAGTTATCAAAGTATAAATGTATATTTAAGTGTATATTGGATGAGTCTATTATTAAAGCAGACAGCAGACAGAAAATCAGGTCTGTAGCTGTCTGTAGAAGGATTCCTAATTCATATTAAAGTGGAATATGTGGGACCTAGCTATGGCTGTTTGTAGAAACTTATTATCTGAACATTTCCCAAGTGAACTACTCATCGAACTACTCATCAATGAGTATTTATTAAAAAAAAGGTTTAATTGATCTCCCATTTCGATCCTCAGTTATGCCATCATAGTAGTGAACATCCATACCAAATTTCTTTGATATCCATTAACCGGTGGTGGAGATACCGACAAAAAACCAACACTTCCAAATAAACAAAGATGAATAACTCTAGAATGGGAAACCGGAAAAAATTAATTGAACACTATATTGATTGCCCTCATATTAGTGAACAACGATATCAAATTCAATTGAGATTCGTCAACAGGTGATGGAGATATCTACATGATCGAACGCACACAAAAACCCATTTCCAGATAAACCTGGATAAACGAAGACAAATAACTCTAGAACAGAAATGAAAGTGTCAATGACATTGTAGCTCAACTTTGAAAGGGAATAATTTCATGTGTTACAGTCAATGGAGTGATTAGGAATGTGGCAAGTTGAAATATCAATGTAATACTAGATTATCAACATGAAGAGATATATATAAAATAAAATCCAAGATGGTCGCCGGCGGCTATGTTTTCCAATGAATATCAAAAACATTTGATAGCACCCAGTAGATAGCACTAGTAGATCAATATCAAGATGAATATGAAGTTTGGTGATGATCGGATGAGGGAAGTGGACTGTAGTGTGTGCCAAAGGATTTAGTCATGCAAAGAGTAAAATCCAAGATGGCTGCCAGCAGCCATGTTTTATGGCCGAATGACCCCAAAATGACTCATTCCCATCTACATGTTTTCATGATGATCAGATGAATAGTTCGGCCTGTATCCAATGTTAATGGTGTGAATTTTGAAATCCAAGATGGCCTCTGGCGGCAATGTTTTTTTGCCGAATGACCCTAAAATGACTTGTTTCCCATCTACATGTCAATATCAACAGCCATGACAAATTTCATGATGATCTGACCAAAGGTACGACTTGAAGCCCATGCCAAAGTATTTTGGTCATTCAAAGAGTAAAAACCAAGATGGCTGTCGCTGGCCATGTTTTATGGCCGAATGACCCTAAAATGAATTCTTCCAAACTACATTTCAATGTCAACAGCCATGACAAATTTCATGATGATCTGAAAAGGTACGACCTGTAGCCCATGCCAAAGGATTTAGTCATGCAAAGAGTAAAATCCAAGATGGCAGCCAGCGGCCATGTTTTATGGCCAAATGACCCCAATATGTCTACATGCCAATATTAACAACCACGACAAATTTCATAATGATAGATGAACACTCTGGCCTGTATATATAGCCCGTGCTAATGGATTGAATTTTGATATCCAAGATGGCCACTGGTGGCCATGTTTTTTTGCTGAATGATGTCAAAATGACTCGTTCCCCATCTACATGTCAATGTCAACAGCCACGATAAATTTTATAATGATCCGACCAATGGTATGGCTTGTAGCCCATTTCAAAGGATTTAGTCATGCCAATAGCAAAATCCAAGATGGCTGCCAGTGGCCATGTTTTATGGCCGATTGACCCCAAAATAACTCGTTTCCCATCTATATGTCAATATTAACATCCATGACAAATTTCATGATGATCAGACAAACAGTATGACCCGTCACCCGTGCTAATGGATTGAATTTTGAAATCCAATATCCCAAGGTACGACCTATGGCCTGTGCTAAAGGAAATTGTTGACGGACGCACACGGACGAAGGACACCAAGGCATGGCAATAGCACAAACTTTACAAAGTTAAGTTGAGCTAAAAACGATTGAACACTCCATTGAATTCCCAATATTATGTTTGAGATATCTGCCGGGACGAATGAACGGATACCATGACCCTGACGAGGTCAATCCAGTATACCCACCATTATCTTCGAGAGTTGGTGTACCCCCCCCCCCCCCCCTCGGCCCCCATTCTCTTCAAGAGTGGGGGTATAATAAGCAGACTTCAGATAATAAAAGTACAGGAGGAGTGCTATTTATTGGAGGGAAATTTTCAGATAATATGTTCAACAAACACGGCGGAGAGATGTACTGGGAACTACTCATCAATGAGTGTTTAGTAAAGACTTTTATTTTGGTGAAGGGTATATGTTCATTCACAGGGAGAAAAGATATCTGACAGTGAATAATTAACTGCCCATAGAGTTAATTGTTAGAAATATAAACATCAATGTCACTCATTTATACCTGCATACATTAAGTTGAAACAATGTTTACCCTCATTATGTGAGCAACAGTACCTAAGTGTTACTGAGGTATACTGAGGTACATCTATGCCATTATGAACATTACATTCTATATATGTCAGTCTACAAGGCACAGTGCCAAGTGTGTAACAATCATGAATGGGTTTAATTCAGTACCCAGCCATCATGGGTAGAAGAAAGGTTTTCTTCACACTGCAATTCAAAATTAGTAGTTTTTGATGGGAATAATGACAAAGAGAGACAACTGACAGCGGAATGTGTTACAGGGATGGAAAGCAATATAGCAATATCATGAAGAAAGATAACATAGATGGTGCTAATAGACCATGTAATATAAAGTAAATGTGTTATGGAGTAGCCATGCCAGAATCAGCTCCAGACAATGACAACATTCAGTTTTCTCTCTCAATGTACTTGAATGTAGGACCCCTGATGGATAATGATACTAACACAGAACAAGCAAGTGCATAACTATAATAATAACACTTTCATGCAGTGTTCTGGTATGTCAATGGTATTTAATAAAGGTCTAATTCTACTGATACTACTGTGGGTGTACAACAACAAAATAAAAACAACAATCTATCTCAGACCCCTAGTTCAATTCAGGAGCCTCTATTCTGCCTCAAGACTATCATATCCATCTTGGAATATGACACGTCAAATTTCAATATCCAGTTTAGGTTTATGAACAATTTAACTCAGTGGATGTGGCTATCATAACACTATGGAAAAAGGGGCAGTATAATATAACAAGAAAACCATAGTCAGAAATGGTAATGCCCTCAAAATCATATTATTTTAGGCATATAAAAAAATATATTGGAGCTTTATTATGTAACTCATACCATAGTTCATAAATCTTTCAGTCAATAAAATGGCAATTTCTCGGAAAGAAGACGCTAAGACTGAGCATGCGCACTCAAATTAAATTCAAATTTCAAATTCAATAAGTTTTATTTGATATTATCGAATAATAACATTATACATACAACAGGACCCCACAAAAGCTGGGCTTACGAGGGCAGGACCCTTTAATATACAAATATATTACATTAATATTAGATTGACATTAAAGTTGCTTTGTATATTTACAGGTGGTGCAATGGTGTGTGACAACGACAAAGATTTTGGGGACGGGTATGCAAGGGGTGTGGGCAGGGGAGGGGGGATGGGGTATGTCACAGTTCACAGTATAGTCTTCATTTTGCAATGATATATTTAGATCATGTAATACCAAGCTCCATCTCATGCTGCGACCTGATGTAGATGCATCATCTCACAACCCACACAAGTCAATTCCAGTAAGTGTGTTGATTATGAGATAACCCAACCATATATATACAATTAATGCTGGGTATCTAAATATTGTATTAGGATAGATTCACTTATAATAACTATATACAGATACAGAGATTGAGGCATGTTTCGATAGGTTAGTTTGGTTCATTCTGAGTTATCCATTGGTTATTGTACGGATTTCAATATGGGATGACACGTTAGATATATAATACATGTGGTTGAAATATTCAGACTTTTCTTTCCCCTCACCATGTAGGGCTAATCAGAGTAGGAGGAATTATACATTTAATAAGAGTATGAAACAATGAGGAGCTTCTCCTAATCTGAATAGCCCTGTGGTGTCAGAAATCTGCTTTGCATTAATACTAGAGTACATGTTGGTATAAACCAGGGAGGAGTACTATATCAGTGGGGGAGGTTGGTTTTATGTTGCTTGTTAATGAAATATTCTTTCAGATATTTTGAGTAATATCAATTTATATTCTGAGTTATACCCACAATTCACTGTTCACACTTCACAAGTCCACAGGCTCCCAATGGGTTATATAAATTATTTTTCATAGGCCCTTTATGGCTTGAATACTATTTCCCTATTTACTAAAGTAAAATAAAAATACCGATTTTGTTGTGTTGTTTACCAAAGTATCATCATTAAATCTGAATTGTGCATGAAATAGCATGCAGAATAATAATCAGGCCAAAATTGTTGAACTTTGTTACATGGTTACATGGTTCAAGTATGCAAATACCAGGTAAGTTTTTAATGACATTTAGTCCATCACCTCCTATGACATGGTGTGATTGACAATATACACCCTAAGATGGTGTAAAAATTTCTTCACTCAACAGACAATAATAATAGCTTCCTTTTTATGTGTTTTATGTGTTTAACACAGGTTTCATTATATGCAATTGCTATTCCGACAATCAATTGCAATTAAGTTTTTAGCAGCGGGAACACTGGTACTATGAACACTGGTACTATGAACACTTTATGTATACTTCGGATTATAGCCATTGAAGTTATCATCTTCGTCAGCCAATGATTTCAGTATGGTGATAGATGTGAGTAGAGTGCAGGTATCCAGCAATTTACGCCATCAGCTATGGGTCAAAGTTTATCTTGCCTGTAATGTCACAAATGACTATGAGGCTGATAGCAGTGTAAAGAGCAGGTTTTTTTCAAACATGACACTGTGAAATATATCTGCGTTTGATGTCAGATGTAGGTTAATTTGTTATAAGACATAAACAAAGGCTTGTTTATCTTTGATATTTGTGTCTAGTTTCTAGCAAGTGAAATTGATAGATAGATGCTCGTAATGAATAAGTTCACTTTCAAGAATAGATGTGTATAGAACAAGGATTTCAATATATCACACAATATGGCAAATGCTCAAATGTACTGCACCATAATGGGCCTTTGGCATTTTAGATAATTTTCCAAGATACAATCAAGTTCTTCCTTCTTTTCTTGCACCTATTAACTTGACCTAAGGAATATTAAATCTATGTCTCATGCATCACAGGTTATCTTTGAAATAGGATAAAATCTTCAATATATAAGGTAATATAACAATGTGGTGTGTGTGTGTGTGTATATATATATATATAATGTCTGTTGATTATTTAATGAATAATCGCAGTTTCCCATGTAATTACAGTTTAAAGGCATATAAATTGTAGTGAATTATGATCAATCGAAGAGATTTATGATTTCTGAAAAATTTATGATCAGTTTGTGATTCAGTATAATGCCTTGAAAATGTGTAATTATATTAGGAAACTAATATTATAAAGTTATTATACAATGTTGTGTACAGTATGTGTTTTTCTTGTACGAGTCCAGGTTGTGGTGAAAAGTCATATTGGACGGGACATGCAGTGTCGAGTCCAATATGACTTTTCACCCCAACCTGGACGAGTACAAGAAAAGCTCATACTACACACAACATTGTATAATGACATTTTTATTATCCATCTGTGTTTATCCAAATTTTGGGATTAAAATTTTGTGGTTATTTTTAGTAATTTTGTCGGCAATTAATTATCTATAAAAGCCTGTATTTTGATCATCAGAAAGCATGATTTGGGACAGTAAACATAAACACGGAAGTGAAAAAAAAAAAACTCAATGCGGAATTGAAACGTCTGCTAAATCCACCAGTGTTGCGCGCGCATTACAATTTCACCGATTCATTTCGCAACAGAGTTAATTCGTGACATCACAGAGTCCCGCTAAAAAGTGATATTGCATACTTGGGAGTCCAATATGACATTCGGGAGTCCAATATGACTTTTTCCCGGATTATCACGTCGCGGCTTTTGCCCAATCAGAAATAGTGTTAGTTAAGGGATGGATATAATAATATTACTTATTATTACATATCAATGAAAAATATCAACCTGAACTGACCTGACAGTGCATTTTCATTTTCAGTTTCATTAAATATTGGGAACTTATTGGTGCCATTGCAACATTGCCATTGCAACATAATGTGTTGTGTGATGAATTCCTGCAGTCAATGTTCACATGTAATTATTCTGTTTTAATAATTAAATACATTACAATTTTGGAAACCAATGGCAAAACACTATATATATATATATATATATATATAGAGAATGAATTGGATGCGGTTATTCATATAGGGGTTGCTCACCAGACTGCAAAGACTGATAAGACTGGGACTCTGGAGACCACAACAGTCAGCACTTTTCATAATCACTTTAAAAGAAGTAGATTTAAACAGGATATGTGGCTAGAGAGACTTCATGTAGATTGGTGAAAATCCACATTGAAATTACCAACTGTACACTACTGATCACCCCCCTCCTCCAGCTCAACAAGTCCCCTCCCGACCGGGCTCCAGACTCCCAAGTCTTAGGTTGGAATTTCACAACCGACACCTCAAACTTTCTCAATTGTTGGAAATTTCCAATCTCACAAGCGCCTTTTTCTAAAACCATTTAGACATGCTTGAAGCCCAATTATCCATGGACCCAAAACACAATACATGTATGTCAGACTAATCAGTCAGGTGGTTCCAAGGTGGATGTTTTAATGAATTTGGTATTTCAATGATTTTATTAGACACAAAAGTGTTAACTCCCCATAGCCCGCCATTTCTTGACAGGTTGACCTCATTTTAACAAATCTGAATCTCAGTCACTAAGGGATCCTCCTGATTCCTCAATACTATATGTAAGCTAAATAGTCCAACCTCTCTTGAGAAGACATTTTAAGAATTACTAGAGAGACATATAGTTATGTCCCTGGTCCCACCCTATCCTGGTGACCCCATCTGAATAAATTTGAATCCAGACACCAAAGAACCCTTCATACATATCATAAATATCAGTAAAATAGACCTGATGGTCCTTGTGAAGGAAGCATATTAAGAGGGAAACTGTCCTTTCGCTTGGCCCCTATTTGACCAGGTGACCCCATTTAAAACGAGAGGCCGATCACGATCGGCAGATGTTAACCCATCCCTTGGCGATAGTAAATTACTCTGATCGGAATTATAAATGAGAGTTTTTATGTTGAATTATAGAGTATACTGTTAGGTACTATTATAGACAATGCACATAACACAAATTACTGGAATTTATGTGTCACTCACATTTATATAAGAGAATGCACTGGAACAGGATCTGTAATGCTGAACCACCACAGCCTTGGGTTAAATGTGAAAAGGTGACCTGGACATGCAATACTTGATCAAGAGATTCCAATATAATGATAATGTATCAAATTCTACCCACAACAGCAATCAAGATAAACATCTCACTGCTGACCGATTAATATCTGTTATACAGCAGAGCTGTCAATAAATCACATGCTTTTGTTAAATAGGGCAAGGAATTCAAACTAAATAAATAAAAAAATTTAAGAGTGAATTTATTTTTTTGGAAAAAGAGCCATCAGTTAAAAATTGTCTGATCAAACACATATTCGAACTCGATCTGTTTTTTGTGCTGAGAAATTCATATAAAAAATTTGGTTCCGATCAGATAAAAAATGTTTGAGTTATCGCACCATGCGTAAAGTGTCTACAGACAAACAGATGGATGGACTAATGACAGTTGGTCAATCCGTATGTTGACACTTCCATACTATGATATGGGTAAACATAAACATTAGTCTTTTGTGGGTATTAATGTATCAATTTTCCCATCTCCACCAGCATGGGCATGCATTTGATTTTTTTGTCTGTGAAACACTGGACAAACATGACAAAATATGTGATAAAACACAATTTATTCCCATATTCCTGGCATAGAGACCTTCTCAGAAACCCAGAGTAAGAGTGCAAATTAATTAGATAGAGCTACAGCCTGTAAGCCAGAATCCTGTCCCTCAAAAACATATATCTTGTTACACCTCACACTAATGTCTAAAAATAACTCTAATTATCAATAACTTAGATTTACTGTTTGTCTCTACCAGAGCTAAAGTGATACTGCTGGTAATCAATTAGTTGTTGACTGCTATGGTTATCTGTTCAATTCTTAGTTGAAAAAGAGCCATAACTCTGGTATAAAATGTTGGATCTAACCCATATTCAATCTCGATTTGTATTTTGAGTTGAGAAGCTCGCATACCAAATTTGGTTCTTATCAGTTGAAAAATGGTTGATTTATCAAAATATGCAGAAATTCTATGTCAAAGGGCCATAACTCCATTAAAAAATATCGGATCAAACCCATATTCGAATTCGATATGTATTTTGGGCTGAGAAATTCATATAAAAAACACATTTGAGTTATGGCAGCATGCATAAATTCTAAGTTGAAAAAGGGCCATAACTCCGTAAAAAAAAACTCGGATCGAACCCATATTCGAACTTGATCTGTATTTGGTGCTGAGAAATTCATATAAAAAATTTGGTTCCGATCAGATAGAAAATATTTCAGTTATCGCACCATGCGTAAAGTGTCCACGGACAGACAGACAGACAGACACACAGACAGACAGACGGACGGACGGACGCACGCACGACGAGTGGTCAATCCGGACGTCGACATTATGTTTACCATACTATGGTATGGGTAAACATAAAAATCTGAATTGCAGTCAAGGAAGAACATTCCATGCTATATAAGCCAACTAGTCCTTGCAAACATATTTTAAGAATTACCATGTAGTGAAATAGTCTATGGCTCTGCCCTTATTTAACTTTGTGATCCCATTTTCACAAATCTGATAAGGATAAGATTTAAGTTCCCCAGTTGAAGTTGGTGATATTCACCCATTGGGCACCTCAATTATGAATTTTATCTTCTGCAAATTAGGGGATATAGAAACTTCCTAGAAGGGAAATTTAACTAAAAAGCGTGTCTGTTCCTACATTGTGCATGCCTGGCCTCAAGCAACACAATGTATTATACAATCAAGCCTTGAAATAGTGTGATAGTGTGTCTGTCATTTGCAGAATGAGGTCCCCAGAGGGTGAATTTAGTGATGCTATCCCGCACAGCGGGCTAGCATCTTTAAATTCACCCTCTGGGGACTTCATTCTGCTAAGGCCCTCAACTGCTATGGCAGACCTAGGATAAGATTGAAGTTCCCCAGTTGAAGTTGGTGATGTTCACCCATTGGGCACCTCAATTATGAATTTATCTTCTGCAAATTAGGGGATATAGAAACTTCCTAGAAGGGAAATGTAACTAACAACAATGTTAATTTGATACTATACATACTTCCCAGAAGATGAGGCCTAAGCAGAATGAGGTCTCCAGAGGGTGAATTTGGTCATGCTAGGCCGCTGTGCGGGACAGCATCACTAAATTCACCCTCTGGGGACCTCATTCTGCAAATGACAGACATGCTATTTGTCCTGATTTGAACAATACATGATAGATTGGGAATTAATGACTTCTAGCAGATCTGCAAGGAATATTTATAAAAATGTCAAGATTTCATTTGACATGATTGTGTAGGCATACCCAGCATACAGTTTATACAGCCAAAGTAAATGCTTCTTGTTAATGAGTCTGTCAAGAATTTGAGTAAATTTTATTTTTGGGACCAGGCCAGGGTGGCAGAAGCAGTGAACTTGATTGAAGGGCCAGGTGGCACAACCTTCAGAAATGTAATGGCATTAGTTTTTCAATTTTCAAAAAATGTTAAACAATATTTAAGAAATAAATACACGGTGTAGAGGTGTGTATGGTCAAGTTGTACCACAAAAAATATTATTGTAGGACGACGCGTAGCGGAGTCCTACAATCATTTTTTTGTGGTACAACTTGACCATACACACCGATATACACCGTGTATTTATTTCTTTTGTAATACGACTGAAAGTTTCTGGTCATAATTCGACTGAATAGTCAACGAAATGCTACGCTTTTTCAGTCTCAGGTGAGAAAACAGTTCGTGGTGCAATTCTTATTGGGCGTATTCGATTTCTTTGCATGGAGTACTCTGGTAATTTGTTTGCGTAAATCATCGTTGTGATTGGCTAAAAAAGGATGTGCTTTCAGCGGCGCCCGTGCCTTTCATTTAAATTGTACAGGAAACAAGATTGCTGTCATTTCTGTGTTGAATGTTGTTGGGACAACATGAATATGATCATCGACTATGGACCATTTTCCTTACACAAAGCGATCTAAATGATCTAGTTTACTAAACTAATCTTATTTCCCTTCTGGTGAACAAACGCTTTTAGTTTCAACTTGATTCCGAAATATCGAATATGATCGAGATTCGAATCGACGAATGCACAGCCCGGCCCCATGGAAAATACAATTTTACCGATTTATTTTGTCATTTAATATACTTATTAAGTAACTTTCTTCGGTCGTAACATATATCAATATACCATAACATCATCTGGACCATATTCATAGGCAACCAAACTGCTTTCAAGCGACAAATCGCTAGAAAATTCGCAAGATTGTCAAGATGTAGCAAAATTCAAAGGGTTACGGGTGCGGGTGTACTCCGTTGATGCCCCGTTTGCGCGGAGTTAGAAAAGACGGGAAAAGTCGCGTGCGGCGATCTGAATAAACCAATTATTTTCATGGTACAATTGGAAAAAGTAGAATTGTACCACAAAACTGGAACGAGATAGCCATGGTAACTCGGTCCACTGGCCAATCAGGATATGGCTTTTAAGCATAGTTAGGCAGGGTCTTATTACAAATATATATAATTGACCATGGAGTTAATACAATTTTTTTTATATTTTTTTTAATATTTTAATAAAAAAAACAATTCCACAGTTTTTTTAAATATTCTTTTATTTTTTAATATATCATTTCTTTTCTATTCTTTTTTGGTTAAAGAGTTTAATCTGATTTTTTGTTTTAGTTATGTCCCTGGCCCCACCCACATTTAACCCAGTGACCTCATTTGAACAAATCTGAACCACAGTCAACCAAGGATCCTTCATACCAAATATGAACCCATTTGGCCTGATGGTATTTGAGAAGAAGATGTTTAAAATAATTACTATGGAGGGAAAGAGTTATGGCCCTGATTTCTCAACTAATCAACCTGGTGACCTCATTTGGACAAATCTGAATGTGATTCACCTAGGGAACATCCACACCAAATATGAACCCGTTCCGTCTTACAGTTTTGGCGGAGTAGATGATTCTTGACGGACGAACAAACGGACGGTGGACGAGGAGTGATGACTAGCTCCACCGGAGACTTCATCTCAGGTGAGCTAAAAAGTACAGAGACACATCTATAAAATGTATAGAAATTTTCAACAGTGTCTCACTAAAAAAATCTCACTGAACACATTATCGTTGTTTCAATGCATCAATAACTACCAAACCAACTTGAGCATAAAAGATGGAATACGTCAATCACTCCATTATTTAGCTGGTTTTTCGTTCCAATTCTATCTATTCTATGTGAGATAATGGTCTCTCATTCACAGGAAACATATATCACTCTTAGCATTGATTTCCGAGACAAACTATGTACATTTTAAATGGATTCATCAACACTTCTGCAAGAGAATGACAGAATATCACAAAGAACGTTGTCACCTTGCCACCAGAAACAATAGAGTGCAGAAAACTTAATAAATCTAACAAAAGACAAGAAAACTCTCTCCATTCATCCTCCTTATCAATAGATATGTGCTTCATCTTGTCTATAATGGCATGTAAAATGTGTATTAAATATGAGAGCTGCATGAGAAGGAAAGTAAGACTTTCGTCCTAAATTGAAGATAATCGTGATAATACAACTGACACGCTTGTAGATAATGGCATGATATACATGTAGTTGCAAACTAGAGTTGTGACTATTGTGGTATTTTACACATGATGTGGGCATTTTTCTAACCAACCCAAATTTATGCACCTCATTTCCCCAGAAATGGTGATATCTTATGTTTAATAACCTTTTCCATGTACTGGTGTAATAGTTTACTCACCCCCCTGGATATCTCTTTAAAATACCCGCCCTGGGTATTTTCCTTTTTTTCCTACACATATTATGAATAAGCATGGAATATAAAACAAGAGCATCACTTGTGTGTGGTTAAAGACACATGTTTTTAGTTTACTTGTAAAATTGTCATTAAAACAGGTTAATTCTAAGTGAAAAATGGCCGTATCTCATGTAATATAATTGGACGGAACCCATATTCAAATTTGTTCTGCATTTTTGGGTGAGAAACATATGTGCCAACTTTGGTTCTGATAAAATAATCCAAATTGGAGTTATCCGTTGGAAATCAAAACATTTTAATAGAAAAAATCATGGATGGCTTAAGTGATAACAAAAATACCACGTTTTTTTTTCAAACGGGCGAATACAAACATATTTCAGTCATAGGTGGGGGAGAGAAGATAGCCTTGAGGAAGATACCCATGGGGATGATATCGTGGTACACTATTAAAGTCTCATTGATTATCCTGGATATTTTATTGTATGGGCCTGGGCCCCCTACAATTGGGGAAAATGGTGAGATAAAGGGTTGAATTTGGGAATTTTTAGGCCACCTGCTCATTCATAATTACCTAAAAGTCCTATGTGAGATCAAGGATTTAGAGTTAACTCCCATGCAATATATATCCCACAATAACAAGAATGCAAGTTGGATGTTGCAAATTATATTCAAGCAGCTAAATAATCCACCATTTTCCCCACAATTAAATGCTGAATTGTTTGTAGCAGTATAAAATTCAATTAAGTATAACCATACTAAGGTTAAACCTTCTATGACTTTCCTACCATACAACTTGAACTACCTTTCACAAGCATGCATGGCTGTCAAACTGTTGAAAATTTCCATGAAACAATCACTTGGGGCACATATATGTGCCCCAACCTATATAAAATATATATTACGAATGTAATGTACCTTGGACCATTAGCCTGACAGACTTAGTTTTGTTCAGATTTAAAGTTGACTATTTTTGTGGTATGCAGTTCTATGGTGTTGTTGTTTTGCATTATTTCCTTTGAAAGAGCTGTGTGGGTGCACTTTTTCCATTTTAGTGGTTTCCATGCTTAGCCTAATATTCTCTAGATGTGGAAAGTTAATAGATGGAATTTCCTGTTTACAGAAAACTACTAAATTGATAAGCTAGTACACCTCATTCCTTGATTCCGAAATATCAAATATGATCGAGATTCGAATCGACGAATGCACAGCCCGGCCCCATGGAAAATACAATTTTACCGATTTATTTTGTCATTTAATATACTTATTAAGTAACTTTCTTTGGTCGTAACATATATCAATATACCATAACATCATCTGGACCATATTCATAGGCAACCAAACTGCTTTCAAGCGACAAATCGCTAGAAAATTCGCAAGATTGTCAAGATGTAGCAAAATTCAAAGGGTTACGGGTGCGGGTGTACTCCGTTGATGCCCCGTTTGCGCGGAGTTAGAAAAGACGGGAAAAGTCGCGTGCGGCGATCTGAATAAACCGATTATTTTCATGGTACAATTGGAAAAAGTAGAATTGTACCACAAAACTGGAACGAGATAGCCATGGTAACTCGGTCCACTGGCCAATCAGGATATGGCTTTTAAGCATAGTTAGGCAGGGTCTTATTACAAATATATATAATTGACCATGGAGTTAATACAATTTTTTTTATATTTTTTTTAATATTTTAATAAAAAAAACAATTCCACAGTTTTTTTAAATATTCTTTTATTTTTTAATATATCATTTCTTTTCTATTCTTTTTTGGTTAAAGAGTTTAATCTGATTTTTTGTTTTAGTTATGTCCCTGGCCCCACCCACATTTAACCCAGTGACCTCATTTGAACAAATCTGAACCACAGTCAACCAAGGATCCTTCATACCAAATATGAACCCATTTGGCCTGATGGTATTTGAGAATAAGATGTTTAAAATAATTACTATGGAGGGAAAGAGTTATGGCCCTGGTTTCTCAACTAATCAACCTGGTGACCTCATTTGGACAAATCTGAATGTGAGTCACCTAGGGAATATCCACACCAAATATGAACCCATTAGGCCTTATAGTTCTGGAAAAAAAGTCGTTCTAAGAATTACTATGAAGGAATAGAGTTGTGGCCCTGCTTTCTCAACTAATCAACCTGGTGACCTCATTTGGACAAATCTGAATGTGATTCACCTAGGGAACATCCACACCAAATATGAACTTGTTCCGTCTTACAGTTTTGGCGGAGTAGATGATTCTTGACGGACGAACAAACGGACGATGGACGAGGAGTGATGACTAGCTCCACCGGAGACTTCATCTCAGGTGAGCTAAAAAGTACAGAGACACATCTATAAAATGTATAGAAATTTTCAACAGTGTCTCACTAAAAAAATCTCACTGAACACATTATCGTTGTTACAATGCATCAATAACTACCAAACCAACTTGAGCATAAAAGATGGAATACGTCAATCACTCCATTATTTAGCTGGTTTTTCGTTCCAATTCTATCTATTCTATGTGAGATAATGGTCTCTCATTCACAGGAAACATATATCACTCTTAGCATTGATTTCCGAGACAAACTATGTACATTTTAAATGGATTCATCAGCACTTCTGCAAGAGAATGACAGAATATCACAAAGAACGTTGTCACCTTGCCACCAGAAACAATAGAGTGCAGAAAACTTAATAAATCTAACAAAAGACAAGAAAACTCTCTCCATTCATCCTCCTTATCAATAGATATGTGCTTCATCTTGTCTATAATGGCATGTAAAATGTGTATTAAATATGAGAGCTGCATGAGAAGGAAAGTAAGACTTTCGTCCTAAATTGAAGATAATCGTGATAATACAACTGACACGCATGTAGATAATGGCATGATATACATGTAGTTGCAAACTAGAGTTGTGACTATTGTGGTATTTAACACATGATGTGGGCATTTTTCTAACCAACCCAAATTTATGCACCTCATTTCCCCAGAAATGGTGATATCTTATGTTTAATAACCTTTTCCATGTACTGGTGTAATAGTTTACTCACCCCCCTGGATATCTCTTTAAAATACCCGCCCTGGGTATTTTCCTTTTTTTCCTACACATATTATGAATAAGCATGGAATATAAAACAAGAGCATCACTTGTGTGTGGTTAAAGACACATGTTTTTAGTTTACTTGTAAAATTGTCATTAAAACAGGTTAATTCTAAGTGAAAAATGGCCGTATCTCATGTAATATAATTGGACGAAACCCATATTCAAATTTGTTCTGCATTTTTGGGTGAGAAACACATGTGCCAACTTTGGTTCTGATAAAATAATCCAAATTGGAGTTATCCGTCGGAAATCAAAACATTTTAATAGAAAAAATCATGGATGGCTTAAGTGATAACAAAATACCACGTTTTTTTCTTCAAACGGGCGAATACAAACATATTTCAGTCATAGGTGGGGGAGAGAAGATAGCCTTGAGGAAGATACCCATGGGGATGATATCGTGGTACACTATTAAAGTCTCATTGATTATCCTGGATATTTTATTGTATGGGCCTGGGCCCCCTACAATTGGGGAAAATGGTGAGATAAAGGGTTGAATTTGGGAATTTTTAGGCCACCTGCTCATTCATAATTACCTAAAAGTCCTATGTGAGATCAAGGATTTAGAGTTAACTCCCATGCAATATATATCCCACAATAACAAGAATGCAAGTTGCATGTTGCAAATTATATTCAAGCAGCTAAATAATCCACCATTTTCCCCACAATTAAATGCTGAATTGTTTGTAGCAGTTTAAAAATTCAATTAAGTATAACCATACTAAGGTTAAACCTTCTATGACTTTCCTACCATACAACTTGAACTACCGTTCACAAGTATGCATGGCTGTCAGACTGTTGAAAATTTCCATGAAACAATCACTTGGGGCACATATATGTGCCCCAACCTATATAAAATATATATTACGAATGTACAGTAATGCCCTAATTAATCGACTCCTTAAGCACAGCAGAATTATGGGTAACTTTTCAGGATTTAGTCGGAAATATGGCCTGTACTGTACCTTGGACCATTAGCCTGACAGACTTAGTTTTGTTCAGATTTAAAGTTGACTATTTTTGTGGTATGCAGTTCTATGGTGTTGTTGTTTTGCATTATTTCCTTTGAAAGAGCTGTGTGGGTGCACTTTTTCCATTTTAGTGGTTTCCATGCTTAGCCTAATATTCTCTAGATGTGGAAAGTTAATAGATGGAATTTCCGGTTTACAGAAAACTACTAAATTGATAAGCTAGTACACCTCATGAAGGAATCTATGCTATCTGAAGACAACAATATGGATATTATATACTAAACAAACAAAATGTCAAACAGATGACATTGACCATATATTTTATGGTAAATTTTGGACAGAGAATGTTCAGCAAGTATACAAATTGATAGGAAATGATCGAATAACTGCCATTAAAAGTACATGATCTGAACTAGTGAAAGGTTCGATGACTATTTAATTGAGAGCAATAATGATTCAAGAATGTTAACAGAATGTTAGTTGTACGTGTTCTGGAAAATTGTGTGCATCCATTAGCAATAACTGTTACAATTAAGAACCAGCCCAATAATTATACATGTTGGCATGCAGACTTGTCCACAAAAGCAGGGAGCAATCAACTGGAAATAGGCCACAGTATTAGAGATGGCTGGTCAGCTGGAAATTTGGCTATGGACCCGGCCCATGACCTAAAAACTCATCTCAGCCCAAATGTTTATATCATGGAAATGACTTAATGAAGCTGATGACATGTTTGTAATAGTGAACCAACAGAGGACAAGATGCAAATGGAAAAATGAATGTGATTTCTACTTTGCTTCAGTACACATATCCATCACATAATATCCCATCCAACAACTGAACTACGTTCTAATTATTAAACCGACATCCTATATGACCTGGAGATTATCTGCATGGCTAAGTTTTTCCATAATCAGGGGACTATAAATCGAAGTCAGGTCACTTGCACCACAAAGGCCATCTATGGCACATCATGATTGGCCAAGCTATAATTAGCTATCTATCTGGGGTACATGTGATAGCTGTCTAGATTAACTGGTAATGGAAGGAAGAAATAGTCCTAGTGACATATTGCACCACACTACATGTTACTAAACTTAAAAGTAAGTCTTAATTCTGCATGCTGGCGACGATTAACATACGTCATTGATATAAAATCAGTGACACTCAAATAATTAGTGCACAATATTTAAAGAGTGACATTATATATTTAAGGAGGAGGTCAAGTGACCAATTTTGAATGGGGATTTCCATGCAAATCTCCCCAGCATTAGTAATATATGAAGCAATTGTCTGGGAACTAAAGCAGCCATATCATTAAACAGATATAACATTTAACTGGCGGCTGGGCTTGGTAAATAGGCAATTTTTGCTATAAATTATTTTTTGAGAATTTTTTTTTCTGAAAATACAACACTTGACCTAGTTTTAAAAAATCAGTAAAAAAAATTAACAAATAATAAATCAACATTCTAATGGAACAAATTACAAGCCTAAGTGCCACCGCAGACGCTAGGATTAAAATCGTAAGTGGGGAAAATCGTAGGTGGAGAAATCGTAGCTTGCCCGCAGGCGCTACGGTGCTGCGATGTTTGCAGCTACGATTTTATCAACGTGATCGATCACATGATAGCAAAATGTTATACCCCATTCTCCGCATTATGCAACTAAATACATATGGCATGTATCTCAGTGTTCTAAACTAACAAGTTGATGTTGAAAGTTCAAGTGAAATTGAATATTTTTTTAATTTTGACATTTTTGTACCTGTCAACTCAACAGGCACAGCTGCCCCAATTGAATTTCAACAATTGCGGCAGCCCTCTACTCCTTGCCTGATATGTGGCATAGGCCTGTACTCACTGCCGTGCCACATCTCCACCAATGTGGCCTCGTTTTTGTAAGTGCAAGCAGTTTGTAAACTTTGCGCTATTTTTGAATGTTTTCTTTTCGTGGTATTTACAACATGACCAGTGCAACAGTGGTCATGTGACAGCTACGATGCGCGCGTTGCCAAGGTCACGCCACAAATTTCCTGGTAAAATCAAACAGTGCTTGATTGCTACGATTTGGCTACGATATTGTCGTGGGCATGCGCATTGGATGCTTCCTCCTGCGATTTTCCCAACTTACCGATTTTAATCGCAGCGTGTGCGGTGGCACTAACTGCCAGATAAATCTAAATTGTTTTCAATACCGCACAAAGTCACACCTGCTGTGATTTGCATGGAAATGCCCATTCAAAACTGGTCACTTGACCTCCTTAAGAGGCAACATTTAAATGGGGAATTAAGTGTTAATTTTCAACAAAAGATTACTCAATATTTACAAACCGTAGAATAATATGTATATAGGAGGTACGGCACAGCAGCAATGTTATATATTTTATGCCTCCGAAACATGTTCGTAGAATAATACTTCATGTCTTGTTGGAATCCTTGAGCATATATCTGGTGACAACGCAAAGCAGATTTTTATTTTTATGTTTTGTTTTGTGACATTTGATGGAAATATTATAAACAATGGTGACCTACTTTTTAATAAGTCCAATAATCATACCTGGTATGAAAATCAAAATTCCGCTTCGCATTCTCACTAGATAAGTCTTCAAACTTTTCTAAAAGGTATGATATGGTCACCTGCGCTTTGTAAAGTTTGATCAATCTTTACTTAAAAATTAACACTGAAATCCCCATTCAAATGTTGCCACTTTACCTCCCTCTTAATATGGAAGTTATGACGTAAAACTGAAGAATGCTCTCCGATAATAGATTTATAAGACTTTAAAACATTATGAATTTCCCAATTTGTGAGGAATGCATTGCAGCCAATATACCACTAGCGACATCTGCTTTAAAATTTCAATAATGCCCACACAAAAACATGTCATACTGCATTAACAGACTATCACCACTAGTAAATTTCAAAACTCAATCCCATTTCTATCATACTAATATCACTTTAATATGGAAATACTATTCGCGTTTCTATCAGGACAGTGTTATAATCTGCAAGTAAAATAACAATTTTCATTGAAAGTCTCAAAGACAAAATGAATGCCACATGTGCATGTGACTATTTTATAATCTTCCGAATGTGACATTTCACAATTGCGCCTTCCAATATTGTGATGAAGCTACTATATATTAGGGACCCCACTACTAGATTACGACTTCACCATTCAGAACTGGTTGTCAATCAAATTATAGATAAAATATTCAAGCAAAAAATTACAATGGACACAATACTTCCATTCTTAATGATGATATTGCATAACATTATACAGCAAATTAAAAATTTGAATTCATGGAATGTGTGTAAAATACTACAGCCCCGGTTTGCAAATGCAATGAACCAATATGAAATTCATGAATTTTTATAATGTGTCAATTTTGAAGGGGATAATACTTTTATGTAGACATAGTCACAGTGCTTGAGTACCTGCCGTAGGCACTTGCGTCACTGTGCACAGTCCAAACAAGCCAGGGAAACTGCTTCAATACACAAATATACATACCGGTATTCAGAATGTATGACAATGGCTCAGCATGTGGTGTCATTGATTCTTCATATCCATTAACAAAAACTCATTTCTTAAGATGTCCCTTTAATAATATCTCAGATGGAGCTTGTCTGGGATTGAACCCATGTCCTCCTTACATAGCCCAGACTGCTATGATTGTATCCACGACCTAACTGCCTAAAAGGAAGCCCTTTCATTAAGAGTCAATCTGCGTATCAGTCTGACAAAGTGTGACACAGAATGGATCTATATACCCAACTATATATACCAATTATCATGGAAGTTTTTAAAAACTCAATATTTCACATTAGAAAGTCAAGATGCTTTTTAAATAACTAGACATATGTTCAAAATAATGGGAATTGAGATTTTATACATTGCCCGAGTTCATTATTGGTTGATGCTTCTAATTGTATAAAAATACTGGTAGGAAAACCCTCCCAACATAATAAATTAGGGATAGATGCAGTTATCAAAGGATAATAATAGCTAAACACTGTCCATTATTCCAGGAAATGGATGTCCATTAAATTGGATATCAAACATATATTACTAACAAATGATACCAACTTATTGGACAGCTGAGTTGGTAATAACATACATGACAGCTGAGTTGGTAATATAAACATACATGACAGCTGAGTTGGTAATAACATACATGTCAGCTGAGTTGGTAATAACATACATGTCAGCTGAGTTGGTAATAACATACATGTCAGATCATGGCATTATAAAGCATCCATTATGATCCTTTTAACAGAATGCTTTGAACAAAGGAAAAGGAGTAGATATCATAGTAATGATTTCAGATAGCAAAATTACCATTCAAATCCTTAAAGAAACCACTTCAGTTCCTATATGCTTTTAAAGTAGAGAAATATGACTATTACATACATACAAAGTATAAAACTTTTCTTATTTGAAGAATAAGCTAAATGAAATGTTCAAATGGACCAATAATCTGTCCCGGATGAAATTATCTCAATAGGCTTAACCCCAGTGTTCTCGCTGTTGGCGGTCAAATTGGCCAATAGTCAGATTATTACGAAAATGGCCACAGAAAATTATTTGGCCAAAAAAGGTTCAGGTTTATAATATATGGTCAGCAAATATCTCTCACAATAGCACCAGATATAACTAGAACCCTTACATACAGTAACGCCCTAAGTAATCGACTTCTTATCCACAGCAGAATTATGGGTAACTTTTCAGGATTTAGTCGGAAATATGGCTTGTTGCCATTCATCGGTCAGCTCTCAGACATGGCAACAAGCCATATTTCCGACTAAATCCTGAAAAGTTACCCATAATTCTGCTGCGGTTATAAAGAGTCGATTATTTAGGGCATTACTGTGCATAAGTAGATTAAATAGTAGTTGTTTGCTGGTGTATGTTAGTGTAACAATGTACCAGAAGTCATGTGCAGTTTGTCACGGATTAATGACTCGCCTGGCGAGGATTATATATTACATCTGAAACCCCGAGGTCCAGTGTTGTGTATAATATCTATCTAATGTTGATGGTATTTGTTCTATATACTTCTTGTTGGTACAATTTATCATATGCACATTCCTTCAGGTACTTAAAATCATATCAGACATCACCACACAATTCCCGATGAAATTTAACATCACCACCAATTTCTGGTGACATTTATGATAAAAACAATAGTCGGCAACTCTGTGATGTTGATGATTATCACACCCACCTCAGAAATGATACATGTAGGTGCCAGATGAACAGAATGACCTATACACGCGCTTACTTATCAACACAATGATGATTAGCCATGATTACTGCATTCTTTCTTAATCAGTTGACAATACTTTTGTGATGTATAGTTTCAATAGAACACCATGTCAAACAAAATGATACCCGCTGTCAATTTCCTCATCTAAAATTTAATCAGTTATTTTGTTATCATGGCATATTTTTTATTCACTAGCTTCGCATATTTTTATTCTTTTATTTTTTTATTCTATTATTTAGCCTCAGATTTTGGTTTTACATTTTGCTCAAAGTTTCTGAAAAATGGCCAATGAAATTCCGAAATGACCAATAGATTTTTCTGGCCATTGTGATCACTGCATGGTTAACCATTTGATGACTCAATGGGTACACTCGCTGACAAGTAGCTTAAAACTGGAGGAATGTTAAGATAATTAATTCCCTCCAAATAACTGAATAGGAATCGTATGCGTTCTCTGTTTGTAATATCAAAATACCCCTCCAAGTAAATTATTAAGAGACTATTTCATCGTATACTTTTATAATTAAATAAATGGGAGAATCCATTCAGTAATGAAAGGGTTAATTTGTGAGTCCAGGAGAGAAATGGGCCACAATAGAAGATGAAGCACACGTACATTGTCCCTAATATCCTGTTTGTAAATCTAGCATAAATCGAAGATTCAGCATCCAGCAAAAAATGTCACCATGTAGCCACCAAGTGTATATCTGATACACTACACAAAGGCCCATTATCTGTAGTACTTGGTGGATCGCTCACAATGCAGAATCACTCTTAATCATATGCTATATAGATGACAGCATTCTTTGATATGGTTCTTCTACCTTATAACTACCAGCAGTCCATTGATCCTCTTTACATATCTCGTAGAAAGACCCACCATCGGAGGTACTGCCATGTTTGTCATCCATGGGTGACCCGAATCAAGAAAAGTAAGCCCCAAACACAGTGACATAATACGATCTTTACGGTGCTTATCGACTTAAAACCCAGTGTCTTAGAAAAGACCATTGATTAATATGGAAGTTTCTAAATGAATCGCTTCATTTAACACAGCCAGCTCCAAATAAAAAATTTATGAAGATAATGTCTACAATTCAAGAAGTTTCTAAAATAACAGTAGATGATGGATGAGATGAAGGTTGTCCATGGCAGATCCTATTCATTCTGATAGGAGACAATTGTTTTCACATCTGTTCATTTCACATTGTTTTTACAAGAATCTGCTTGGAATAATTCTTAATTATTGACCTGAAGACCTTAATGTGATTATATACAATGTGTTAGCTTGTTATTAGTTGTTGGTTTTATCGGTTTTCTTCGGTGTGGCCGATAGATCTTCATTAAAAGTTATGGTGGGGCATATTTAAAGGTACTCAATCTGATCAGACGATCCTAAATTATGTAACATCCGCTCGTGAAGTTTGGTGATAATCGGATGAGGGAAGTTGACTGTAGGGTGTGCCAAATTTAGGATTTAGTCATGCAAAGAGTAAAATCCAAGATGGCTACCGGCAGCCATGTTTTATGGCCAAATGACCCCAAAATGACTCGTTCCCGTCTACATGTCAATATTAACATCCATTACATATTTTATGATGATCCGACCAAAGGTACGATTTGTAGCCCGTGCCAAAGGATTTAGTCATGCAAAGAGTAAAATCCAAGATGATTGCCGGCGGCCATGTTTTATGGCTGAATGACCCCAAAATGACTCGTTCCCATCTACATGTCAATATTAACATCCATGACAAATTTAATGATGATCAGATGAACACTCGGACCTGTAGCCCGTGCTAATGGATTGAATTTTGAGATCCAAGATGGCCGCTGGTGGCCATGTTTTTTTGCCGAATGATGCCAAAATAACTCATTCCAATCTATGTGAACAGCCATGAAAAATTTCATAGCGATCCGACCAAAAATACGACTTGTAGCACGTGCAAAGAGTAAAATCCAAGATGGCTGCCAGCGACCATTTTTTATGACTGAATGACCCCAAAATGACTCGTTCCCATCTACATGTCAATGTTGACATCCATGATAATTTCATAATGATCCGACCAAAGGTACGACTTATAGCCTGTGCCAAAGGATTTAGTCATGCAAAGAGTAAAATCCAAGATGGCTACTGGCAGCCATGTTTTATGGCCAAATGACCCAAAATGAGTCGTTCCCATCAACATGTCAATGATAAGATCCATGACAAATTTTATAATCATCCGACCTATGGTACGACTTGTAGACCATATGCCAAAGGATTTTATAGTCATGCAAATATTAAAATCCAAGATGGCTGCCGGTGGCCATATTTTATGGTCGAATGACCCAAAATGACTCATCTACATGTCAATATTAACATCCACGACAAATTACATGATTATAAGACGAACACTCTGACATGTAGCCCGTGCGAATGGATTGAATTTTGAAATCAAAGATGGCCACTGGCGGCCATGTTTTTTTGCCGAATGACCCCAAAATGATTCGTTCCCATCTACATGTCAATGTAAACAGCTATGACAAATTTCAAAATGATCTGACCAAAGGTACGACCTGTAGCCCATTCTAAAGGAAATTGTTGACAGACGCACATGCACACACACACACACACACACAGACGATGGATATCAAGCCATGGCAATAGCTCAGACTTTATAAAGTAATGTTGAGCTAAAAATTTATGGCTGGTGAGGACACCCCGAAGATCCGTATGAAGTTTGGTGACAATTGGATGAGGGATGTGGCCTGAAGGGTGAGACAAAGGAATTAGTCATGCAATGAGTAAAATCCAAGATGACTGCCAGCAACTACGTTTTTCATCGAAAATTGCTAAAATTTGATAGCTCCCATCTAGAGGTGATCCTAAACATGCCTGTAAATTTCAAAACATTTCTCTAATAAATGCAGGTTGCAGGGTTGCCGATGGGATTAAAATTTGAAATTCAAAATGCCTTCCAGCAGGCCTGGTGTTAAGGAAAATCCAGGGTGGCAAAAAATCGTCTTCTTGAGACTTGCTTAGGAGGGCAAATTGATGTCCTGAACAATATGTTGTTATTTTGCACCAAAAACAGCCTCAATTTAGTCAAATGCTTAGTAAATGGGTATTTTTTTTCATGTAATGATTTCATAATACATGCAGTTAAGTTAAATTTCAATCCAGAACAATAAAGCAGATTACCTTGAAGACAAATAAAAACATTTACTTGTATCAGTAATTTGAGTTTATTTATTGACAAATGGTCTACCCTATGGGGACCAGCTCAACAACATTCAAGAGAATCTTATTAAGTTATATTATAACTTAAACAGACTGCCACTCACTGTCTGTCACAGGTATTAGTAAAGTTACTGTATAGGACTACCTGCTGTGATGAAGATTTGAGAGAGTGCTCACGATTTAATAGATGATCACATTTTAATTTGATCATGGTCAGGCAATTTAAATTAATACAGTACTACTACAGTAACTGTCTGCAATTCAGTCATTTCATTTCCGGGTTCGGAAGACCTGCGGTACATGGGATGTAACTCTAGCAGATGCCATTTCGCACGCGGTGAAAAACACAGGTTGACAGAAATAGTGCTGGGAAAAATCATGTATCGATTGCAAGAATTCCCAAGTTTCAATCGATCTCTGTGTTAATTTTTACATATCAGACACCATACTTTAGTCGCATATTCACAGACATCAACTTTTGTTGTCTCAAACCCAATTTGACCTCATGTATTCCATTTCTTGTATGTATTCAGTTTATCAGTGTTGCCTTTGGATACTTTCGCCATCCATGATTATAAACGAAACATGAACAATCAAATGAAACGTACTGCCTGTACTTCCATTCCCGAAATGTATATCACTGCGCACGCGCAAAATTCTGCTAGTCATGAATTCAAAGCATGCGCTGTCTGACTTTGCTACACCGCATATGCAGAACTCCAACCGATGACGCATAGTCACTGATTGATGTCTTCACTTCAAAGGTTCAAAGGAATGATACCACACTCATTTAACCCCATTTATATAGATCTGTTCTCAAGTTATCTCATGTTCTATACTTGGATAACTATGAACTGATAAATTACCTACATCACACATGGAACATCGCTGGACTCAGGCATGTGAAAAATGCGTATGTGGAATTAATATTGTGCAAGCAGTAATAATAACGCCAACTCTGCTTCCATGCAGCTTCCATGTTTTTTATAAAGAATATCGGAAAAAAATTGATGGCTCCCATCTACAGGTCACCCCCAAGATCCATATGAAGTTTGGTGATGATCGGATGAGGAATGCACCCTGTAGGGTGAGCCCAATGAAATTGTAGACAGACGGATGCAGCTAGGCTAGACAGATGCATGGACACATGCAGACGCCAACTCACAGCAATAGCTCAAACTTCACAAAGTAAATTGAGCTGAAAACTTACCTATGTTTGTTTTTACATTGATATTATCATAAATCTCAATATAAAACCCAGTAAATATTCATCATACAATACTATAGAGGGAATTCACAACTATGAAAACAAATTCTACCTAATAAAATGTATTTATATCTCAAGATAACAACAACATCAATGATGTAACATAACAATGTCATAAATAATCAATAATTTGACATTGACAAACATCCGTGTTGACTGGAATGGCGACGTCGTGACCGTTCACTGTTGGTTGTGGGCAGTGGCATTGGTAATATATCCGTATTGGGTAAAGGGTTAAAGATATATTCATGATTCCAGCCCTCCAGGTATAACAACAATACAATAATACCAATCGATCATAATCACTCAGGAAGAAACCTTCTTGTCCATCTCTATTAATAATGGCACTGACCACTAAACCAATAGTTTATAGTTAAAGACTGAAAATTCAGTCAGCTGAATAAGAAAGAGCAAATGAACCAGCAGTGGAATAAAGTGTCCTAGCTATCACCAGAGCATCCAATAATCGAAAGTGGCAATGCAATGGAAGAATAAATCAGCATTTCATTGACAGTTGTGCTAACAGTAACGACCCAGAACATTTTAAAGTGAATATGTCAATCAAATCTGCCTTTCATTCCTCTTTGATTCCTGGGGCAGATAAATAATTGCTGCAGTGTATCTAAAATCATTACCCAGGAGGTTTTAACTGCATTCATTCCATTTCAATGTCATCCAAGTCATTTCTGTCCTTAAAGTGTCCATTGGCCTACAATGGACCTTTATCATGTGGCATAATAGACAGACATAGTGGCATTGGCATCAATAGTAGTCATGTTTCCCCAAGGCCCCGGGTTCCGACCTGCGCTTCAAGATCATCACCAGGAATGTTTTAAAGGTTTTATATACAAGAATCACAACAGAGGGAGTGTGGTTGAGTTGTGGGAGCTATGCCAAATATGGACTTGAATTGAAAATGCATTAATTGTAACTGCATGGTTATCATACACAACACTGTTGTGGAAGTCTGACATACCAGAATTTAGAATTTAGAATTTACTAAAGTTATCATCTGGAAATGAAAATTAAATGCAAATTCCAACAAAAAAGGCAATAACTCTGGTGAAAAGGGGTGGCGGAACCCAATTTCGAACTTAACCTGTATTTTGGCCAAGTAAACCCACATACAAAATCAGACTTAATAAAGTTATCATCCGGAAATGAAAAAAGCGAACCGATGGACAGATGCCTGGATGGTATATGACAGATGGACGAACAGACCAATAACATAATGTGTCCCGTTTTTTTAGCATATAAAAACAGGGACTCCCACTTAATATTTGATCAATCAGATGGGAGCTGTAGACCTTGTGATTTCCGCTCTCAGACTCAGTCTTGTTTGTAATCCATTTATGTGAGCTGTAGCAGCATCCAATGATCAGAATTAAGCCTTGATAGCCATCCAAGGGGTGGGGTGGGGTGGTGGTGGTGGTGGTGCAGAGCAACATCTGTACATCTATATTTATAACGATGGCTAGCTATATCAATTTTGCATGGGGTCTAATATTGAAATTTTATCAATGTCATATAATATAACATATATATATATATATATTTACATTCCAACATGCATTTGCACTGTTGAATGAAGGATGTTTGTCAGTTGAAATCATGTCATGTGATGTTGCATGCAGGCCCCAACTTGTTATCATATTGTATGGACACAACATGCAATGCGTTACCCAAAATAACATATATATAAGTTATTAGTGATAATATCAGATAATATAAGAAATTTATGTTAATTGGTCTGACATTTTTATGTGTTGAGCATCTGATAACAATTTCACTTCCACACAAAATGTCAGACCAACTTGCTTCCACTCTCCATGGAATGCAACAAAAACAACATCCATTTATTAAATAATGTCACTTTTTCATGCATATTTCTAGTTTGTTCTCAACTTCTCAGCCACACACATAGCAAGGTTTTGAGGTCTTAGTAGTTTGTTTGAAAGCCCAGGTTTATTACTATTTGAATCAATTGACATGATTGTAAATGAGTCAGACTCAAATGTGCATGGATCGCATGGACTGGAACTGATCCCGGGCTCATGGAACCTGACCCTATTCAGAGTAATTAAGAATTACAATAATCAGTCACCACCTATCACTGTGTATAATACTAATACACCCAGCAGGATAACTATCTTAGATGCTTTAATGTCTATACTATCTCATTATATATTACTGATGTACTGTGATAAATACAACCAGGCAACTTAATCTTGATGATGAAAGAAATGTACTGGATACCAGTCATTTTTTTGCACTTAAGTAATAAATCTTACTCATAAACCAGGTGCAACAAATCTCTTAATAAGGTGCTTAATGTTTTATGATATATTTATAGATAATAAAGGGGACATGTCAAAAATAAATTATACAATCTTCAAATGTGTAAAATTGACAAAACCTTTTAAATATTGTATTCTCCGGTACTACTATGATAACAATGCGTTGTTACATTATATCATTTTACTCTTGTTGATGACCATATTTCTTCAAGAATGTCAAAAAGAAGCAAAATAAAATACATTTTAAAATATGATGAAGGGACCTTAATTAATAATCATTTCATACACAATTTCCAGCAATTTTCAGCCAACCTGGGAGGGGGTACTGTACTTCAAATCTATATATGCTGATCCATTATCTTTGGCATAGGTCCCATCAAGCATGTTTTATTTTCAAAAGAAATGGTAGGTGTAAACAAATGTCTGTACTGTGGCTTATTCAAACATTTTGTCACTGAGTTATGGCCCTTTGGATGCACACACAAAACGACCAATTTCCCCCCATCTTTTTACTAAAAAGCAGACCATGATACGAGCGAATTGTCAGTAAGGGATCATCTCAAAACTACTATCGGGATCCCGATAAATATCCCGATAACTCAAAAACTATCTTCTAACTTTCCCGATAGATCCCGATAGAGCGGTCGCGATTTTCCCGAAAATATTCCGATACCGCCGATATCGCATCTAAATATTCCGATAACACGCTGATTTCCCGAATATTTCCCTATAAAAGTCCAAAAGTGATACATCGTGTTTTCGATGACTTTAACATTTATTTCACGAAAATGTAGGACTATGTCTGTTTTGATAATCGATGAATCGAGCATGTTGTTTTATTTATATATATGTTTCTGTTTCCGGTTCAATGTGTTGTCTTTACTTTTGGATTCGTCCATAGCATCCTTCGTAAGAGCATTTTTATTGGGGGTGGAAGCTTGTTTAAAAGAGTTAAAACTCTACACGTTTCAAGTATTGTTTCCAAGTTATTAAATTGTCCATTGAATTATTTTTGCAATGTATACATACAGCACATATCTCCTACATGATATGAAGAACACGTCAAAAGGAATTGTTTCAAAAAGGTAGTTTCCCTTCAACACTAGCTATAGACTGGTCCAAAGTGAATGTGAGAAAAACAATCAAATATATATTTGATAAAAATCGAATAAATTACCAAACATGTGAAATAAATGCCATAAGATTACGATAATATAAAGCAGGACCCCCATTTGTCATGTTACAAATCTCTATACTCTTAACTAAAGCATAGAGAACAGAGTAGAGATTCATGGCATGATCGATCTAAAACAGCCCACCCCCGAAACTGAATGACTATGCAGAATGTGGGCATAACAGCAAAATTTCATGCTTAAAGTTTAACCCACTGTGGAGTTATATTTTTCTTTCTACTGGCGAGTTTTGTTGTTTGCGATGTGCTGGTAAACAAAAATGACCACATCAAATATTCTGTCGCAAATTGCAATGAAGCCTATGTATATTTTAGTAATATACGTACAGGCCCGATATTTTTTTAAGCTGGAGTTGTCCCATGTTTGAAATTATTTTTACGTTCACTGTGTAAAATCTGAAAATGATTTGTCTTCTTCAAGACAAGCACGATCAAGTGACTTCACGCATGACTGCATGCATGTATTATATATGGGCCTATACTCTGCATGCCACATGTGTTGTTCCCAGAAACGTAAATATGGATGACCCCAATTCCTGGAATCGGGCTAAAAATAGAACATACGACATCTCATATTAAGACTGCGTAACAGTATATTATTATCTAGATCTGTCAGTTTATTTCTAAAGCACTCGATTGTGCATGCATTAATTGTGATCGGAGAGCAGCGCCGATTATTTAAGATAGATCAGATAAATTTTATTTAAAAGTCGGAGGTATATTTAAACATATTACAAACACAAGCTCTGAAGATGGTATATACAACTGCATATATATTTGGGTATGATCCCCGCGACTTGATTTTGAAGATTTCCCGATGGGTGGGGGTGTATTGTCCGGGTAAAATACCGATATTGTAGCACCCACTGATCACCACAGTATATCTATATATATATAATAATTCTACGACACGTGTTCCCGGATACTGTAAAACTTTATACTGACGATTTCTCATATTAGGAAACTATTAAATCAATTATAAAGATAGGCCTACAAAACATAAAATCCCGATAAAAGTCCGGAGTAATCTCGATACAGCAACTTTCCAAACAGCATGCGGTGTTGTTTTCGGATTATGATACTCCGAAATGAAAGTAAACTCCGATAGAATCCTGATAGACTATGTAAATATTCCGATAATTTCCCGATAATAATTTCCCGATAACTGTATATGCTATCGGGATCTATCTGGAAATAGGCTGATTTCCCGATAGTAGTTTTGAGATGACACCTAAATAAGCTTCTTCTTCATGATAGAGCTCTGTTATAGCTGAGAATTATTTGAAACATAAAAAAGTTTAAGTAGCAATTTCAAACAAGAGCACCAAGCATTTCAACAAAGGGCCATAACTCTGGTGAAAATTGTGGGCAGAACCAAAATTCGAACCTGACCGGTATTTTGGGTTAGTAAACACACATATCATTCCATTCTGTTCAGACCTATTAAAGTTATCATCCGGAAACGAAAAAAGCGAAATGGATGAACAATAACACAATATGTCCATTTGTTTTCCAAAAAAGGAGCATAAAAATTGTCTTGCAAACACAGATGATAGAATTCAGATGGATAGAAATTGGGCTATTTTCCTATAACCAAACACATGGAGTTGGCCTGCACTTTATACAATAGAATGTCGCCGACCACGTGTCCCTCGAAAATGTTGCATATTGGTAAGGGTAGATTTTTTTTTTACTCAGACTGTCACTAAATTCAAAATTAGCCTTTGTCTTCTGAAATTTGAACCACATACTAAATATCAAGAGATTCAGGTTGAATTAAAAAACAATCAAATAACTAAAAGTAAAGTTATCATCCGAAACCAAAATAATTGGCAAATTTTAAGTCGACAAGGACCATAACTCCGGCAAAAATGGATGGACAAACCCAAATTAGAAGTTCATTTGGTTGATCCACATAACAAGTTTTAAAACAATCAGATTACAAAAAATGGGCGGACTCAACACATACATGTATTTGTTGCTCACATACCAAATTTGGTTCAGATCCGATCACACAAATTAAAGTTATCATTCAGAAACCTCAAAATGACAACATTCTAAGTAAAAAACTCTAGCAAAAATGAGTGGACCGAACCCAAACTTTCCAAAGGGACTGACGGACAGATTCCAAGTCGAAATGGGGGGCATAACTCTGGCAAAAATGGGCAGACCGAACCCATATTTGAACTTGACCTGTGTATTTAGCTGATAAATACACAAATCAAATTTGGTTTCAATACGATTGCCCAAAATAAAGTTCTCATCCAGAAACTTTCCAAACGGACAGACAAACACCGGGTATTTTAATAGTCCACCAAAAAAAAGTTTCAGGGGACAAAAATAATGTTAATACAATTTTTCACTTTTTTTGTGAACTTACCAGTTTTGTAAAATAATTAAACCATCAAACCAGTAAAAACCAGTAATGCCACATTTAACACAGGTACACTGGCAGTTATGACACCCCCCCCCCCCCCCTCCCCCCCAGGGGCTTTGGTGGGCGATTCACCCTAGTTTCTTCATGAATCTAGTCAACGTTAGTTATGGAGTTATTAGCATGTTAATATGCATGCATGGACGGCTTCCATGACACTGATATTGCCACTAAATCACCCCTGGACAACACAGGGGTGGTTCGTCGGCTGGTGCAGAAGGTGTTTAGTAAAAATTGCAATTATGGCAGGTTAGGGGTTAATGTCACCACTTATGTGTGGCCACGACCACCATCCATGCATGGGTGTGTTTCTATGACACCCAACACTGTGTTCTGGCCACAGGGGTAGTTCGACCTGATAGCCTCTTTCGTGGCAAACATTTTCAGTGATGGTGGCATTTTGAGGGTTAATTGTGGCACTTCTGTGTGGCCACGATCACTGTCCATGCATGGCTGGGTTTCCACAACACCCCTAAAATCACCCCTAGACTCCAGAGGCAGTGGTGATTGCACCGGCGGTGCTGGCATACCCCCCCCCCCCCCCCCCCCCCCCACACGGTGGCAAAATCGAACCAACAAAGTATGGGTAATATATCTGCTTGGACGGGAAAAAAACCCCAACATTTTCATTTAAACAAAGATAAAATAACTGTTGAATGGAAAACATAATTTTTTTTATTGAACACCCAATTGATTGCCATCATAGTAGTGAACATCCCTCTCAAATTTCATTCAGATCTGACAACTGTTTGAGATATCTGCCTGGACGGACAGACTGACGACGGATAGGACGGATGGAAAAACGTGATAGATGTCTGGTCAGATGGACAGAATGACGGACGAGGTCAATCCAGTATATATTATTAGATACAAATGTGCTTTATAGCCGGGTGGGTGAGAGGGGACTGATTGAGGGGGGGGGGGGGGGGTTAGGAAATTGACACCTTGAAGACAAACTGATCAAGCAAATATTGCATCGACCCATAAAGTTAGCTGCAGATAACCCCACTTCTCATGATTAAAAACAACATCATCCTCGTCTCACTGAACAGCTTGTGATTAAAGAATTTTATATTCTGACTTTTATGTATTGGCTCGTAAAGAGAAATCTCAATAATAATTTCATTTGCATTGCTGATATATTCAGTTGCCATAAGGGCGTACTGAGGTAGAACAACACTTCTTGCCTCTGTCAGATCATATATAACTGATAGGTTGTTTACTGAAGGTTGCAAAGTCATAAAATACAGAATACAGATCAACAAGGATAGATGAACACATATATGAAACAATTATAACCCAGGTCAATAGAGCAGATGAATTCACAGTAATAATGTGACATATCATGACACTATATTAGCAGATGAGACCAATGTGATGACATATTTTGACATGTAGACTTATATCAGACCTGCAACTGTTGGAATTCATTGATGTCCTGGGATTTTGTACAAAATGGGGTCCAACCACTATTATAAAGTCTTAAATTGATGTATAAACCCTTTTCGTTGCCAGAACTTCATATTAACCCTGAAATTCTAACTGCACTCACTATCTTTAAAAGGCTTGGAATACTAAAGAGATAAAACATTAGTTCGTGCTAGCAAACCCACATACCAAATTTCATTCAATTCAGTTCAGACTTACTAAAGTTATCATCCGGAAACGAGTCTTGAATGGAAATTCCAACAATTAAATGTATTTTGTAACCCACATAACAAATTTCATTCCATTTAGTTGAGACTATATAAAGTTATCATCCAGAAACAAAATTGAAAGGACAGAGAGATGGACAGACCAATAACATAATATTCAGTCCAGTTTTTCACAAACAGGCATATAAAAATTATTACTCTCCAAACATTTTATCTTATTCTCAGCTGAATCTCAAATGTATATATAAACAAAAACTGTCCTGATTGTGTAAGAAAGCAGTGTATTATCTGTAGTGATATTGATCAATAAACTAACATTTGTATGATAGATGAAGTTGTGTCAGTCGAGAAAAGGTTAAAATTGCATATAAACAATATAATAATATAAGCTCCACTCTATTCAATCCTTTGACATGGCTCTCAACTGACCTCACCCACATATTAATTTCCACATATTTGTATTTTTTATTCAACACTCATTAAATGTGAGGTAAATGTATTGAATGGAATCCCAGCCATTGAAAATACATATTATTGTATACCTCTAGTGGAATACAAGCCAGAACTATTTTTGTTGACGTTGTCGCTATAAGAAAGATGACATACTTTATGTCAATGATCTGCTCTTGCGATGTCCCGATCATTACTGGTTCTTTGTCAGACTTGAATCACAATAGAAGTAGCTATAGTATCAATGAAGGTGACAGCCATGGATTGACATTATCTGACACAATGGTGTAGAGTAAATACAGAACACAACTTGCATCATAATCTAAAATATTTTACCGAACTCGTTGCAGACGGTGCATAGTTACATTTCACTCCAGCTACACACTCGTGAAAAATATCCATGCACCATCTGCAACTCATTTGATAAAAGATTTTAGTATAAGTTTCACTTCGTGTTCTGTCTATTTATTTTACATCACAAACGATGAACGAATTATATTATTATTCTTTAAAAACTTACGATTAATATGTTAATTTATGGACTATTATAATAACGATACAAAACCTAGATAAAAGCAAATTATTTCTATACTATATTTGTTATTGTTGCAGCAGGTAGACAATTAACCCTCTTGGTTAAATTATGCTATGACAGCTCATTGTTTTATAAAATTGTACAATATATAGAGTATGAATATAAAATCTTAGTCATAGTCATTGTCCTGAGAGAAAAAATATATCCATTCTAGTAGCTCAATATAATGAGCTTTATCTTGGAAAGTACTTTAAAATGATGTATGCTTAAAAAGATAGATGGTTTATAGGATAATAGTACATGTATACCAATATATTTTTTTGTTGGGGGTGGGGCTAGGTGTCCCTGGTTACTTGACCTCCTCTATAATGTGACCTCCTCCTTTAATAACCAGAACCAGCTTTTGAGTTACAGTAAAGATTTAGTTCAATGTAGTTTGAATACACATAAGACCAAAATAGCTTTCCAACTTAAATTCTTATTATGTCATAAGCCATAGAGCACCCAGTTAATCTCTGATTTTAAGTTCTCCATAGACTTCTTACAATAAGGAACACTCTTTTTCAATAGGTAATTGGCCACACAGGATAAACTTAGCACTTTGTTGGGCACTGTTGCATTAAATTCTTTGGAGTAGAGATGGTAGCCAAAATATTAAATGGCTAATTGACTGTCCACTCCCATAACTCTACCACCTATAGTACTTGGTCACAAAGAAAGTTTTGATTCAGATAGCACACTTATCATTAGGTTAGCTTTAAGGTTTGACATGATTGCAATAATGCAGTTTGAATTTAGCCAGAAAGTGTTAGTAAACAAGGTCAGCCCCAACAATGAAGGGAGACCCCAATTCAGCTCCAAAACATAATACCCAAGAAATCTGACCCATAATCCAATTGAATGAAATAACGCAGAATTTGAGATCTTTCATTTCACATAACGGGCAATTTTCGTATGGATGTCTCACCATCAGAATAATAATTATACCTATAATCATCTTTTTTGTTGGGGTTCTAGATCATGCCACTAATCTCTAATCTGACTACGCCTGTAGAGGTCATAAAAAGTCCACCAGTTCAAAACCTGGAAACTTTTGATATTCCGACAGGGAACTTTATACAGCATTGAACAAATAATGCAGGTATGTATATATTCCACGTCAGATAGCATCAGGTTTTGAACTAGCTGAAAATGATCTCCACCTTTAATAGAGCCAGAGAAGATATTATGATAGCATGATCTATTGGGGTTCATACCCATTTTATCATGTAGGCCATATCACATCTATTTTATTGGTATAGAACCGAATGTACAGCAGGCTAATTTCACTGGCAATCCTTCCACTGCATGTTAAAATCGCTGACCCCCCCCCCCCCCCCCCCCCCCCCCCCAATAAACAAAGGACCTACTTGCCAAGATTTACAAATCAGATTTACAGTCAAAAATCCATGCTGCAAAAATCTACCCAACTGCCCCAGGTATCATTTGACGGCCTAAATACCCTATGCAAATTGCAAACTCCAACTGCCTACACTGACCCCCCACCCCATATCTGACCGAAAATCCAAATAGTGAATTGAATAAAATAACTTAGAATCTGAGATGTTTCACTTCACAGAATCCCCAGCTTTAACTTTACATATGGACTTCCCAGCTTCATTGGGAGTGATTTTAGATAACACTTTGCAGTCTATTGCCTGTCCTTATGAAATCAGATGCCTAATTATTTTAGTCAGATTATATCTTTATGTTTTAGTAACAACAGAAGAAAATTATTTGACAATATTGTCTCATATGAGGTTAGCTCATCAAAATCAAAATTATGATGACATATGAAATAGGTATACATGTGCAGACAAAGGTTCATATAGGTGCGTTCCCAGATGAAATATGACATTCCATTCTATCAGAAATTCTTCTCATTGCACATTTGTCATACCTCAATTTGAATTGGCTGATAGAATATCAAAGAAACTTCGGTAATAAATTTTCTCAGGAGATGACCCATTGTGATGGGAATTATCTAGCTGTTCAATAGATTTGAACAGTGCTGATGCAGAACTATCTTCTTTACAGGGACGTTCCGACAGAATCTCATCAATATAATGATAATACCTCAAACAAAATCTAATCTCCCTTTTATTATATCTCCGGATATTGATGTTCAAATAATTCTTTCTCCACAAAGATATATCTCCTGACTTCACAGACAATTGAAAGCCATTCTTTACCATGTAAGAAGCCTATACTCAGTTAGTATAAATTTACAAGCTTCAGCATACACAACTGACGTTGTTATTGATAAAAATATTGCAAAAATTTATTTAAAGTCATATAATCTGATTTTACAGTCAGGTTTATAAATTTTATACCTTCTAATAAAAAATAACAGAGTTGAGATGGGCCTAATCTTGCCCACAGCATTATAGACATATCTAGCTTCATAATACACTGATCAGTCTATATTATTTTCATGGAGACAAAATTCTATTCAGTTTACCTGATGTCTCAAAGACGTAAAATTCTCCAAAGCTTATTATACTTATTTTCCATTTCCTGTATTCCAGATTTTTGCTTCATCACAATACCAGTTTTTTATTTTTTCACAGTACAGGGTGACAATGATGATACAGTCGACATACATAGTTCTGGCCTGTTTGAACATACAAATTACGTACAGGCATTCTGGAATGAATACCAATTAAAACGTAATATTTCTTACCAAAGCGTCAATATATTGCTGAAAAACTTGCTTTCTTTCTAACAATTTGCTGAGTGATCTTTATGCAACAACTGGAGGATAAAAGGACCCTTTTCATCTCTGATGTGGTTATTTTATAGGACTTCAATAAGAATTTTTGAGGCATATAAATTCCATCGAGAAGTATTTCTCATATTTATGGACCTATTTAAATCCCTGCAACTGGACTGGAATGTGAAAAAGCGAGAACTGTAGGTCTAATTTGAGGATTCAAACTGCCACAATTAAACCTTTAAATTCAGTGGACAAAATCTCTAATAATGTGAAATTTGATGGACATCAATACAACTATAGTATATACCATAAACAGCTGAATTGCATTTACATGTATGTACTTTGATCTTCATGATCATGTGTGTTTTATGATGACACTTACCCAACACTTGCCAAGGTATGTCTGCGGCTGCCTTTCTTACTCCTTCTGAATACATTCAGATCTGTTATAACTCCGAAATCATCTTCCATGTTGCCGACACTGTAGAGCGATCACAGGTATAATCCAGTTTACAAATGCACTAAACAAGTCTCACAAATCTCATGAAACGATATAACTGATCCACTCAAATGAAGTCGATTTCACTTGTTTGAGTAATTATCAATTTGAAGTATTGTGGTAGCGTAAGCAGGTTTAGTAATGAGACAGATAGTTTATAAAGGAGTTCCAGCTACGAATCCAATGATCGCTGTAAAATTAAGAAAGAGGCACAATCTAGTCCATCAAAAGAAAACCTCCAGGAATAAACATAACATTTATGCGAGAGAATTATTAAATATTCTGTTGGCTGATAGCTCCACAAAGACTCAACGAGTCATTAAGAGAAAGTTTTCTGTAGGTAGTTCAACAAATATGCAGGTAATTTAACGAGCCAACAGTGTATGAAAACTTGCTCTGTGATGAACTATTTCCAGCAACCAATTCAGTGGAGAATAGAGCGACACTAACACACAAGCTTCCTTCAGTGACTACTAGGATACTTCACAATCTATCATGCGAAAGTGATTATTCCCACTATAAATTATAGTGAACAGCATGTGGTCCGAGATATTAATCTACCTTTAGGTGGTTTCAGCAGCTTCAAACAACCTTTAATTTGATATGTCAATCCTTTCTTAATTAAGAATCTCAACACAGGTATAATCCTGTTAATTAATTTGTCCAGATGTCTAAATTGAAAATGTATAAGGCCACTTCGAGGAGTTTTAAGTTAATTCAAATCCATGGTCATAATGAATTGTAATCACAGTATGGCATGAACAAACTATGTCCTAGTGATACTCAACTCCTGAATCCATCATTGGAATCATCTAACTCCACATTGCAGCAGCTATTATAAAGCATAGATGCCTCCGTCATCTGTTGTGACTTGTGACATTAAAATCTTCCGCTGTGTGTTTGTGATCATTAATCATTCACATGCCACTACTCCAGGGTAGGCATGCCACGGTGAAAGCTTTCGGTCAATAAAAAGTAACTTATCTTCAACAGGCTTCGTATAAGATAACAGGTAGTAAGTCTCCTTTATTTGAGGTGTATCTTCTGCTCTTACACCAGCTGGGGACAGATGTTGATGAAGATGGAGTCTAATTCTAGTTTATTAGTAAACAATGAGAAAAAATTTATAAACAAAATCAATGCCTATATCTGCTGGCTATATGGCTATGAATTTATGATAGTGTTGAGGTGTCTACAATTATGAAAGAGCAAAGTTTATCACACTTATTATTGCAAAGTAATTTATGAATCTGATCCCTTTGGATTCATAAGCTGTGCATGCAGCACTTGGGAACTCTTACATATAAACTACTGGAATAATTAATAATCTATGTTTAGATCCTGGACAGTTGATACTGTCTTGCTCAATTCATGTATGTGAGTGAAGTCTTTGCAAGAGAGCTGAATGATTCTTGTCCACAGAATTGGCGACATAAACAAATGATTGAAAGAGGTATTATTTTTACCAATGGTATACACAATCCTGTATTCTATCCGTATTAGTCTGATTGAAATTCCTATATACCAACAGTATACACAATCCTGTATTCTATCCGAATTAGTCTGATTGAAATTGAGGTATTCCTATATACCAACGGTATACACAATCCTGTATTGTATCCGAATTAGTCTGATTGAAATTGAGGTATTCCCATACCTTATGATACCTATGGTACACACAATCCTGTATTCTATCCGTATTAGTCTGATTGAAATTGAGGTATTCCCATACCTATGGTACACACAATCCTGTACTCCAAGATGCTTTATAAATAACTATCTAAACATGCCAGGTTAATTTTCAAATGAGATGTCAAAATCCATCGAAAGCTGGATATCGTAGATAAAATGTGAATACAACAAAACACTATAAATAAGCAACGAAGTTCCATATAGAGTGTAGATAAATAGGTAATTATTTCAGATCAACCAGAACAGAGCACAGGTGATTTGTCAGGTGAGGTTACATAAAGGCTGAGGCAGGTGTATAATGACAGATATTTCCAATAGCATCCATTCAAAGAAGATAAGCTTCAGGAAATACACAGTGTACCATTATCCAATATGTTACCCACAGAGCATGGCATTCGTTTCCGATAAGTTTGACATGTTGATATTGTCCAACCCACAGGAAATCCGGACTGATTGGAAAATGCCAGTGCAGCCAGACCATACTACTATACTAGGACTTGTTAGCCCCCTGGGGTGGCATAGCTTGTTATTATGTTATTATACCATGATCATTGCTTTGGAAATGGGGATTAACCTCAGTGGTGACCCAGTCTGCATGGAGCCAATACACAATGGATCAGGAGAGTGTGTTTATTATATGGATTGTTTTGTAATAATGCTGTGCTGTTGGTAATTATATAATCGACAATGTCTGAGATAATATGAACAAGTTAATATTTTGGGCTAGCTTTTTTTAAATGATGGGCCATCTTACACCCCCCAACTGCACCCCTGTCCCATCTCCGGATCCACACACTCGTAAATTTTTATTCATTTCAGTGATGGCCGGTGTTTCTTGTTGAATTTGCCAATGTGCCTGCAATAATCAATGGCACATACACACTGAACTCAATCATTATCAGTTATTATTTATAATTTTCATATTGGTGACCATATATATTTTTAAAGATGTGCTCTCTATTAACATATCAACTGGGTCTTTCATTTTGTGTTTAATATACTTCCATATTTTAATATGGAAATATACTGATTTTGTTATTTTTATGTTTCTCTATTATTATTATCATTATTATTATTATACTTCCATATTTTAATATTCAAAACGAATGAATATATGTTGGTTTTCATAAGCTATTTTTATTTAGAATACTGAGGCGAACATATGGGGAAAGTTAGGTCAATGTTGCATCAGGGAGGTGGGCAGGGAAGGAGGTGTCAAAAAGGGGCCATATTTTATTTTGCTTCAAAGATCACCAATCTCAGAATATATAGAAGCTTCCCACCGAATCCCAAAAAATGTGCATGTGTCAAAACACAAGCAGCTTCTAAAAATTTACACCTTGTGTGTTATGTAGTCCAGGAATGTTCACAGGGCAGGCCTTACAATCTGACGAGAATCCGAATCATGATTCTCATTTTGATTCTTGTAAAAAGTCTTGATTCCCTGTAGAAACGCTATGTTTGGATTCTCGCAAAATCTGATGAATTTTAAGGGTTTCAGGGTAACGCTGGGCATGTCTCGGAGACAAGTACATATAACATGCAGCTGTGCCAAAAATTATATATCAGTATATAGAGTATCTAAGAGGCGACAATTATAGAATCGCATAAATTTCTTGAATCGGTGATAAATACCAGAGTTAAACGAACTTAAAGGAATATTATTCTGAAATTTGTTAGTATCTTCTTTCAATGTACCTATATTATTTAATTAAAATGTCCAATTTGCCAAAATAATCTTGTGTTTGATCATTATTTGTTTTTTATAATGAAAAAAAAATTCCGCAGAATACCGAAGATCTTATGTTGTAGACGAAGTCACATGATTGAAGTCACATGATCAGCGGTTGGTGCAGTCACATGACTTAACACGTGACAATGATGTAGCGATTAGGGTTTTTTTTACTTCATATTCATTTTGAATTTATACCAACTTATTACTGCCTTATCCTGTTTGCAAGTTTATCTATGTATATATGGCATTGGGCGTATATTAACGACCTGTTTGTGTCAATTACGCATAACAATAACATTATAAAATATATAAACGTTGGCCGTGGTTCGTTTGAACATCCAATTATATAACACTATTTGAATGAGGGAAACAAATCCGGTTTAATAAGTAATCACATATATAAACGCTCTTTATTCGCAACATATCGGGAATAGGCTTAACAGGGAATGCTCTTTATTGAGTCACGGTAAAGGAAAATAGGGACTCAACTTAGAATAGTTGTCATCGTGAATATTTACTAATTACATCAATACACGTAAATACATGAACACGAATTTCCATGTATATGCTTTATATACCTGTCAAAGTCATAGCAATTTCCGGTTTATTAAAAGCTTTTTATTAGCACCATATCAAGAATACGCTTAACATGGAACGCTCTTTATTGAGTCATGGTGAGGGAAAGTGGGGACATGACTTTAATAGAATAGTTGTCATCATGAATATTTACTAAATTATTCATCAATATACTCCCCACTTTAACTGTAATTTTATGTATTCATAACCATGCACGGACTTATAAAACTTAAACGCTCTTTATTTGGTATATGCAGTCGCTTTTAAGTGGGTTACCCACAGAAATCCCGCCAAATGTCACGTAAATGAACATCCGAAAACACTGCATTTATTTGGCATGAATGAATGAATGAACGAAAAATTATTGTGAATATACGGGACATATATATGGAAAATTAAAACAACATTGTGAACATGCACCCGAATAGAGTTCATGAAGGCTTGATTTTCGATAAGCTTTATTTTTGACACGAGAGAGTTAATATCTACCCTGCTCATTCAGCCATCTATATTTTTGTCAAAACAATAACTTTCCAAACAGCACATATGACAAATCACAAGTGAAGATAACTCACCGGGCGATGACAATTCACCATGCATACACAATGTTATTGACATGCCCCGCAGTAATTTCATTACACTCACGTGCTCATGTCGATTCCGCATTTTATATCGCCACAGATGATGTCATATAGGTAAACACAATTAACTCCGATTCCGTGTTTTTAATTAGTGTACTCATTTGACGTCATATGAGGATTTACGACAGAGATAGCCGACAAACGATGGGGGTATTATTTAATTATTATTTAATTCTCGGCTTATTTATTATGAGATTGTTGTGGGACTTGGATCATTGTGATCATAATAGGGGTGGCTTTCCGATAGTACATTATTTCATTGACGTTTGTTAAGTCTCACAGTATATTTCATGGCATATCCACCCAAAATTAATTGGATGGATCTTTTTTAGGAGGGGGGGGGGTATAAAAAGATTGCAATTGAAATGCTATATTTTAAACCATGTTCCAAAACATGTGAACATTTTAGGTCCATTATTGTAATGGATCCCCCTGGCAGCTAGTCTCCATTGTGGTTTGTGAAACAAACAGCCAATGTTACACCAAAGGAACAATAATCTGAGATAAAAGCCTGTTCGCTGTCATGGCTGAAGGCCCCATTAGGCGAGTTTGTGCAATGTCAATCTCTTGATTCATCTGGAGAATATTAATTCAACATTTCTGCAAAATTCACAGGAAACCTTAATCATGGGTTCCATTACATCGGCTGGTAGGGAGTTTATTCGTCACTTTCCCCTCAGTAGCCAAACACATATTACTCTAACTTTGAGTATCTAACCTCTTCTCAATGATCAGGCTTCTCAATGTTAAAAACAAATGAAGGCCACAATAAAAATTGCTAGATTTTCATCCACTATAAAAAAAAATTCAAAACTTCTAATTTTAATAATTTGTGGGAATTATGTACATGTACATCGGGGAGATGAAGACGCTGACCAGGAATATTTTATGTGTATATCTTCTTTTGAAGAAACAAAAACATGCATTACTATATTTGACTAATTAAAAACAAAACAACTGAGTGATACCCTTTATATATATTACTAGAAGGTGACTTCGTCCGGGCTTTGACCTTGAATTGTCCATTTTGAAGGTCAAGGTCAAGTGGGGTCACGATTTGACCAGTCCAAAACACTGCCCGGACAAAAGTACCCGACAAACGTGCCCGTCGGAATCCATCCGGTTTTACCCGATTTGACCTTGAATTGATCATTTTGAAGGTCAAGGTCAGATCGGGGTCACGATTTGACCCGTCCAAAACACTCAGTGGACAAAAGTAACCCTATGTATAAAATTTCGTCGAAATCCCATCAAAATTGGCGATTTGACATTGAATTGACCGGATTTCAAGGTCAAGGTCACATCGCACGGGCAAATGAATATGCTTATGAGACTCCCCATACGAAAGTACCCCCACATACCAACGGGCTTTGATCTTGAATTGTCCATTTTGAAGGTCAAGGTCAAGTGGGGTCACGATTTGACCAGTCCAAAACACTGCCCGGACAAAAGTACCCGACAAACGTGCCCGTCGAAATCCATCCGGTTTTACCTGATTTGACCTTGAATTGACATTTTGAAGGTCAAGGTCAAATCGGGGTCACGATCTGACATGTACAAAACACTCAGTGGACAAAAGTAACCCTATGTAAAAAAAAATCGTCGAAATCCCATCAAAATTGGCGATTTAACCTTGAATTGACCGGATTTCAAGGTCACATCGCACGGGCAAATGAATATGCTTATGAGACTCCCCATACGAAAGTACCCCCACATACCAAGTTTCATCGAAATCCCATGATATTCGGGCGTTTGACCTTGAAATGACCCGATTTCAAGGTCAAGTCGCATGGGCAATTTAATAGATTTATGCCACTCCCCGGCTGAAGGTCCGCCCACATACCAAGTTTCATCGAAATCCCGTGATATTCGGGCGTTTAACCTTGAAATTACCCGATTTCAAGGTCAAGGTCACGTCGCACGGACAAATTAATATGCCTATGCCACCCCCCGGCCGAAAGTACCCCCCACATACCAAGTTTCATCAAAATCGGCTGGGCCGTTTTCGAGTTCATCGCGAACACACACAGACAGATCTTCCAAAATATATAATAGACTAGAAGGTGACCCGACTTCGTCCGGGCTTTGACCTTGAATTGTCCATTTTGAAGGTCAAGGTCAAGTGGGGTCACGATTTGACCAGTCCAAAACACTGCCCGGACAAAAGTACCCGACAAACGGGCCCGTCGAAATCCATTCGGTTTTACCCAATTTGACCTTGAATTGATCATTTTGAAGGACAAGGTCAGGTCGGGTCACGATTTGACCCGTCCAAAACACTCAGTGGACAAAAGTAACCCTATGTATAAAATTTCGTCAAAATCCCATCAAAATTGGCGATTTAACCTTGAATTGACCCGATTTCAAGGTCATGTCACACGGGCAAATGAATATGCTTATGAGACTCCCCATATGAAGGTACCCCCACATACCAAGTTTCATCGAAATCCCGTGATATTCGGGCGTTTGACCTTGAAATGACCCGATTTCAAGGTCAAGGTCACGTCGTACGGGCAAATTAATAGGCATATGCCACTCCCCGGCCAAAGGTACCCCCACGTACCAAGTTTCATCGAAATCCCGTGATATTCGGGTAATTTCAAGATCAAGGTCACGTTGCACGGACAAATTAATAGGCCCATGCCACCCCCCGGCCGAAAATACCCCCACATACCCAGTTTCATCGAAATCGGCTCGGCCGTTTTCGAGTTCATCGTGAACACACAGACAGACAGACACACACACACAGACAGATCTTCCAAAATATATAATAGACTAGCCGATGAGCCCGACGTTGTCCGGGCTATTCAAAAACCAAATTTCAAGTCGATAGCTCTACCCGTTTCCGAGATCTGGTCTGCGCATGCGCGAAGCTGGCGTCGCACGGGCTCGGCGACCCGATAAAATTCGTATCAGGGGAAAGATACATTCATATACCAAATTTCAAGTCGATAGCTCCACCCGTTTCCGAGATCTCGTCTGCGCATGCGCGAAGCTGGCGTCGCACGGGCTCGGAGACCCGATAAAATTTGTATACGGGGCAAGATACATTCACATAGCAAATTTCAAGTCGATAGCTCCACCCGTTTCCGAGATCTCGTCTGCGCATGCGCGAAGCTGGCGTCGCACGGGCTCGGCGACCCGATAAAATTTGTATCCGGGGCAAGATACATTCACATAGCAAATTTCAAGTCGATAGCTCCACCCGTTTCCGAGATCTCGTCTGCGCATGCGCGAAGCTGGCGTCGCACGGGCTCGGCGACCCGATAAAATTCGTATCCGGGGCAAGATACATTCACATACCAAATTTCAAGTCGATAGCTCCACACGTTTCCGAGATCTCGTCTGCGCATGCACGAAGCTGGCGTCGCACGGGCTCGGCGACCCGATAAAATTCGTATCCGGGGCAAGATACATTCACATAGCAAATTTCAAGTCGATAGCTCCACCCGTTTCCGAGATCTCGTCTGCGCATGCGCGAAGCGGGCGCCGCACGGGCTCGCCAATACGACAACGTCCACCGCCTGGTCAAACTACACACACGTACCAAGTTTCGTCCCGATCGGTCGAGAATCGTAGATTTGTATAAATGACAAACAAACAGACAAACAGACAAACAGACAGAGGTCTTCAAAATATATATGAGATTACATTTATACCATGTGGGTGAATTAAGTCAAGGTTCCTCAGATAATACTGGTCTGGGCGTGGCTGAGGGGCTATAGTGCAAAGTCCACAGAAAGATGTATAGTTTGCTACCCACATGTTTTGTGTCTGGTTTAATATTTAAATTTATCACATAATTTGCCCATAAAAGCAGTTTCATAATTATCGATAAGAGACACGTTTAATATCAGCGCGTGCGATGACGTCACATCGTTCTTCAAATGACTTGCGATCGCTGCGGTTTTTATCGTTGTTTTCGATGGATATTTCGCATTGCTTCGCGTTTATTTGATCATGTGATAAAAAGTATCTCACACTCGTCCTATTTTAAACGTAATTTATCAACCTCGTCCACTAAATTCTATTTGAGCCTCGGTAAACCTCGGCTCAAATCAAATTTAGTGAACTCGGTTGATAAATTCCGTATAAAATAGAAACTCATGTGAGATCCTCTATATCTGTTTACTATTAAATACCAATACATTCAAGAAAGCCTAGTCTTTCTACAAATGTACTTATATATATAATTTACTGGCAAGTATGGGAAAGTTCCAAGCATCATCAAGATTTTTAACATATTCTGTTCTTCGCTTCCTGCTGTAGCAAGTGTACCCAGTTTTGTTTATATTTTCACTCTGGTCCAGACCCGGACAGTATACCATATGAGGACCAGTGGAAACTCAGAACTATTAATATAAAATATGGCAAAAATAGCCCTAAAAATCCAACAATGTCTCCAACCATACTTGTCGGACTACACTGAGTCTACAATTTTACTCCTACCCGCATATGCTCAAAATTGGGGTGGCATATATCAGCTACAGGAGCAGCATTATCCAGCTCACTTCCCGAGATATGTTGGTATATATTGATGATACTCTTAATTAGTATAATCGACCGGGCACCCAGACCAATCTTTTATGATATGGTGTCTGCCGATTCAATTCTTAGGATGACAAAAACCATGAGATCTGTTATGTTATTTTATCGAGACCATGCATATCTGTTTACAACCTTGACTCCAGTGGATCGATAGCATGAGTGAACCTTTGGAATATCAGTTTCATGTCTGACTTATTGATACACAATGCGATGTTGGTCTAGATAAATACTTGGCCCCGATATTTAGTATACATAAAATGTTTTGATGTGGGGTTTAAAAATTGGGATGGGTGGGGATGAAAATCTAACAATTATTTTATTGTGGCATAAAAGACTGTTATAAGTACTTCTCAACTTAAAGGAGCAAAAGGATAATTCTCAAAGCAGGGAAATATTTTTTTCTTTTGCACAGCAAAATATTATGCGTATTGGAAAATTAAATGGGAACTCCGAAGTTTTGAAGGGCAGTTCTATTTGCTCAGAAAACCAAGCACTGAACTAACTTGCACTTGAAGCAACAAGCAAGGTAGCATAATGCACCTGTTCTAACATTGTTTCTGTGAGATTTACATTTAAAAAATGTTTGAAGATGGCAGATTTCCAAAACTCCTGTAAATGTCCCAGAATGATTGTTTGTATTGTTGTACTTCATTGTTATAAGCGAAAATAAGTCTAACTAGAATGCACTCACTGGAGCTGCCTATACTTGCGCCCATCACACATTTGGCATGTTGTCTTACCAACAACAGTTTGAACCACGGGCACTGGCCCCTCGTTTGAGAGATCGATAACAAAAATCTAGATATCAAATCTCAGTTCATTCATCGCTGAAATAGTTGTGTGTATACGGACAGAATATCTCTGTTATCTCAAGTTGATCTATTACACTAATGCTAGTCTTAGTAATACGTACGAGTTGTTTTACATATTTATATAACAATATAGACATCATTCATATGAAGGGTGTGAAAACGATTGGTTGCCGATGATGCTATATTATATACCAATTAAGTTAACTTACTAGTTTGACTAGAATGATATCAAGGGTGTATGCCAGTGGCAAAAACCATCAAAGTAAATTACAAAATACCGACACAATTAAATAAAAGAAACGCGATCATTGGTTAGTCTTTGATTAACAATGGTGGTATGTTCCTTCCTTGGGGCTCTCCGCTGGTAGGTCGCTTCACTCTGACCCCTCGTCAGGATCGCAATTACTTGCACAGAATAATACATATATATTAATTTACTTCACAAAGTAATCGCACTGTTTCTACGAAAACAATAGAAATATTCAACGTAAGAATAAGGACCTACCATGAGAGCCCCATATACCCAAATCAAGAGTTTTCTATGCTATAAACTGTATTAATAACTTTGTGCATGCTAGCTATTATCATTTATTTTTCATATAACAATATACTTAATTCACTATGTTAGAAATTCATTCATTAGTAATTTAAACTCCTAAAGAGTATCATAGTCTTTTATACACTGAAGAATGGAGACATTACATCATAACAGTAACACTAGTAACAGCAAGACAAAAAATTTAATAAGTGAACATTCATAGAAATAGCTCAATATCTGCCTCATCTTAAATCGATGCTCCATTTCTTACTGACTATCATACATGTAATTAAGAAGACCTTTTCTAGTAAATATCACAGAGAATACTTAAGCCACTTTATTTTTCTAATCAAAGATAATTATTAATTTTGGCAGAATCTTTATAAACTCAACCTTTACATCATGAGTATGTGATGTTATATTTTCTTAAGAACGATTCTTCACTCCGGACCTGTGAGGAGATATTTGCCCGGCAGCATCTAGGGATTATTAAGCAAGAGAGGTGCCTATAATTAAAGAAGCTTGTTGCTGTCGGGCTGATGAATCAACACAGGCCCGGCCTAAGAGAGCCGTTCGAGTTATTAGACGTATGTGATAATTATTATATATCACATTTTTATTATCGTTTTATGTGCCAAAAATTGATATACATGTTTTTGATGTATCCGATTGATATCATTTTCCATGTCTTTACTATTATCACATAAGTGCCAAAATATATATATATTGAGGATTTCATAATTCTTGGCAAGTTATTATCCCAGGAGGGCATCCTTAAATGTGTCAATGTGAACATGCCCTTAGCGACTGATCTACAGTCTTCGGGAACATATGCTCAAAATGTCTATTGCGTTGAGAATGAGAAAGCTTGTTTTCCCAGTTAATTAATAAGGCATTTTAATAATCCATGTTTCCACATTCACATTTTTCAGTGCAATTGTTTTTCAATTGAACCACTCACTCGACTGTTTGGCCGGACATGATTTATATGCACCAGGATCTTTCGAAAATGTTTTGAACTTTCCAGAAATATGACGTAACATATTCACGGAAGGATAAACAGACATCCGAGCCGAAAACATTACTTGCGTCCAGCATGGACTGGCGCAAGTAATTAACGTTTATTTGAGACAAAACTACCCAATAAAATTTCTGGTCTCTGTTAACAGTAACAACTATTGTTCGTTAGCTGAACGACCACACTTTTTTAGACCAGAAAATATTTGAAATATAATCATATTAATCGATAGAAGCATTTCCAGACAGGAGTCTTCGATTCATATCTAATATGTTATACCCCGGCAACTATACAATACATGTTTACAAAGAGATAGACCATCTTTAAAGTGTGTTGTCTGTATCGAGTTATTTCAAAGAGAGTTCCAAAACTGATCTCTCCTACCCATCCCAACCTTCAGACAAGTACCTAAAAGAGCAACTGACAAGGTTGGCTAGAAATGGTTTGCGAAGAGCAACTACATGTATTAACTTGATCCAGGTAATTATCACTATACGGTGAGCAGCAACATACAATATGAAATATAAAATTGTTGGAAAATCAAACTACGAGAACAATTTCAACCTAATTTGGTGTGAATTTTCCAATTAATGTTGCATTAGGTTTGACTACAGTTTGGGGGGGTAAGACCCCTGCATAACACCCCTGTCGACACATCCCTGCTTGGAACCCCATGCTAAGAGCGTGGTCTTGCATTCAAGAAATTGAAGACGAGAATTCATCGATACTAAATTATGTTGGGTGGCACCCGGGGAGGAGTCAGGGTGCTACATCCCCCGTCGGGGAATCGTATAGCCCCTGCATCAGGGATATCCTGCTGCCACCCCTGTTTAAAATCTTATAGAAATTTAGCAGATTTGGACACAAGTCCAAATTTTATGAATAAATTATACTCACCTGACATAATTCATACAGAATTAGATTTATCTTAACCTCGCGAAACTCGCCACCCAAAAACTCCCGTTCCCGCTTCGTTCCGTCTTCCGATTAAAGTTTTTTACTCTAACCGGAGCCGGAGCCGAGCATGCACATATCACCAGTTTGATCCCATGGCGCTACAAATCAGGCCATGGGACAACTGTATCTGATGGGAAATGTGATACCAATCACAACTTCCCTTCACATCAAAAACTCTCTGGGAAATCTATCCAATGGTTAGCACATTTGTGCCAACATCCCTCAAGTAGAATCTTGTAAAGGTAGACGATTGTGCCCAATCCGCACTTTCGAGAATGTCTCTCATTCCGGCTCCATTTAAGAGAGCCCATGAAGATCCAATCGAAAGTGTAGAGTGACCAGTAATGTTGTTGTCACCTGGAATAGAATAAAAAGTCATCTTTATAAGCTTAACCAGCCAGGAGGATATAGTTTGTGAGGAAACCGGTTCGATCCATATACATCAAAAGAGCTCGTTTTGGATCCAATCTGACATCTTCCTCAAAAGAAGGTACCAAAATTAAATGACTCTGGTGAGAAATTCTGTCTTGCTTAGAAAAGCCCTTACGTAAAAAGGTAATACCCTGCCCTTGAATTCTCATATTACTGCTACCCAATTGTAGACTTTGTATATCACTACATCTTCGAAAAGTGGTAATGGCAACAAGAAACACTGTCTTGAATGTAAGATATTTTAAACTAGCCAAGTCCAAAGGTTCGAATGGAGGATTTTTCAACATGTCCAAAACTTTTGGAAGATCCCAAGCCGGTACTAGCCTTTGTTTTGGAGGCCTTGAATTAAACATACCCTTCAACATTCGAATAATGTGTGGGTTTTGTCCCACTGGTATTCCCGCAATCGGTGGCAGACTTGATGAGAGCAAACCCAAAGCAAACCCAAAGCAAACATATCCGACCAAAAATCAGCACATTGTGCTAAAGATGCTTCATGACAAATAATGTTTCGCTCGGAACACCAACTGTTGAACCTTTTGAATTTTGACTGATAGTCTTTTCGTGTTCCGAGTCGCCAAGATTCCATAATGAAATGACATGACCTTCTCGAAAAAACCTCTGCTTGCAAATGTCTGTTGACAGATGCCAAGCAGTCAGGTTCATCAGGTTCGGTTCTGGGTGAAGTACCCTCCCTTGATATTGTGTCAACATCCGTTCCGACACTGGCAACTGGAGTGGATGTTCGACTAGAATTTTCAATATCATTGGAAACCAGAACTGTCTTGGCCAATGCGGAGCTATTAATATCATCTCACACTTAAATTGACTGATGTGTTGTAAAACTCTGGGAATCAATGGAATTGGTGGGAATGCATAAACATACATGCTCTCCCATGAAATGGAGAGGGCATCTATTGCGAATGCTAGTGGGTGTGGATGCCATGAGCAAAAGATTTGGGTCTTCCTGTTCTGAAAAGTTGCAAACAGATCCATGTTTGGTTGTCCCCAAAGACAAAATATCTTCTGAACTATTATTGGGTCCAACTCCCATTCTGTCTCCCTCACATAACATCGACTCTGCAAGCTTGTTCTGGACCCCCGCTATGTGAGCTGATTTTAGAACCATATGGTTCTGAATTGCATTATTCCCAAGTTCCTGTGCTAACTGACAGAGGGATCTGGACCTTGTACCCCCCTGATAGTTTACATAACGAGCCACTGTGGCGTTGTCGGTTCGTATAAGCACCTCCTTGTCCATCAAATCTGGGGTGAAGAGTTTTATTGCTAATATTACTGCTTTCATCTCCAGATTGTTGATATGCAGGGATGTATCTGCGTCTGACCACAAACCCTGAACTGTCTGCCCCCCTAAATGGGACCCCCATCCCTGGAGACTGGCATCGGTTGTGATCGAGACAATTTCCCGATCTGAAAAAATGAATTGACCCTGTTGCATGTTTCGTGTTTGTAACCACCAGTTTAGATGGGGTACCAGATCTTGTGTACATGGGACCCCGAGCTCGTATGCATGACGAACTGGCTGCCATCTTTTCAAGAGAAACATCTGAATGGGTCTCATGTGAAAACGAGCATTCTGAACCAACTCCAGACAGGACGCTATTATGCCTAACAGATGCAGATAACTGCGGGCTGTGTCCTGTCCCATCAACAGATTTCTTACTGCTTGTTGGAGTACTGTTATACGTTCTACTGTGGGACAAACTAACCCTTTGTCCAAATGAAACATTGCTCCCAAATAAGTTAACATTTGGGATGGTTTCAAGTGAGACTTTTTGACATTTATCAAAAAACCCAGATTTAGAATGGTTTTCATGAACAGCTCCCTGTCTTGCAATAGGCCTGTTCGTGATGAATTTAGACAAATCCAGTCGTCTATAGAAATGGCTAGATGCAGACACCTCTGACGTAGGTATGCGGCTACGTTCGCAACCACTTTTGTGTATATGCGAGGGGCTGTTGTTGCACCGAAACATATTGTTCTCCATTGATACTGAACACCGTTGATGCTGAATCGGAAAAATTTCTTGTGGCCTTCCCACAATTTTACATGAAGATACGCATCCTGAATATCTGCGGTGAAACCCCAATCTCCCTTTTGTACTAAGGATATGACCTTTTTTAGGGTATCCATTTTAAAGTGTTCTTTCCGAATGTAACGGTTCAGAGGTTTTAGATTTATGATTGGACGAAAACTGCCGTCCGACTTCGGTACCAGGAAAAGCGTACTGTAAAAACCTTGATTTGATAAATGCTTTGGTACGACTTCGATAACGTTTGTAGATAGAAGTCTTATAATTTCTTTTTCGAGAAACTTCATCTCTGCTTTGTTCAAATGAGTTTCTTTCACACCCTGGAATGGTGGAAATTGAAGAAATTCGATTTGATATTAACCATTTCGAATGACATCTAGTGCCCATCTGTCCGCATTTATATTTTCCCAAGCCTGGTGAAAATGTGTGAACCGACCTCCGATCGGTACATTCGGAAACGGATGCTTGATTAACATATGTACACTTCTTACCTTTAATAAGTCATCTGCGTTATGATTTTCCTCTGGTACCTGTGGAATGACTGTCGTAGCTTCCACCACGTCTTGATCCATACGAGAAACCTCCTCGTCCAGAAGCTCTGGCATTTCCTCTGCTACGAAAAGAATCCTTCGGAGTTATTTTAGGAATTCGAAAAGGCTGAAACTCTGTTGATTTCGATGTGGACTGTTGGTCCCGGTCATTCCTGAATGATTCCGAACGTTCCGGCCAGGTAACAGTTCTTGCAACTTTCCTGGGTGGTCCTTGAGAAGATTTTTCAGAAGTCTTGACCGAAGACAACAGTTCATTCACAACTTTATTCTTATCTTTATTCTTTAACTTTCCAGCTGATCCCCGAATAACCCGTCAGATGTTAGCGGTAAATTAGCTAATTCTCTGGGATCAGCTGCCTGATACAAGTTTGCGTCACTGATTGCTGTTTGTCTACGAATACATTGAAAAAATGTCCCTAATTTGTTGTGTTAGTCGATCCAAGTCAACAACCTCAGCTTGAACACCTTCCATAAGAGATGCTTGCAGTATATAAACATTAACAGCTATACCCATTTGAGCAGAACACTGACCTCTAAAGGCTGTCTTTTCAATGAACTTGAATGGATTTGAAATTAACTGTTTTCCAGATCTGATTTGGGACGATTTTCCATGCGTCCTTATCAAACATTGTTGAACAAATTCATCAATAGAAGGTATATTCAAGAAATCCTTTGAAGATTCTGTAATTGGAAATTCTTCAAGTAAATCTTCCGGAAAAGCACTTAAGGATGTTGGCTCTTTACTGTGCCATGAATCTTCAAGCACTTTCCTCTGAGCTTCATCTAAAGTCAAACCCTTGACACATTCAGGTTGTTTTAATTTGGTAAGGCATCTTTGCCAAAAATGTGTTTCACTTTAATCCTGATCAACAGATGTGTCATCAACGATGATGTCCAACTTCTCATCAGTCTCTTTCCGAAGTTCGGACATCTCCCTTTCTTGAGCGGCTATCTTCTCTTCCAGGACATCGTATCTCGATTTACGCTTTGTCCTTTTCTTACGCTTATCAACCGGAGATTTTACACTGGCAGTTGATTCAGCTGGAGAAATGTGAACTTTAATAATCACACAAGAACAAAATAATCAGCGCTGACAAAAATGTTTACCCCTCCGAGAACCTCATGCACCTAATGTTCGTATTTGACCCAGGTATGATCGATAGATCTCTGCACATTTCGATGCGTCGATCATGCCAATCATATATGACATAATATTGTCAAGTCATTTGAAAATGATGGAATGGCTATTAATGTCGATAAAAGTACTTTCTCATCACGCATTTGAGATATCAAACTAAATAAAAGTAAGCAAGACATCTTTTTGAAAAAGATGACGAAATATACTACGAATAAATCGCATCGTGACCCAGGTGTTACCTTGACCTTGATGATGCAATCATGAAATTCGACACTGTTGGAACATAATTAGGCTTTGGTCAACTTATCGAAATAATCAATGCAGCCTATAATTAGTAGTAATTACAGAAAACAAAATTAATGTACAGTATATACAAAAGCAGCCCATGCACACACTTAATTGTCAGTTAAATGTTATGATTGCTTCGCGTATTTATAACTTTTGCACTGGAGATTTGCATGGAATTTTCCATTCATATTTTCACAGGTCTGTAGATGCTCTTTATTTACCATATTTAAGGATTCATGAAAAAAAAACCCATATGTCATGTTACGAATCTCTATACTCTTGACTAAAGCGTAGAGAACAGAGTACAGAGATTCGTGGCATGATTGATCAAAAGCACCCCCCCCCCCCCCCCCCCCCCCCCCCGAAACTGCATGACCATGCAGAATGTAGGCATAACAGCCAAATTTCATGCTTAAAGTTTAACCCACTGTGGAGTTATATTTTTCTTTCTACTCAGCTAGCGAGTTTTGTTGTTTGCGATGTGCTGGTAAAAAAAATGCAATGCATGATTTCACATCGGAAGCCTAAATATCACCTCTCTTTTATACACCAAGATATTACACATATGTTTCAGATTCGCTCTCGATGAGTTCTATTTTTTTCTTCCCCTTGATACCCCTTCCTGCCCTCGGTGTTGTGCCCCCAACATCAATAATCGAATCCCCCTTTTCGAAAGCCGGCTATGCCCATGCATGTACCAATTGCGAAAGCAAATCTCAGTATGGCTGTACCCCCTTGATTAGGTATGAAGATGCACTGCATTAATGGCCACTTCCATGATTACTAAATATCAGCCGACGCCTGTGCATCACGCTGTCTAATCAACCGACAAATTCTTATGAGCATTTCTGGGCCTATTACCCATGATGTTCCTATTCCTAAATTTGGATAATCAAAGCAGAATGCTGTGCCATTTGTCAATTTATACAAGCATGGTAACTCCGGACCCCTGCATTAGGATGATTAATTAAATCAGACGGCTGTGGCATTTACCAATTTGACCACAAGAGATTAGGACATCCATACTGGGTGGTTTCTGCATTCCCTTATGGCTTGAGAATCATTTGGTTCTCAAAAAATAAAGATGATGTAATCTTCACTGAAATTAAAGGTGGTGTATATCTTCACTGAAATTAAAGATGGCGTATATCTTCACTGAAATTAAAGGTGGTGTATATCTTCACTGAAATTAAAGAAGGCGATTATCATCACTGAAATTAAAGATGGCGATTATCTTCACTGAAATTAAAGATGGTGTATATCTTCACTGAAATTAAAGATGGTGCATACCTTCACTGAAAATAAAGGTGGTGTGTATCTTCACTGAAAATAAAGATGGTCTATATCTTCACTAAACTTAAAGGTGGTGTATATCTTCATTGAACTTAAAGGTGGTGTGTATCTTCACTGAAATTAAAGATGGCATATATCTTCACTAAACTTAAAGGTGGTGTATATCTTCACTGAACTTTATGTATAGATTCAGTGGTATAAAATAATGAAAGTGTCAATGACACTGTACCTCAACTTGGAAAGGGAATAATTTCATGTGTTAGTCATTGGAGCGATTAGGAATGCATAAAGTTGAAATGTCTAAGTAATACTAGATTATCACCATGAAGAGGTATCTATTATATATTTTGGAAGATCTGTGTGTGTGTGTGTGTGATCGCGATGAACTCGAAAACGGCCAACCCGATTTCGATGAAACTTGGTATGTGGGGGTACTTTCGGCCGGGAACTGGCATAGGCATATTAATTTACCCGTGCGACGCGACTTTGACCTTCAAAACTCATATATCCGGATCCGGTGTGATTGTCACCCGATGCAGGGAGGATAACTCTATATTCATAAGTCGAGGGACGTAAGCAATTTGCAGGCAATTACAAATCGTGTATTTATCCCAAAATTATAACATTTACAATATATATTGTCAATTTGCAGGCTATTAAGAATTGTGTATCTATCCCAAAATATATCATTTACAATTTCTGATATATAAATTTTGTTACAGCTGATATTCTTAGGTCTATTGTCGATAGATTTATTTTTTGTATATCCACACCACGCATAGGCTCAAGTCGTTTACAGTTACCCCGTGGGTAAAAGTTCGATAAATTATTATCCATTTAGCTGAAATGGCTTCCGTGTACGAATCTACCGGTGGCCCCCAAGCCGGCAATGCCAACAACATCGACATTGTTGAACGTTGATGGCGAGAAAATAATTAGTTAAAATTTACCACACAATGCTAATTTATCTTTACGTTGAAGCTTGATAATTAATGAGCATGTGTATATGAGGCGCGTTTATATACTTGAGTGGAAATCAAATCGGGTAAAACTGGTGGATTTTTAGGGACGAAATTTTATACATAGGGTATCTCGGTATCCACTGGACCGATTTCCCGGTATCCGCTGGGCCGATTTCCACCATTTTTGAGGTGTTGGTGTTGGAAAACTGCCAGACGGATTTTGACGAAATTTGATACTTAGTGGTATTTTTTTCCAGGGAGTGTTTTGGACGGGTCAAATCGTGACCCCCGACCTGACCTTGACCTTCAAAATAATCAATTCGAGGTCAAATCGGGTAAAACCGGGTACTTTGTCGGGTACTTTTGTCCGGGCAGTGTTTTGGACGGGTCAAATCGTTACCCCACCTGACCTTGACCTTCAAAATGGACAATTCAAAGGATTTAGGCATGCAAAGAGTAAAATTCAAGATGGCTGCTGGCAGCCATGTTTTATGGCCAAATGGCTCTACATGTGAATAGTAACATCCATGACAAATTTGACGATGATAAGAGGAAAACTCTGGCATGTAGCCCGTGCTAATGGATTGAATTTTGAAATTCAAGATGGCCAAGATTTGCCGAATGACCCCAAAATGGTTTGTTCCCATCTACATGTCAATGTCAACAGCCGTGACAAATTTCATAATGATCCGACTTGTAGCCCATGCCAAAGGATTTAGTCATACAAAGAGTAAAATCCAAGATGGCTGCCAGTGGCCATGTTTTATGTCTGAATGACCCCAAAATGACTCAATCCCATCTACATGTTAATATTAACATCCACGACAATTTTCATGATGATCAGACAAACACTCCGGCCTGTAGACCACATCAGGGTTGTCAAAGTACTGACGGTACCACAACTTTCGGTACCGGTTCCGTACTGATGTTCAGTACCGCAAACCGGGTCGGTATCGGTACTCATTGAGTGGACTTTTATACGGCAAATAACTTGTTTCGTGGGGTTCCATCATCAATTATCGTTAAGTTTGAAGTTTAGTCAAACAACGAAAATAAAAATCGCAACGACGTTTACGATTAAATTGTTGTCTGCGGCGGTTTTCGGAAAGTCGCAAAGGGAGGATTTTTTAAAAGACGGGGAATATAGAGTGGAACGAATGTAGACATGTATGTTTGACTACTGGGTCTGCTAACATTGTAGACTTATATGGATACCCGGTACACCATTTTATTTGTGTGGTAATTAATTAGAGAACTCACTAATGGGCCATATTACTCACATGTTGTAATTTCATAAATGATGTCACCCAATGAAACCAAATTCTTTTCCAGTAAGCCTAGTTGTAGTTGGCTAGTTCGAAAATTTGAAATATATTTAGAGAGAAAATAGTCAAATACACTCTGTGTTTGTGAGATTAACTTTATATCACAATAAAAGTTAAAACAAGGGAAAATAAAACTCAATAGATGTCACTCAAGAATCATTACGTCATAATACTCTGGTAACTCTGCCCTGGTTGCCCATGCCTCCATGTCACGACTCACAAGTCACAACTCACAAATATCCTGTCATTCGAGTTCTAACTTCTAAAGTGTCAACATCCATGTCATCATATATAACCATCGATAGTAATTTGGGTGTTTGGCACTTCTGAGCCTTGTGACATTGTCGGTGTCCAACAGACTCCTCTCAAATTGATACCGCGAAACGGCACGTGCAGAATTGCATCCGGCGGCATTCCATCCGCATCCAAGAAATACAGTTATCACAAGCGCCTACACAATGCATGCATTCTGTCAATTTAGTGACAAGTTGTCATAGTGCGGCATACTATGACTTTTATGTTTGAATGTGCTAACGATATCGCGATGACCAATCGCAGTTGTGTTTGGCGCGATGTTGAGCTGCTTAATTAACCCTTTATATTTGTTAAGATGTATATTAATAGAAATCAACAATCAGTACCGAGAACCGTCGGTACTCGACATCAGAACCGGTACCGATTTAATTCCTGATTACCGCAGGTTCCGGTACCGGTACCAGTACCTATTGACAACCCTGGACCACATGCTAATGGATTGAATTTTGAAATCCAAGATTTCCAAATGACCCCAAAATGACTCGTTCCCAACTACATGTCAATGTCAACAGCTATGATGATGATCCGACCAAAGGTATGACCTGTAGCCCGTGCTAAAGGAAATTGTTGACTAATCACGCATGCATACACGGACAACGGGTACCAAGCCACGGCAATAGCTCAAACTTTACAAAGTAAAGTTGAGCTAATAATTATGAGAGAACAGTCAGCAAAAACTTTCTGTCACCAGGAAATCTTTTTTCTTCTTACTATTAATAGAACATTTCACTATTTAGCTGTGATGTGCATCACAATACAGCTGCACACTTGTGATTATATGTATTGTATAATATAACAACACCCTTTATACGTGAGGCTTCACCAGAGTGTGAAAATAAATTAATATCAGTCACAGTTTTCCACTGATTAGTCTTCAATCAGAGGGAACATCAAAAGTTACCAACGGTACATTCTGTTAATGTTAATGTGTGGGTATTTATGGTACTAGAAATAAGGAAATCCCTCCCCGCATATACACGAATATTTGAAAAATAAAAAAAATAAAATTGTTTTCTAATGCCGGGTTATGCTGAATCTGGGAGATATTTGCGGTTATCCGTATTTGCGGAATTGCCGTGGCTATCCGGGAGTCTAACAGACAATCCGTGAAACTTAAAAGCTCTGGTGTACACCAATCCACGCTTATCAGGAAATCTAACCAGCTTCGTGATCATGGGATACCTTTAATAATGATCAGAAACTATAGAGCTTGGGGGGGGGGGGGGGGCACTGAGTCACGGGACATTGATGGGAAATTTTTAGAAGGATGCAGTTAGCATCAGTCAAAGTATATGGCACTAATCACTTACCTCTCATATATCATCAAGCACAAAGTATGATACACAATGCAAGAAAAGTAGAAAAAAATATATATTCAATAAAGTCTCTGTTATGCTTTCTAGATTGATCAAGACATATTTTAAGTACAATCTAAGAAAGATATAAGACCTGCGGAAATGAAACAGTCAGACAGGAAACCATTGTACTTAACTCTTGATAGATCGAACATACAGATTTCAAAAGAAAGGCCTCACTGAATAAGTCACTATTGACATTTATTTTATTGTTATTACTCTCATAAAGTAAAGAACTACCAATTAGTGCAAATGGGTTAAGAAATACAACTCTTAATTAGCACTTCAAAGAAAAGTACCCAATCTGTATCATTTACTAATTAGACAATAAAGATATTAGACAATCTCCAAAGCAACTTGTTCTGAGGTTAAAAGAAATAATGAACCATGATTTTCGTGCCAATGGCATGTTCAGTACACACAGAGGCACACCTGCAGTCTAGATTAGTTTATGGCTATAACTTAACAAAATAAAACTATGATGGAGCATGTGAAGGGATATGCAGGTGGGGAAGAAATTAATCCTCCTATCTGTCTTGAGGTCATATTCCTCCAATGAAAACCATAAAGGCAGGTGCCAGAAGAATACAGAATATTTTACTGCACCAGTCCACAGCTTGTGAGGGATGGCGGGAGGCGAAATGTGGCAGATCGATGGTATATCTCAAAACCTCAAAAAAGTAAGTTCCTCCAGGTATTTTTGAGGACATCTTCAGATGATGTAATCATAATTGCAATTAAACTTTTAGAAGATAATCAACATATCTTATAACTAACTAGAGATGGGCTTGTTCCCCACCTCCCCCCACCCCCCACCCCCATATTGAAATTTTTCTAAGTCGAAAAAGGGGAATAACTCCACAAAAAAAGTCAGACAGACCTCGTAATTGCAGGTGCACAGGTTTCCATGGTAGTTAATATCTGTGCCAAGTTTAAAAAACATTGGCCAAAAAAATGTAGGAATAAAATCTCAGACAAAATTGCGTCCACAGACGAACGGCTAGACAGATGGATGGACAAGCTGATTCCAGTATACCCCCACTCATTGTAATTATATGGTGAGTGTATGGCTGCATGCTCCCAATTGAATGGGAAGAGTGAACTTGCCAAAAGTCCCTGGGTTCACTATGAAGAGGAAACATGTTCTCGTATGCTGGACATTTGGTCAAATGTAAAAATTCTGGGTTAAATTATACCAGGTGGACCTCTCCTCAATGACTTGGCACCAACAGCACCGAAGGGAGCAAGCAGTCTACTACAAAAAGAATGGATAATGACACTAAACACTAAACAGTATGACTTTGCTCATCTACTGCAAGAGGAATTGGCAGCAGTATTGAAGCATTACAATGAACGCTTGTGGAGCCTCCAAACTGTATTGTGAAATAGGGTTACATGCAGAACTATTAGTGTTCTTCACACAAGTCTTTAAATGAGTTTTCTATTCATAATGTTTTTGTGACATTTTAAATGACTATCTCCGGACAAACGAACGGTGATTAATCAAGCATGCAAGCACTCAGCAGGTCGACATTATAGCTCACATCATCAGTCCTAATATAGTGAAAGGACATATCAAATTTCCGACAATTGGCCTCAGGATTCTTGAGATACAGTGTAAAATGTTAGTGGAAACTTACTTATTTTGCCTGTTTACCAAGGCTCCCCATCTATTATGCAAGATCTATTCTGAGATCCTGGGTACTCTGGGTTTCAGAGATTGTAGGTACATACCTGCATTGATAGCCTAATCATCTGAAACATGCAAACTTGGCCAATTCAGAAGTACATGTAACATGAAGACAGCTAGGTGGACAGCCATGCATGCACTAATGCTCTGGATCATTTCCCCTGGTATGGTGTGGCTACTATGCAATGAACCAAACAGTGCTATAATACATTAATGAGCAAGGATCTTCCCACTTATCAAGAACTACTTTATTACTGGATGTCCACTTAGTTTCCACTTATATTTCCTAAAAATATATCAACAGGAATCACAAGACAGACAATGTCAGATTGGCCATCTCCCATTGCGGCCAATATGCCCTGAATAATGTTCACTAAATGCATTGAATGTAATTAAAGAGATGGCTTTTCGACATTCTGCATGATCAAAGGCTGGATCAACTCTGTTCAATCAATACAATAAGTCCATCAGATGGCATGCTACCAGACATCCACTGGGGGAGCGGCCACTATGGGAAAGGAGATAATCAACTAGATCAGTCTGATGTGATCTGACAAGCATAACAAGTGAATTAAAGCCTGTTCAGACTGTGTCCTGTGCTGCATGGGTCCGACCTCTATACAAACATAGAATAATTGTAGTGTCCACACAGCACAAGACTTACATTTCACATGCCACAATTATAAGACTTGCATTCGTTGTTGGATGTGAGTCGTTTAGCTCAATGCATGTATTATAATATGGTGTTTTTTTGTTTTTTTGTGTGTGTTATAAATCATAAACTTTATATATAGTTATCAAAACAAGAGTTATTTCTTATAATTTAATCCCAGTATTGGCCAAAAACGCTATAGCTTCCACAATATATATTTAATAAATTAGATAAGCACTTTAACCATTAATTGTTTACTAAATACTCATGGCCGTTAGTTGATAATTTCCCATTGATGAATAAGAATCATTTTGCACCTGTATTACATGGTTGCTGCACCTATTTTGTGATCAAATTCAATGGTATTCCAGGAGTATCCAAAGCAAAATTTAAGGGTTTTTCAAGGGTGCACCCGCTAGAAATGGACAGGTATTCCAGGAGTATAGGGTGGTCTGATACACAGACTAATGCACAGGAAAGTACTAGCAATACATGGCATGTACTATATATTACAAGAGACTGAGTAGTATAAAGTACTTCCCACAGCTGGTGCATGAAACAGTACAAAGTCAAAGTATTTGGTAAGATAAAAGTGTTGTATCTAAATAGATTGAGAACAATATGTTTTAGAATGGGAAACTAATGCATATTACCCCATATTGGCAACATCTATTAGATTTATGAACAGCTGACATTGGGCATGGTTCCACTCGAATTTCGATCCCACAAATTTTGGATACAGCATTTTCCACCCAGAGTACTTTAATGCTAGGCCAACTAAATCATTTAAGTTTTGTGCGTGTATGGCTGTATACAATTGTGACTAATTAAATACATCAAAACAAATGTATTTACCCAATCACAGAGCCACAAACAAACAGTAATGAAACTGAAACCATTGATTAAAGGAAGGCGGAAATTGTGAACTGGTTTTCCAGGAATTACCGTAAATACTCTAATATTCTATCACACATAATTATTTTTGCCGATAGCCTCTGATAAATCATTTCAAATCCCACAACCGTAATGAAATTCCAACTATTCAAGGGTTTTGCAACATTTCGAGGATTTATACATGGCTATTATTCAAGGGTTTTCAAGGAGTTTAGTGAAATCCAAGGGTATTCAAGGGCTTGGCAAATGGATTTTCGTATTCAAGGGTGTTCAAGGAAATTCAAGGAGCCGCAGGAACCATGTATTATCTCTTCATATGTTTGTTGTCTGCTTGTAGTTCCTGAACAGCTCTCCAGACGAATAATAAACCATTAAAATGCACTTTTATAACTGATGGTGAAAGCAAAAAAGCCAGCATCTTCTGAACAAAAGAGCGGCTGATGCTTAGAAACCTGTTCTTCCTGGAAGAGTGACTGACATCATCAAACTATTGCGATTATAAAGTTCATCGACTTATAATTAAGTGACAACCAGTTGTTTTACAGTATTCCGTGAATAGACAGCTTATGACAAAATTACTAGTTATCTATACAATAGAACCCAAATATCACATGCAACCGCGGGTTATTGGAACCACATAGAAAACAAAATAAATAAAATCCTGGATAATCAGGTGGTCACATGAACAAAAGTGTCTATTTAAATGCCTTGTTCACACGCACAGAGTCATTCATTTTAATAGTTATCCGAATATCGGCTTTATATTGTGTTATCCAGATTATGTTTTTATTGAGACCTCAACGATAAAATGATACATCAAAACAAATGCTTTATCATAATCCTATATCATAATCATGCTTTATCATAATCCTATATCATAATCATGCTTTATCATAATCCTATATTTGTGACAAACTTTGTCACTTGTTTCCTCTTGAGTAGATCTTAACACAATTATTCTATTCAGTGACTTTCATTGAATCGTCATTGTTGAATTATCTGATCGAATATATAAATATTGTATTGCTACAATGCCGGGTCATTTCAAGTGTTGCCCGGGTATAGTATGAATACTCTATTAAACGATCATGCATATATGATCTTACCCAAATTATGTGTGAATCATATCTAAAAAGAATCTACATAAAAAACAGTCTTGGATATCTAGGTACTCATTTGAACAATGAAAAGACTGGATAGGCTGTAGGCTGGTATTTGATCAGTCACCTGCATACCAGGGTGTTGGTGGTGAAGATAACCATCATTGTCTTTGTCTCACATTCCCACATCAATATTGTACAACAGACATGTGTTACATTCTCTGAATGATACAAATGATACCAGAAGACATTGAGGCCAGTTTGATGTATCATCTGACAGGTGTATTAGCAAGTGACCAAGCATCTGTTAATTTGCTAAAACTAAGTAATTAATCAGGCAGCAAGGATCTGAGATCAAGTCTTGAGATTTGTTCCCGATGGGAACACATGACAGGGAAGTATAGGAGAACACAGGAGGTCAGTCTTCAATTTGAGCTGACAGCGTCTGATAACCGATTCCATCAGTGTCTTGATTATATGTTGGATTGAACAAATTGTTTTGGATAGACATTAGTTGGGAGTAGGCTCAAGGCCTCAAAGTGGGTATATGCGAATTAATATAACAAATGTAAAATCATTAATATCAAGACCTTGAAAAATAGTCATTATAGACTTTGTTCTTATCTTTATAATTATTTCATTAAAAGAGTTCATGTTTTTAAACTTGCATCTAGATCGAGGGAGTATCAGAGATTGTAATTTTTATGTAGTTCACATCTAGATGTCACATAAGACACGCGGAATCAAACGCACCCACAAATACAAACAATAACCCATGATACACTTAATCTTTACCTACTTTACAATTCAATGACCATTTAGATTCAAGCCCATCATTTTTACAGTTCTGGTTAAAATACAGACTTGACAGCTAACTACAATGCAGCAGTTTAATAGCTGTTGAGTCTGCATTTTAACCAGAACTGTCATTATAATAGTGCATTATGGAATACTTCCAATATTTAAAACAGATTCTGTGTAATAGATCCAGGTTACAAGCACATCAGCAAGCAAATGGTAACTACAGTAATGCCCTAATTAATTAACTCTTTAACCATAGCAGAATTATGGGTACGGGGAGAGCTTTCCGATGAATGGCAACAAGCCATATTTCTGACTAAATCCTGAAAAGTTACCCATAATTCTGCTGTGGTTAAAGAGTCGATTAATTAGGGCATTTACTGTATTATAAAATTAAATTGAATTCTTACATTCATGTGTTAATTATCAAGCATTTTGCCTCATATTTTCCAAATAATTGTAAAACCACTTTTTTTTGGCTGTTGAAATGTCCTGTAAATTTAAGGTTAGGCCAAAAAAAAAAAACATGTCTGTTTCCAATTTCTTGAGCAAAAAAATGCAGGTACGCAGGTAGGGGAAAAAAATTGGAAATTGTTTTTTTTTTTTTTCAAAATCCATCCAAATAAAGTTTTGTTGCATCTATAATGCACCATATTCTAAAAGCAAGATTAAAGTTGGTATTCTCAATACCTTTGTATCCAGTTGCTGAAGTCTGACAGAAAACTAGCTTTATATCTGACAATATACCCAATTCTATCTAGATATAAATAATGATACCCGTGCCATCATCTTGACATCGCATTTTCACCTGGCCGTGCGACTCTCAGAATAAATGGAAAGCTACAGGTCAACAATCTGAAAGTTTTATTGCCCCGTGGTCGCCACGATTAATTGAATTAAACTGAGCATTCTGTAACCATGAATGGTTGTTCCATGTGGTGACATCGTACTATATACAATATGTGACGTATCTCAATGACAGCACGTGCATGCCGCCAAATATAAAACACGAGTAGGCCTACAACGCACATGCATGCACACGATTATAATATAATTACGTTTCTCTGTTGAATATCTATTTTTGTAATACACCTAATATTAAGGCTTGTCATTGGTATTAAATGGTATGTGCATGTATGATTTAATGTTTGTAAAAGACCCCTCTCCCATTCCGAGTCCTTCCAATTTAACCGCCGAATCGATTCCAAAACATAGGCCTCTGGCCTCATATACAGGAGTTTTATAATGGGCCCTGCAGAATCCGTGGAAGGAAATAGTTGGTAGATAATTATGCTTTTTAACCGCATTTATTCCCATCTAACTGCTGTACATGTACCTGCCCAAAACAAAACAAAAAGGTGAAACATGCATACAAATTATGCATCGAGTTTCGATTAAATAATTGAGGCACGTGCCAATTAAGATTGTTACAGGGTCAATGTAATACACCCTGATTTGAAAGTGAAACCCCCCGCAGCGCACGTGTGGGATTGCATCGCAGTACTGTTAAACAGATCAAAGGGTGCCGCCGAGTGAATTCATGCGACGTAATTGCTGCGTCTGTGACCAGAGGCTGGACCAGGGTAGCCATTGGTGAATAATTAGAGTGGTGTTTTTAAAACTGACTCACTATTGTCGCTAATTTAGTCGAGTTGTCGGGTTTCCTCGTCAATATAGTGCAGCAATTTTTATTTTTTTTATCAGACGATCAGAAATGTTCAGGTCGCACGAATATTTGCAGGTAGGTCGGGAAACCGGAAACAGACGTGTTTTTTTTTGGCCTTATTTATAATATCATGGTCAAGCAAGAAGAAATAAGAAAAACAGCAAAAGAAACATTTTCAAAATATTGTCTGTGGCATTGCATTCAAAATTCCCATTTACATTGAAACCTGACTTCACTTGCTCCCACAAATATTAATAAGATTTTGATGAGCGTAAATTCGGTGACATGTTGACGATAGATCTACACCTTTCAATTACTCAGATATATGCCCTTTCAATTCATCAGGTATAAGTATCACATACAAGGTTTCCAGAGCAATCAACTCATATGTTGTCTAATAATAATGCTTATACTCTCATCTTTCTAATTTCTATTCTCACCCAAAATTATTATTAAAAACATTTCCCTGTCAAATATAATTATTAACATAACTAGAGGCTTATTTCCAATTCTGTTACCAACTGCACTGCATGGCTACCATAAGAACACAGCTGGTTTCCAACATAACGAGAGTCAGTGGTATGAAATATGCATCGGTAGACCGAAGTTTACTAACTTTACAATAGAAAACTGTATGATGAATTTCAGTTATAAATGTGATGATAGATGGCTGAATTTAAGACATTTTATCTCAATCATTAGTATTGAAGTACTGTTCAGATGACTAAAGCAAAAATCTTGCTAATAAGTATAGTTTAATAGTTCTACAACAGTAACATACAGATTGGCAACATACGTTATCATCACCTTATACATTCATCAATGGATTCAATGCCCATGGAGATGGCATCGCAAGCAGTGCATCATCCATGATCTCCACGTCTGACAGTGAGTTTGAACAAAGATAATATCATTGATAAATTCACATGTCCGAGGTTGCAAGCATTGCAATGAACATAAGAATATTACTCTGCAGTAATTGGATGTCATTTACAATTACAGAAAGTGACGGAGAGGCAGAAATGGAACGAGCATGTCACTGCCTCCATTGTCTATATACATAGCCAGCTCGATAAACGTTAAGTTTATTATGTCAACATAGGTTTATTAGGTCAACGTAGTTTTATCAGCAGGTAAATAGGAACTCAACCAGCCTAAATGACAACATTTAATTTGGAACATTTCAAACAATAATCAAAGAACTGAAGAACTATTTCAATGTCTTCTACACTCTGGTTTGCCACATCTTTGCTAATTAGTATTCAATGTTATTGTTGTTATCAAGGAAATTAATGCTATATTTTGGGGGGAAAAAATTCCTATGCAAATGAAAAGTTTGGGCAATGGATAAATAAATTATGTAGTTAATGCTGTCGCTTAGTTAAACTGTTAATATCTACTCAGGGGATTTGGCAACTATTAGATCCCTGCCCAATAGATGCCCATATCCCTCTCACTGACAAACGATTTACAATTTTTTACAATTTTAATAATTTATTTTTATATTCTTTAACAGACTTATATTGTAGGTTTAGGCCGATGAGATCGGCTCCTGGCACTCAAAGGGTTAAGCGACGGCACAAACTACATAATTATTCTATGTATATTCAGACTGCCACAAAATTTGATGAACACTGCTTTAAGGTTTCATTCGGACCAAAATAATGAGCACCACATATGGCTAATTTCTCATTAAATATAACTCAGAAACTACAACTTACTGATATATATTCCATCAAAAAGTGACAAAATCGAGATGCAATTGATATCGTCACTAGTGGTGGATATAATTTTCTTATTTGTTTTTATGTGATGCGGCTGTGGTTTCCTAGATCACCAATATATACACTGTCACCAGTATTATAAAACCCTTTGATATCAGTTTCATAATCATCAAAGCATTCTCCTATTCTGGCTGTTCAGCTATGAAAGGATACAATGGAATGGTTTAATATATATTGCTCATTTGTAGGTATGTTCGGGTCATATAGAGAGATGCCAGGCAGAAAAACACCCTAATTTGATTTTATAAGTAGAAATATTGTAAGAATCAAAATTTCAACCAAAGCCGCAAACATTAGTACTAGACAAAACCAGATAATTTCCTTTAATGGACTAAAAGTTGCCATTCTGCATTATAATATTTGGGGAAAATGGCTAGCTTTCTTGAGAAAAAAATTAATTTAACATACCGCCACGGATTCTTTGTTAGACTAATTGTTCGTTTAAACATTGGTGGACTTGACATGGCTCTTATAAATGAAGTTGTTGAAGCCTGATGTGTCTTCTGTCGCCAACGAGCGTCTGTGTTGAAGTTCAATGGATATATTCACTTTCACAATCAAGTTGAAACTTGAAAGTTGAAGTACTGAGGAATGATAGTAAACAAATGCTATTGACTCTTCCCAGGATTCTGACCTCTTCAGAGTATTTAAATATGTTCCAAACAATATCAATTGGATCTGTTTATTTGTGCTTTTTATTCTAGATTCATTTTAGAGAAATTATTAAAATTTCACTGATTTTTTTTTTATTATCTCTGTGAATTAAGTTCTGTGCCAGTGGAGATTTCCAATAAATCTGTGATAAACAGTATTCCAGGTACGATGTTCTTTATGTCTCAAGCAGAGTACATAAATATAAAGTAGGAATGGAATGCTGATACATGCAGAATATTAAATCACCAGAAATATGAACACCTAATAAAATTCAGCATAGAAATATCCGAGTTATTAATTTCCTTTCAATAGTTTGCATCCAATTTTAAGTCCAATAAAGTTCACAATAGACCGTTTTAATCTCTAGCAAAATCCAAACAGAAGAAACTTCAACAACTATGCTATAGTCCTAGCGTAAAAACATCAGTGTAAATATGGAGCAACACTATAATCAAGATAGCCTTTTTCCAAGTGACTCGTTCAATACAATACAATGGATTCCCCAGTCGTCTTGCATCTAAAGGGTCGTATTAATAATTGAGGCCACAATTTATCATACAAGTGTTGTCAAAAGGTATGTGATGAACAATATACCGGCAAAGTAGAAAATTATTACAATAATAAATTTTTAGCTCAGTGGGGATATGGAGAATACTGAAAATAAACTCAAGGTTATTTTTGCTATAAATTAGTTGGCTGACAAAATGTTAAATTTTATAATGATCGATGACAGCTCATTTGAGGATTTGCAAACAAATTGTTTTGAAAAGGACTGTACGCAGTAATTCATCCTAGGTAGATTCCCGTTGTATTGTCAGCTTATCTGCAAATGATAAAAAGAATAGATTTATGTGCAACAGTGAGTGTTCATATAAAGGAAAACAACATAATGAGAATGACAACTGATAATGACTGAGCACTCCCACCAGTTATTAAACAGTGAAAGGCCCACCTTCCAAGGTAATGTATCTCCAAATTGATTCTCATTCCGGTACACTGCAGGTACAATGGATTCATGCTGCCAACTGAGGCCCCTTACTTGCTACTGCCCCTACTGCTGGTGTTGGGGGAAGTAGCTCATACAGCCTGCAATATTTAAGGTGATTATGCAACCATATGATCGGACTCATTTAGCATTCACATTAGCATTTATATGAGCAACTACTGCAGACATCAGTAGCATCAGTTTCTTTGAAAAGCCAAAGAAAATTAATCTAACAGATGTACGTCTCTAGATTTGTCGATTATATTTCATCAAGCATGAAGTAACAAACCGTTTCCAAATATGGAGTGCATTCCTGGCGCAGTAAATCTTTGTGAGAATCTTAGTATTTAAAAATAGTTATAAATACATCAAGAATAATCAGTAATGAATACCGTTGGCTGATAAAAACTTGAAGATGTCAACATGTCATTGACCTCTGATCTGTGAAGTTATCTGTTATGCCATAACCAATGAAGTCGCGCATACTGTGCACCATTCCCCAAAGAAATGGAGGGGATATTCCATCAATACAGAAACTAATTTTAAATCACAAATCTAGATATGAACACCCCCCCCCCCCCCCCCCGCTGTTTGCTTTATAAATCAGTAAGATGCATTTACACATTGTAGACTGCCCTAATATCACCATTTCTTAACTAAATGGATTCTCCCACCAGTTATAAAAATATACTTTGGAATGGACTATTATTCATTTGGAGGGATATGTTCTGGTAATATAAGCAGACAACAGATACACGAAAAGATGATATAAATGCAGAAGGATTTCTATTAATTGGTTGGATTGTTCAGATAATAAGTTTAACTTTATAGTATCTGAGTATTTCCTAAGGGATCTACAGTAGTGCCCTAAATAAAAGTGTCAATGACACTGTAGCTCAACTTGGAAAGGGAATAATTTCATGTGTTACAGTCAATGGAGTGATTGGGAATGTGGAAAGGTCTAGTTATGCAAAGAGTAAAATCCAAGATGGCCGCTGGCAGCCATGTTTTTTTGCCAAATGACCCCAAACTGACTCGTTGCCATTTACTTGTCAATGTTAACATCCATGACAAATTTCATGATGATCAGACGAACACTCCGGCCTGTAGTCTGTGCTAATGGATTGAATTTTGAAAACCAAGATGGCCACTGGCGGCCATGTTTTTTTGCCGAATGACCCCAGAATGACTCGTTCCCATCTACATGTCAAACATCCAACCAAAGGTACGACCTGTAGCCTGTGCTAAAGGATTTAGTCATGCAAAGAGTAAAATCCATGATGGCTGTTCCCATCTACATGTCAATGTCAACAGCCATGACAATTTTCATGATGATCCGACAAAAGATACGACCTGTAGCCTGTGTCAAAGGATTTAGTCATACAAATTTAAAGAGTAAATCCAAGATGGCTACCGGTAGCCATGTTTTATGGCCGAATGGCCCCAAAATGACTCACTCCCATCTACATGTCAATATTAACTTCCACGACAATTTCATGATGATCCGACCAAAGGTACGACCTGTATCCCGTGCCAAAGGATTTAGTCATGCAAAGAGTAAAATCCAAGATGGCTGCTGGTGGCAATGTTTTTTGGCTGAATGACCCCAAAATGATTTGTTCCCATCTACATGTCATTATTAACATCCATGACAAATTTCATGATGATCCGACCAAAGGTACGACCTGTATGTAGCCCATGCCAAAGGATTTAGTCATGCAAAGAGTAAATTCCAAGATGGCCGCTGATGGCCATGTTTTTTTGCCGAATGACCCCAAAATGACTCGTTCCCATCTACATGTCATTATTAACATCCATGACAAATTTCATGATGATCCGACCAAAGGTACGACCTGTATGTAGCCCATGTCAAAGGATTTAGTCATGCAAAGAGTAAATTCCAAGATGGCCGCTGATGGCCATGTTTTTTTGCCGAATGACCCCAAAATGACTCGTTCCCATCTACATGTCAATATTAACAGCCATGACAAAATCATAATTATCCGACCAAAGGTACGACCTGTAGCCCGTGCCAAAGGATTTAGTCATGCAAAGAGTAAATTCCAAGATGGCCGCTGATGGCCATGTTATTTTGCCGAATGACCCCAAAATGACTCGTTCCCATTTATATGTCAATATTAACAGCCATGACAAATTTCATAATGATCCGACCAAAGGTACGACCTGTAGCCCGTGCCAAAGGATTTAGTCATGCAAAGAGTAAAATACAAGATGGCTGCTGGCGGCCATATGTTTTTTGGCCGAATGACCCCAAAATTACTCGTTCCCATCTACATGTCAATATTAACATCCATGACAAATTTCATGATGATCAGACGAACAGTGCGACCTGTAGCCCGTGCTAATTAGGGATATGCGAATCAGGGATTTTGCATTGAATCGAATCTCAAATTCGAATCTCCTTTCTGATATCGACATCGAATTGAGTCTCGAATCGAATCAGCTAGTGATTGACATTGTTTACCAGTGTTTATTTCGTTGTCTCATGACGAAAAACTGCAAAATTCACTAGATACTGTATAATAATGTTAATCTCCTTAAACATCCAATGGAACTTGTGTTTTCTTTATGAAAATCATGACATAACAAATCACTCTCATTCTCATGAAGGGTTTGGGATAATTATGTTGCATTGAATTTCTATCTAGAACATGACACCAGTATAGTGACAGTAAGAAACTTAAAGACAGTTCAATCAACGTATCACAAACCCCATGGAATGGAGTCACTTATCAACATTATTTAATAAAGATAATAAAGATTTGACACAATTAGACTTGGGTACACCATTCAGATATACAATTGGTGTAGTCCGATACCAATGGTAGTTTAATATCTGTTAAACTTTTCACCCAACAATAGATCACACACCTGCATCACATATTCACAGTAATTGTCTTCATGAAGGGTGTCCCAGAAAACAGATATAAATTACAAGTGTTATTAAAATGTTATCAACAAGATTCAACAGATGGTGCAACGCTCTCTATTTCCAGGGAAATGGAAACTGAAAGCAGGAAATTTCTAGGAATTCTTCCGGCAGTGTCGAAGATAACTGCATGGTCGCACATAATGATGTAATTTAAGAATGTAATAGACCGATTGTTCTAAGGTTTCTGTTCATTCCAATCTATGTTTTGTCGTACATAACTGCGGCTGACATTGAATTTTATTCATATAATCTGAATTGGATATCTGAAGTTCTAAACATAAGGTAATCAATGGAGTTCCGCATCTAGGGATCTCCCACCGTGTAGACAATTTATATAGTGTGATACAGATTACATATATATGCGGCGAATGATCACCGTCACGGGTTGCGATCAAAGCACATAATTTGCATAATGCACGTCTACATTAGTAATGTAACATTACATACATTGGCTAACTTGTCAACCTTGTGATTTCAGGTCATTTGGCAACAAAGTAACACAGATTCGAAAATATCCGAATCAGCGGACCGATTCGGTGTCGATCTCGAATTGGGTGCCCGATATCGACATCGAATCGAATCTCGAATATTCGCAGGTCCCTAGTGCTAATTGATTGAATTTTGAAAACCAAGATGGCTGCTGGCGGCCATGTTTTTTCCCGAATGACCCCAAAATGACTCGTTCCCATCTAAATGTCATTGTCAACAGCTATGACAAATTTCATAATGATCAGACCAAAGGTACGACCTGTAGCCTGTAAACACGCACACACAGACAATGGATACCAAGCCATGACAATAGCTCAAACTCTACAAAGTAAAGTTGAACTAATAATAGACTCCTTAACCACAGCAGAATTATGGGTATTTCCGTAAATCCTGAAAAATTACCCATAATTCTGCTATGGTTAAGGAGTCAATTATTTAGGACATTACTGTACTTGTTAATGAGTATTTAGTGTAGAAAGGGTTAAAGCAGTCCAGCCTTGGTTTCTGATCACTAAGCGTGGATGATCAATGAGAAGTAACGATAACCCCATTCATTTTTGGATATGAAAATCACTTATGGTAATTCATACCTTCATGCAGTTGTTTCAAACACAAGGCCATATCAATATTCTGTCAATTTTATTCATATAGGAAATTAAAACCATGCAGAGGGTTCATCATTTGGAAAATCACTTCATCTTAATCTACCAACCACTGTTATGCAACTTGGATCATCAATCACAGTTACCAGGAATCAAAAGCGCTTTTATTAGAACAAAACCAACGCGGGTGTCCGGTCTCGGTGTTTCGGCGTCGCAGCAGCGGCCCGGTCTCAGCTTTGGTGACAAACCATCTTAGCCATCAATCGTGGGCTTAATTATGAGGACTTAAAATGCTATGCAATATGTGAGCCATTGCTGGAGGTCTATGCTTGGTTATCAGGTAAAAATTAATTGATTGAAATATGAAATCCAAGATGGCCACTGGTGGCCATGTTTTTTTGCCAATTGAACTCAAAATGACTCATCCCATCAGGATCTACATGTCAATGTCAACAGCCATGACAAATTTCTTAATGATCTGATCAAAGGTACGACCTGTAGCCCATGCTAATGTAAATTGTTGAAGGACGTACACAAACACACATCCGCACACACACGCACGGACGATGTATACCAACCAACTATTAGTTGTAGAGATATTAGGCTAATTTATAAAAGTGGAAATAGTACAGCTGATGTAAACCTACTTTCTTAATTCTACAATTTGGAATTATGTGACCCTACCCACCAGGTGGGTTGGGGTAATTGTAATCAGTTAGGATTAAAAATTATTTGGACTGCTGCAGACAATGGCTGTAGAGTCACACTGGTACAATAGGGCTAATCAACTGAACAAAGCAGGTGTGATGTACATTAGTACACGTAATTAGCTGGTCTGTCATTTACTGCACTCATGGAATTAAGCCGCATTTAATCCTCATCAGGATATCAATGGATGATAATCAAATAAACCTTAGCGTTATTTTCATTGTGTTGGGTATTGATTCTAACGGAACATGCAAATAATTTATAATTGTTTCTAATGATATTTTCATAAATATTATGCGTTATCTGCAATGCATGTAAGAAAATATATTTACACAAATAAATACACATAAAACATAATATATTCCCAATATTCATGGTGAAATCTCACCAGTACATATACATGTAAGTGTAAAAAGTTTATGTATTTATTGCTTCTTCTTTCTATTGTTTCTGCCTTTTCTTGTTTCCATGTTATGTAGTGATGTTTTTATTCAATCAAATTTGATATTTTAATTTGATTTATTTCATTATTCATTCCTATGTGATCAAAATGGTTGGATACTAACAATTGTAATCAGATGTAACAATGTATCAGATGTAACAATTGTAATAAGATGTAATCGAAAAGTAATCAATTACATTTACTAAAGTAATTGTAATCATAATCGATTTCAAATTCTGTTGACAATCAAGACAGTCAATCATGCTTTTTTTTCAATCATATTTATTGTATCAAGATACAGTTTATAGTGGAAAATTATACTTATTTAATCAAGAAAAGAATATTGGGATACAAGTATATAGCAAAGACGCAATCACCATTGCCAAATGAAAATATTTTTTGCCAAATAAATATTTTTGCATTAGGCAAATGCTGTATTACTAATGAAAATCCAGAAGCTATTTGGCTGATGTTGGAGGATGACAATAATGTATGACCCTGATATGTGAATGGCCACAAGATTATGTTATCGATAATGGAGTTAATGCATAGATCTTCAGTCTCACTTTCATTAATAGAGAGCAAACAAGAAGTCAGAGAAATTCTCCATTTGGTACACATGAAGCTCAGATTGGCGAAACATGAAGACTGGCAATGTCCACACGATGTCATCAAATGCATTTTGATGAATTCTCACCCATTCCAATTTATTTGTTTCTATATGAGCATTTTTGTATATGGACGGCAGAGGATGAGTAATAACCAATGGTCTTATTAAAGGGGGCACAACTTCCAGAAAAGGACATGATTTTTAGTTGAAGGCAAAGCATTATTATTCGATTGTGCCTCACAAACAGCATTTAATTTCACTTTGAAGGATTTATAATATTAACCTAATATTACTGTATGTATATTTTGATCTCAGGACAATTTTTTCTGTTGTCATTTTTCTGAAACCCCCCCCCCCCCCTCCTTGGTGAGAGCAAGAGGAACACTTGCCCCCTGTCCTGAATATGACACAGTTTGTTCAAGGAAATCTATAAAAATAATATTCAGCAGAACAGACCAGTGTCAATAAAGTGGTCAATGACATGACATTATTCTCCAAATCAATGATCACTACGCACTTGATTTTAAGTCAAACAGAAAAATTAAAGTTAAGTAACGACCTAGTTCTCACCTTATTTGATAAAACAATTGAACCAATTACTACGTACTGTAGCGAGGTTTGGGCAATGGAACAATTGTATGAGTTAGACAGTCTAGTCCTGGGATTTTATAAGCAGGTTCTGAGGATGAAAAGAAGTACCCCCACATACATGGTCTATGGTGAAATTGGTAGATATCCCCTGAGCATTAAATGTAAAATGCGTATGCTGAACTACTGGAGGCGAATTCTTGATGGCAAATGCTCCCAAGTTGTGCAAAAGCTGTATCATTTGTTATTGCACCTCAAAGATTCTGCGAAAACTAATAAGCGAGTAACGTGGATTTCGTGCATTAAGGGGTTAATCGACTCTTCTGGACAAAACCACGTATGGGATGCACAATGTATTTCCGGTTTTGATATTAGATATATTGAGAATAGGTTTAAAGACCAATTTATCCAAAAATGGTGGGTGGACATCGATAGTTCATCACGCGGTCGATTCTATCGGAACTTTAAAAAGGAATTTGGTTTTGAGACGTATTTTACGAATTTACCTCGCGATTTGTCACACAACATTATGAGATTGAGGACAGCCAATCATAGACTAGGAGTCGAAACTAGCAGGTGGGGAAAAGCAAGCAAGCGTGGTAAAAACTGTACGTTATGTGGGCAGACAGACGCAAATGACGAATACCATATCATATCCGTTTGCACAATCTTAGTTGGGGCCAGGCAGAAATATATACCACGATGGTTCTGGGAGGAACCTGCTAGATGGAAATTCTACATACTATTAGCGTCCCACAATCCAGAAATCCAGAAAGGCTTAGGCATTGTGACTAAGATAGGACTGAGTAAGATCGAATAGTAGTGAGTCGTCGATGCGAAATAACGATGATGATAATTAATATGATGTATATGACCAGTGCTGTTATTGTTAATGATGGTGTTGTTGTTGTTGTTGTTGATGGTGATGGCGATGACGACGATGAAGATGATGATGATGATAATAATAATAATGGTGATGATAATGGTGACGATGATGGTGATATAAATGTATTATATTATATGTAAATAGTGTAAATATGTTTGTCAATTCTATATAATGCGTGTTAACTCACGATTGAGTTCATTAAAGCATTCAATGCATTGCTCCTAATTACTGGTTAAAGATATTCAAAGTTGTGTAAATGAAAGCTTGAGTGATAATGACAAATCGTGCTGATATGGACAATATACTGCAAAACAGGAACTGTATGAGCAACCTTGTTTTTAGAACATCAATTTTTGCTCAACCACAGTCTGGGCAAAAGGAAACAAGAAAACTATTATTCAGCTTCGTGCCGAACATCTGGGCATTTGAAAATAGACCATTCCATTGTATCCTGTATAATAAAGTGGGGTCAGTTGTGATCTAAGTCGGCCAGAGCATGTGGATAATCCTTAACCAGAATAAATCTCGCCTTCGACTCAATTGATTCTGGTAAAGAACTATTCTTGTGCTCTAACCTTTAGATGGTCTACCAGTAATTCACATATTAAAGGGAGGGATACCTTCTTGAGAGGCAGCTGGTCCCTATCCTCTCCGGTCAAATTTCTCCCAGCCACCACGAAAAATTCAACACCAATCACCTTCATGTTTAAAATAATGCAATAAGTAACAAACTCTGATTACATTGTTGATATCATATTTCCAAAGGCACTGATATTATTCACAGGATCCATCTATTTGAACCTATCCATTGGGGCTTTCCAATCCATTAGTTCACACTGATTACCTGCCATTAAGTTTCTATTTCCGAACCTTGATGGGATTCTGAGTTATTAATGCCAATCAAATCTCACTCAGTGATGAAGGCGTCCATAGAAATGATTAATTTCATGCAGTGTGACATATTTTTGGGAAACCTGCACATTAAGTTACAGCATCTAAGAAACGATATACGATAGACTCAGTATATCAGTATGACTGAGTGTATGTTTACACAGAATGACAAAGGCCATAAATGAAAGTGTCAATGACACTGTAGCTCAAATTGGAGAGGGGATTAATTTCATGTGTTACAGTCAATGGAGCGATTATGAATGCGGAAAGTTGAAATGTCTAACTAATACTAGATGCCAACATGAAGAGATATATTCCAAGATGCAACATTTGGAAAAATGTGATGGCTCCAATCCAGTTGTCACCCCACAAATATCCATATGAAATCTGGTGAAGATCGGATGAGGGAGCAGGGTGTCTGTAAGATGTGCGGAAAGATCATGCAAAGAGCAAAAATCCAAGATGACCTCTGGTGGCCATGTTCTTCCAGTGAAATTAAAACAAAATTAACAGCTCCATCGAGAGGTCACCCCGAATATTGATATGAAGTTTGGTGATGATCGGATGAGGAATGTGGTCTGTAGGATGTGCTAAAGGATTTAGTCATGGAAAGAGTAAAATATATATACAACATGGCTCCTGGTGGCCATGTTTTTTTCATCGATTTGTTCAAATTTGATAGCTCCCATCTGGAGGTGATCCTAAACAATATGTGCAGGCTGCAGGGTGTGCCGATAGATTCAAATTTAAATTCAGACGGCTGCTGGCAGCCATGTTTTTTTAACGAATTTCCTAAAAAATATAAGGCTCCCTTCAAAAGGTCACCCCGAAGATCCATCTGTTTGTTGACAATCAGTTGAGAGATGTGACCTGTAGGGTGTGCTAGCGGAAATTGTTGACTGACAGACACACGGATTGCTGCCCCAATGGATCGACGAACGACAGACGCCAACCCATGGCAATAGCTCAAACTTGACTTCGTCATCAAGTTGAGCTAAAAATGGCATTAAACTTTGAACTGCCAGATATTGGTCTTCACTATTCAAAATTGTAAATCAGAATATTTGAGCTATACTGCACCAAGGTATGTAGAATCTGAGTGACCACAAATGATAAACAAATTGCACCAGCTAAAATATGTACATGTTTATACAATTTTAGTTTCCTATTTTCTAGACCAACATGATTACATAACAGAAACATACACAAAATGATATTATACTGAGCTTTTCCGATCGACATACATTTGTTAATTGTTTGTTAATTGTTTGTTATAATTTTGATATAAAAAAAAACTGCAGTCTTGCAGCCTTTATCAACGTTGTTACATCATGTGTCTCCAGGGAGATCCGAGGATTGCCCAAGAGCAAACTGTCAAAAATTAACATATAGACCTGCATATATAGGCTTCAACTATTAACATACAACATGTAACATACAACATGTAATAAAATAGAAGAGCAAAAGGAGACCAATTCACTGATGGGAAATGTTCAGATAATAAGTTAACACAGAGGCTGGCAGACTGGCATTCATATTGATTAAATTGATTTGTTTTTTTCTTTGTCTGCCAAGTTGGCAAGGAATGTTTGAAGAAAACTACCTTGACTAATCATGTATATTAGTATGTAACTGCTGTGGTTGGCCTTAAGGCCAATTTAAAAACAATTCTCAATTCCCCTGGATTCTCATCAAATCAGTGCAACTGTTTTTTTTATTATTATGTGCAAAGAGTTTGGGCATAGTTGGAGTGGGGCTGGTATCCCTCATACATGTGGCGGGGCAGAATTAAGGCTACCTGGCACCGCAGTTAAAATGAAATTGACAATGACACTGTCGCTCAGCTTGGAAATGTGGAAAATATCATTATATAGTCAATTGAGTGATAAGGATCGATTACAGAAAGTTGAAATGTATATTTAATACAATTAAGAGGTCAACACAAAGTCATGTGAGGTTGGGGATTAATTGGCAGAAAAATGTTAGCTGTTGGGTATCGACTTGAAATTTGGTATGTGAATGTATCTTGCCCCGGATACGAATTTTATCAGGTCGCCGAGCCCGTGCGACGCCAGCTTCGCGCATTCACGGAGACCAGATCTCGGAAACGGGTGGAGCTATCGACTTGAAATTTGCTATGTGAATGTATCTTGCCCCGGATACAAATTTTATCGGGTCGCCGAGCCCGTGCGACACAACTTCGCGCATGCGCAGACGAGATCTCGGAAACGGGTGGAGCTATCGACTTGAAATTTGCTATGTGAATGTATCTTGCTCCGGATACGAATTTTATCGGGTCGCCAAGCCCGTGCGATGCCAGCTTCGCGCATGCGCAGACCAGATCTCGGAAAAGGGTGGAGCTATCGACTTGAAATTTGCTATGTGTGAATGTATCTTGCCCCGGATACGAATTTTATCGGGTCGCCGAGCCCGTGCGACGCAAGCTTCGCGCATGCGCAGACGAGATCTCGAAACGGGTGGAGCTATCGACTTGAAATTTGCTATGTGAATGTATCTTGCCCCGGATACGAATTTTATCGGGTCGCCGAGCCCGTGCGACGCCAGCTTCGCGCATGCGCAGACCAGATCTCGGAAACGGGTGGAGCTATCGACTTGAAATTTACTATGTGAATGTATCTTGCCCCGGATACGAATTTTATCGGGTCGCCGAGCCCGTGCGACGCCAGCTTCGCGCATGCGCAGACGAGATCTCGGAAACGGTTGGAGGTATCGACTTGAAATTTGCTATGTGAATGTATCTTGCCCCGGATACGAATTGTATCGGGTCGCCGAGCCCGTGCGACGCCAGCTTCGCGCATGTGCAGACCAGATCTCGGAAACGGGTGGAGCTATCGACTTGAAATTTGGTATATGAATGAATCTTGCCCCGGAAACGAATTTTATCGGGTCTACGGGCCCGTGCGACGCCAGCTTCCCGCATGCGCAGAACAGATCTCGGAAACGGGTGGAGCTATCGACTTGAAATTTGGTATGTGAATGTATCTTGCCCCGGATACGAATTTTATCGGGTCGCCGAGCCCGTGCGGCGCCCGCTTCGCGCATGCGCAGACGAGATCCCGGAAACGGGTAGAGCTATCGACTTGAAATTTGCTATGTGAATGTATCTTGCCCCGGATACAAATTTTATCGGGTCGCCGAGCCCGTGCGACGCCAGCTTCGCGCATGCGCAGACCAGATCTCGGAAACGGGTGGAGCTATCGACTTGAAATTTGCTATGTGAATGTATCTTGCCCCGGATACGAATTTTATCAGGTCGCCGAGCCCGTGCGACGCCAGCTTCGCGCATGCGCAGACCAGATCTCGGAAACGGGTGGAGCTATCGACTTGAAATTTGCTATGTGAATGTATCTTGCCCCGGATACGAATTTTATCGGATCGCCGAGCCCGTGCGACGCAAGCTTCGCGCATGCGCAGACGAGATCTCGAAACGGGTGGAGCTATCGACTTGAAATTTGCTATGTGAATGTATCTTGCCCCGGATACGAATTTTATCGGGTCGCCGAGCCCGTGCGGCGCCAGCTTCGCGCATGCGCAGACGAGATCTCGGAAACGGGTGGAGCTATCGACTTGAAATTGGGTATTTGAATAGCCCGGACAACGTCGGGCTCATCGGCTAGTCTCATATATATTTTGAAGACCTCTGTCTGTCTGTCTGTCTGTTTGTCTGTATGTTTGTCTGTCATTAATACAAATCTACGATTCTCGACCGATCGGGACGAAACTTGGTACGTGTGTGTAGTTTGACCAGGCGGTCGACGTTGTCGTATTGGTGAGCCCGTGCGGCGCCCGCTTCGCGCATGCGCAGACGAGATCTCGGAAACGGGTGGAGCTATCGACTTGAAATTTGCTATGTGAATGTATCTTGCCCCGGATACGAATTTTATCGGGTCGCCGAGCCCGTGCGACGCCAGCTTCGCGCATGCGCAGACGAGATCTCAGAAAAGGGTGGAGCTATCGACTTGAAATTTGCTGTGTGAATGTATCTTGCCCCGGATACGAATTTTATCGGGTCGCCGAGCCCGTGCGACGCCAGCTTCGCGCATGCGCAGACGAGATCTCAGAAAAGGGTGGAGCTATCGACTTGAAATTTGCTATGTGAATGTATCTTGCCCCGGATACGAATTTTATCGGGTCGCCGAGCCCGTGCGACGCCAGCTTCGCGCATGCGCAGACGAGATCTCGGAAACGGGTGGAGCTATCGACTTGAAATTTGCTATGTGAATGTATCTTGCCCCGGATACGAATTGTATCGGGTCGCCGAGCCCGTGCGACACAACTTCGCGCATGCGCAGACGAGATCTCTGAAACGGGTGGAGCTATCGACTTGAAATTTGCTATGTGAATGTATCTTGCCCTGGATACGAATTTTATCAGGTCGCCAAGCCCGTGCGATGCCAGCTTCGCGCATGCGCAGACCAGATCTCGGAAAAGGGTGGAGCTATCGACTTGAAATTTGCTGTGTGAATGTATCTTGCCCCGGATACGAATTTTATCGGGTCGCCGAGCCCGTGCGACGCCAGCTTCGCGCATGCGCAGACGAGATCTCGGAAACGGGTGGAGCTATCGACTTGAAATTTGCTATGTGAATGTATCTTGCCCCGGATACGAATTGTATCGGGTCGCCGAGCCCGTGCGATGCCAGCTTTGCGAATGTGCAGACCAGATCTCGGAAACGGGTGGAGCTATCGACTTGAAATTTGGTATGTGAATGAATCTTGCCCCGGATACGAATTTTATCGGGTCGCCGGGCCCGTGCGACGCCAGCTTCGCGCATACGCAGACCAGATCTCGGAAACGGGTGGAGCTATCGACTTGAAATTTGCTGTGTGAATGTATCTTGCCCCGGATACAAATTTTATCGGGTCGCCGAGCCCGTGCGACGCCAGCTTCGCGCATGCGCAGACGAGATCTCGGAAACGGGTAGAGCTATCGACTTGAAATTTGCTATGTGAATGTATCTTGCCCCGGATACAAATTTTATCGGGTCGCCGAGCCTGTGCGACGCCAGCTTCGCGCATGCGCAGACGAGATCTCGGAAACGGGTGGAGCTATCGACTTGAAATTTGCTATGTGAATGTATCTTGCCCCGGATACGAATTTTATCGGGTCGCCGAGCCCGTGCGACGCCAGCTTCACGCATGCGCAGACGAGATCTTAGAAACGGGTGGAGCTATCGACTTGAAATTTGGTATGTGAATGTATCTTGCCCCGGATACAAATTTTATCGGGTCGCCGAGCCCGTGCGACGCCAGCTTCGCGCATTCACGGAGACCAGATCTCGGAAACGGGTGGAGCTATCGACTTGAAATTTGCTATGTGAATGTATCTTGCCCCGGATACAAATTTTATCGGGTCGCCGAGCCCGTGCGACGCCAGCTTCGCGCATGCGCAGACAAGATCTCGGAAACGGGTGGAGCTATCGACTTGATATTTGCTATGTGAATGTATCTTGCCCCGGATACGAATTTTATCGGGTCGCCGAGCCCGTGCGATGCCAGCTTCGCGCATGCGCAGACCAGATCTCGGAAACGGGTGGAGCTATCGACTTGAAATTTGCTGTGTGAATGTATCTTGCCCCAGATACGAATTTTATCGGGTCGCCGAGCCCGTGCGACGCCAGCTTCGCGCATGCGCAGACGAGAGCTCGGAAACGGGTGGAGCTATCGACTTGAAATTTGCTATGTGAATGTATCTTGCCCCGGATACAAATTTTATCGGGTCGCCGAGCCCGTGCGATGCCAGCTTCGCGCATGCGCAGACGAGATCTCGGAAACGGGTGGAGCTATCGACTTGAAATTTGGTATGTGAATGTATCTTGCCCCGGATACAAATTTTATCGCGTCGCCGAGCCCGTGCGACGCCAGCTTCGCGCATGCGCAGACGAGATCTCGGAAACGGATGGAGCTATTGACTTGAAATTTGCTATGTGAATGTATCTTGCCCCGGATACAAATTTTATCAGGTCGCCGAGCCCGTGCGACTCCAGCTTCGCGCATGCGCAGACCAGATCTCGGAAACGAGTGGAGCTAATAGCCCGGACAACGTCGGGCTCATCGGCTAGTCTCATATATATTTTGAAGACCTCTGTTTGTTTGTTTGTCTGTCTGTCTGTCATTTATACAAATCTACGATTCTCGACCGATCGGGACGAAACTTGGTACGTGTGTGTAGTTTGACCAGGCGGTGAACGTTGTCGTATTGGCGAGCCCGTGCGGCGCCCGCTTCGCGCATGCGCAGACGAGATCTCGGAAACGGGTGGAGCTATCGACTTGAAATTTGCTATGTGAATGTATCTTGCCCCGGATACGAATTTTATCGGGTCGCCGAGCCCGTGCGGCGCCCGCTTCGCGCATGCGCAGACGAGATCTCGGAAACGGGTGGAGCTATCGACTTGAAATTTGGTATGTGAATGTATCTTGCCCCGGATACGAATTTTATCGGGTCGCCGAGCCCATGCGACGCCAGCTTCGCGCATGCGCAGACCAGATCTCGGAAACGGGTAGAGCTATCGACTTGAAATTTGGTTTTTGAATAGCCCGGACAACGTCGGGCTCATCGGCTAGTCTATTATATATTTTGGAACTTCTGGGTATTGGATAGATCATCTCAACGAGTGTCTTCATAATTAAGACGGCCGGCATGGGTCTTGGTTGGGAGTGATAAAGTTATGTAATTAAGCAATCAACAGACAACCTGATAATTTGAATGTCGGTACAACTCACACCTACTTTGTAATTGTCTGTTGATTAATGCTCGAATGCTGGTTCGTTGATTTCTTGGTAAGACAACACAAGCACAGTGTCTTAGCCATTAAGAGCCATCAAAAGAACAAAAGAAAGTAGGGTCTGTATCGTCTAACTGTCTGTATGTGTGTGTGTATGCATGTTATAGACTTGAAAGCTGCTCGACCAATTAGAGTCAAATTTGGTATGTAGGCCTACTTTGATCCTGGGAACAATATTGGCGGGTCCAATTTCACGTGCGACCATGTCCTTGACCTTGACCTCACTCACATATGCTCATATAGGCATGTTTCTGGACTGATCAAACAATAGTTTTTTTTTTCTCCTAATTCGCTGTATATTCTGCCCAGATGGAGGCGATCACAAAGAAATCCCTAAATAGCCCAGACGAAGTCGGGCACATCAGCTAGTAAAATTATAATTTGAGAAACAAATTTCTTAATTTTACTTCATATATAACACTACATTTCAATAACGTTAGGAATTGTATAGATTCCAATTCCAACAGACATATGGAGGTGCACGTGGACCAAATACCCTATCAATGAAACTTTAGCTGTAACATATAGTATCAAATGAGGTGTTGATAGAATTTTCTTAAAAACTAATGTCCTGTTTTGACCAAAATCAGTGACTACGCCAATGTGATTGATCACCTGTCCACATGATTAATCTTTATTCAAAGTGATATAGCATCTACTGTGATAGAAAAAGTAGGTATAGTGATGATACGATCATTTAATGTATTGTTTACATACATTTACTGATAGTGGGACAAATCAAAATTCTCTGGAAAACTAGACTTTGTTTACTTGTATATCTCATTGCTTTGACATTTAACGGACCTCTGATATAACAATGTTTGACATCATCATGCTTGGGAAAGGCTGCCCTCTATGTTCATATATGCAAAGCTTCCATTGGACCTAATCCAAAGACATATAAGCAATATAACTCCCACCCACAATTATGGGAGTACCATCCGTTATTGAAGAGCAACGGGGCGGGACTCAGTCCAAAAACAGCATCATCCCAACAGATATCCCAAACAGGGTACAACTTTAAAGATATATATACTGACTATAAACATCTCAACTTAACAAAGTTATAATAAGAGTAAGAACCCAGTCAGCATGTAGAATATTCAGAACAGGGGACATATGAAAGGTCCATACCACAAAAATTGCAAAATTAAGCTTTAATAAGTAATACCCTCAGTGTACAACGTACATGTATAAGGGGTTTAATATAATAATATCCATGTTGCTGAATCATGGAGCCATTAAACTGGATAAATAGTTCATGCTGAAAGTGCTTAATGTCTATTGGTCAACTTATTAATTATCAAATCCAAAATTATTTAATTTCAGATGAAACTATGTATCCAACGTGACAACAATGTAGACAACACAAATATTATTTCTAAGTTGAATAAAATTGAGCTTGGCCTAGCTGTGCCTTCTCAAATGTGAATCACGTACCAAATATTAAGAATTTTTTTTGAATATTGCTCAATTCAGTCATACCATCTGGACAATCCGAAAACATAGATTTATAAGTCAACAAGAGCATCGCTAGGGCATGGCAAATACACACTTTAGTCATTTTGAATTGTACTATATAATAATTTGATCTTACAAAGAATATCTTATATACTCATAATTTCAATGCCAAAATGCGGTCAAATTCTAAGTCTAAAAATGGCCTTAACTCATTTGAAAATGAGCCTGCAGTCTTAGCTGGGAAACACACATACCAGCTTTGGTTCAAATTGAATAATCCAAACAGGAGTTATCGGTCAGAAATCTAAAAGTTATGAAATTGGTAAAAAAAAAGGGCCATAACTCATGTAAAAATAATTGGACGGAACCCATATTTGAACTTGGCCTGTATCTTTAGCTGGGAAATACACATACTAACGTGGGTTCAGATTAAATAATCTAAACTGGAGTTATCGGTCGGAAACCAAAAATGTTAACAGACAGTCAAATTCTAAGTCAAATAAAAGGTTGCAGACACCACGTCCCCTGAATCAAGGTGGCTTTTTAGGATGGTGGCTTTTTTAAAGAACAAACAGTTAAAATTCTGGCAAAATTTTCCTTAAACTTGACGATGACATGCAGGTTCTCAAAGGTGAGCCACACACCAAGTATCAAAAGATTCTTTTGAAGAAATTCTGTTGAATATTGCTCAAGTTACACGGACAATACGAAAACAGCGCTTTCTGTGTCAAACGAGGTGGCTTTTGGGACGTTGCTTTTTTAAAAACAAGGAATTCAAATTTCTGGCAAAATTTTACTCAAACTAGACAATGACCTGCATGTTCTCAAAGGTAAGCCACTCACCAAGTATCAAGAGATTCTTTAGAAGAATGGTCAATTTATAATTGAGACAAAAAAAATGCTATTTCTAAATGGAATAAATTTGACCTTGGCCTTCATCTTCTCAAATGAGAATCACATGCCAAATATCGAGAAATACTGTTGATTATGGCTTAAGTTACCATCCAGACAACCCCAAAACAGTGATTTCTAAGTTGGGGAAAAGGGGCATAAATCATCAGACTGTGACCAAATTCAAACTTTGTCTGCTTCTTCTCAAATTTTCGAATAGACTGGAACAGTTAGGACTCAAAGTTTGACAAATTAATGTTTTCGAAGTAAACTACCCAATATATTCCAGAATAACTTGGCCTCTTATCTCCCAAACTTGATAATACTTGCCTGGCTGTTGATCTGCAACATGGTGACTTCTGTCATTACAGTGCAAATATTATATATTATATGGCCGAGTTGAAATGTTTTGAAAGTGGATGGAAAATCAGTAGCATCAGTCGGTGGTGTAGAGGATCCCTGCATAAACTATAAGATTCATGTGTGCTTGATATGGTCACAAAGCAACAATTAACAATTCCTGATTAAATGGTCATGTCATATTTAATTCGGTAATTCCGAAAATATTAAGGAACGTCCAGTAAATTTCTGGCGTACCGAAAGTTTACCAACGCGTTGAACATGGTGTTCTGGTTGAATCTACCAAGACACACTATGAATCTCTAGTAAAAATTACTGATTTCCCAGTAAATTTAACCTATACAATCATGATGTCAGAAATCATCGAGCTGGAGAGCTTTCCGATGAATGGCAACAAGCCATATTTCCGACTAAATCCTGAAAAGTTACCCATAATTCTGCTGTGGTTAAGGAGTCTATTATTTAGAGCATTATTGTATATGCTTTTCTGTTTTGTTTCCAGCAGATTAAGGACCATTTTGACTGCCATCTTGGTTTTACCCAATTTTTTCAATGCTACCAAATAGTCAGCTGGTGGATTCTTCAGAATGGTGCCCTAAACCACTAGAATCTGCTGAGAAAAAAACTTTATACGCTAAAACATACATTTGTGCCTTGGTGACCCGACTATTTGTATTGTATTGTAATATCATACATGTATATATTGGGCATAATAAATATCTTTAAAGTAACACCTGCCACTCTGTAACATTTGCTCAGGAGATTAGCATGGAAATCCTCATTCAAAATTGGTCACTTGAAGTCACCCTCAAAACAATGAAGTCTGATTGGGCTCCACTAATTTTTGTTTAGCGATATGAACAAAATATATATCATGGCTATATATATTTACCTTGATATACACTCATTCGGCTGGACAGATGCTTATGAAACAAGATAGCACAAAATCAATATAAGGTACTCTGATAGATTATTCATTTGGGGATTGTATTACCAAGGATATATGCTAAATGAAAAATGTATCAATGTTATTAGATCCAACAGTAAAGTCATTAGTTCTAATATATCATGATCAACGTTTGCAATGTGACCAGTAACCTTATTAGACACATCAGGAGCATTTGTCTAATATCACGAAATAACGACATAATTGAGCAAGATTCATACAAATTGAATGAAGCTATGTTCAGAGAAGTGCAAGATGACCAATTACGGAAATCGTGGCACTCAAGCCATGTCTATACTTCTTCTCTTTAAACATACTTTAGGCCGGACTTATTTTATTTCTTTGTTTTACGTATCTTGTTCTCACTTTCTGCAGATTGTCAATTATGTTAAAAAGCACTAAAAGATTTGATATCATGACTCTATATTTAAAGAGCCCATAGTCTAGCCTGAGAAAAAATGAGTTGTAGCACTAAAGATGGAATAATTCTGACTATATTAGTTTTATAGCTTATTCATTTTAGTTTGTTGCAAATGGAATTTCTGGGGCAAAATTTGAAATTGTTTTCATTTTCCCTCACCTACCCTATGTAATATTTGGATAACATTTTGCCATTGTACTCATATGGAAACTCACACTTTACACTGTAATTATGACACCAGTGTGTTGGTTGTCAATATTTTACAGATGTCAGCACATTTTTAATATTGTTTAAAATAACGTGAACATAATGCACATGAATCATGTGATGCCATCATGGACATCTTTCTTCTATCGCGACACGTAAATTCTCTCATTGGTTCAGCTATAAGTTTATTTGTACATCTTACAACTTTAATATCCACACAATATATATATCAATGTGACCAGTGGGATATATGCTATAAGAATATTCCAATGGTTGAGCCCATTTGGGCCAATAGTGGGAGAACTACGCGAAAACTTAATCCTCCTCTTAAAAGCTGATCCGGCACAATGTGGCATTTTGCTTTATCTGTCTCTTATCGCAAGTTGTAGCTGTCGTATTAAGATTATTGAGGCATTGCCTGCCCATAATTATTAACATTTGTTGCGTTGGTGATTTTTTTTATTGAATACGGCTTCAAAAATGGAATTAGACTAATGCATTTTTCAGATATAATAAATGTTGATATATGCATGTTTAGGTGCTGAGAAGTTATGCAAAAAAAAATTTCCAGACTATATACAGTAATGTCCTAAATAATCGACCCCTAAACCACAGCAGAATTATGTGAAATTTTTCAGGAATTAGTCGGAAATATGACTTGTTGCCATTCATCGGAAAGCTCTCGGTGAGAGCTTTCCGATGAATGGCAACAAGCCATATTTCCAACTAAATCCTGAAAAATTTCACATAATTCTGCTGTGGTTAAAGGGTCATATACTTCGGCATTTTGTATATATTTAGCTTATAAGTAGCTTCTACAATTGTCTTGGCATACCTACAATAGCCTGTAGCATGTCAATTCCAATACCATATGCAATGACGACAGCACACTCAATAGCAAAACACATAGAAGGTAGTTGCTTATTCGTTGTCTGCTCTCATGCAGTATAGCAGCCATGTTCATCTTCAGAAATCCCAAGTCAATAATACGCTTGTCCCTCTTTCTGTGTTTATAGGGACTGAGTTTGTCATTTGATATCATAAATTAACAATTACCTGATATGTACAGTCAGACCTCTAATCTTAAACCTACCAAATTTACGCCACGGTTCTTTCCGCTTTCCATTCCATGTTTTTGAAACAGGAAGTGAAAAATACAGCGCAATATCCTAATCTAGTCATTGTATTCTTCGGCGAACAACAGGCAACAAGTTGATTTATTTACGCAGTTAAGATTAAGATATCTTTTACAGAATTTTAATACATGTACAAAGATTGTTTATCAGTTCATCCATAGACGGCACTTTAAGAAATTCTTCTGCGGTCTCATCTAATGGGAACTTGTCAAAGGTGTCTTCTTTAAAAGCAGACAGGGCGTTAGGGCTGACGCTGCAGAATGACGACTGAAGGAGCACTTTCTGTGCCTCGTCCAGCTTAAGTCCCACTTTTTTATCCTTTGCGGTAAAATTGAAACTGCCTGCCCCAAATATATCTCGAAGATTTCTGTCAGCCAGCAAGTCGTGAATTTGTTTGACATAGTCCATTGGTCCCTGTCCAAATCATCATTTATAATCGAAGGTGCCCCAATATTCAGAGAGAGAACATCATCTTGTGCACCACAAGTTCTCTCTGGATTTGCACAGTCCAGGATGGGTACCACCCTCTGCGGGTCAGTACCATCCGTTTGAGATGCCGTCCTCTATTGGACCTGTGAATCAACTGTGTTTGAATTACTGGTATTTTCAAAACTGCTCTGTCCGGCCAAGACTAACAGTCGATCCAATTTTGTCTCTGGGTGCTAGAATTTTTTTATCACATAATTAACCCACAAAAACAGCTTCATAATTATTGATAAGACACACGTGTAATATTAGCACATGCGATGACGTCACGCCATTATTTAAATGACTTGCGATCGCTGAAGTTTATGATTTTTGTTTTCGATGAATACTCCGCGTTTATTTCATCATGTGATAAAAGATATCTCAAACTCGTTCTATTTTATACGTAATTTATCAATCTCATCCACTAAATTCTGTTTGAGCCCTGGTAAACCTCGGCTCAAATCGAATTTAGTGAACTCGGTTGATAAATTCCGTATAAAATAGAAATTCATATGAGATCCTCTGTTTATTACATTCCGCTCGAATGCGGTCAACTAGAGGAACGTCTCTGGGAATACCTGTGAGTGACCGGAGATGAGGAATCCGAAGACGACAAAGACGAATTCAAAGAAACCACTATTTGTTATAATAATGATAATGACCAGTTATATATAGCGATTAACCAATTACTTGCTCTAACACGCTTGGTACAATATTACCCCAGTCATTTGTACAAGCCAACCAATGAACTGGCTGCAGCCATTGCAGGCGCTGCTCTAGTTTGATCAGAACATGCTCTAATACTCATCAGTATGACAAGCTGACTGGTACTATTTTAACGCATGAGTGATGCGAATCCGACACAGTACAAGCGACCTTGCTCAAGGGTCACAACTTGGCGCTGGTTTTAAAATAGCGAGCAATCTGACAATTGCACTTCGCTCATAGCGGCCAAGCCACTGCTATGTGGAGACTCAATGACATCGAGACCATCTATTTTCAAATATTAGAATTTAGTAAAATTTCAGCCAAATTGAATCAAGTTTTTCTCATCTCATTTATCTGGCACTTTGTACTTAAATATGTTACATTCCTAACAGTTTCATCATAACATAAGCTATATACTGTCAGAAAAATTCATCTTGGGCATATATAGTGCAGATTTCTAGTTTGCAAATATTTCTAGATTGTTGAAATCTGGTCTGCATAGTAAGTTAATTACAACTTCATATACTCTCTGATAGCCAGCTGTATAGCAGTCATCTAACAAGTATAATATAGTTTCCTGATAAGAGATGAAGCACAAGTTAAGTTAATGCACCATCTGTTAGCTGTGTAACCAGGTAATATATGATCTCATTAAATCATTACTCAGATAAATTTTATCCATCTAACAAGTAAAATATAATAAACTTTTACAGTATTACTGATCTAATCTGTGTATCTTAATGTTGTCAACATATTAGACACAATGATGTCCCTATAAAGAATGAGTATAACTTGGTGCTTTGAATAATGGCTGTATATTAAAACTGGCAATGAATGGGATGGGTGTGGAAAAAAACGAAATCCCAGTCAATATGATTCAAATAACTCTCACATAGTGCAAAGGGTGACTGCTCAATTATACTTCATAATTCTGTTCAGAAATCTTCGGAATGAGAGTGTTATAACATAACTTATTACTGCAGTAATCAGCGTTCTGTTCCATACCGAGATCTAGGTCAGCGCTCGAGCTGACTAGGCGAGAAATCGGTGAATTGTGACGGAAGTCCGTTCGCATAGTCATGTGGGCAGTGAAGGTGGATCACTTTTATTATGAAACAGCGTTCTGTCGGATGTATATTCCATAACACTCCACTGTTTTCATTTTGTCATGCTAATAGACTTTTTCCTGAAATCACATAGGGGGTTTCTTACACTGAACTTCTTGACTATCAGAAGTCTAACAAACTTCGTCCAAACAAACCGGTCATCCTGGTTTTCTGGTTTCATGACTGACACAAAGATACTTCAATATGGACACTGTATGTGATCCCAGCGATCATGTTTCACTGAATTTATTCAGTTTATACAATTTTCCGTCTCAAAAATCGAAATCATTGAAACCGTCGGTGACCCATGAGTATTCCCTCAACAGGACAGCCGCACTTTCTATCCGAGCCCTTTTTTCCAATGGAAAGAAATTAAAATTCAATGATAATATTGCATCGCACTGATTGGAGAAGTCAACGAAATACCCCACCATGGTCCGCGCTGGACCGAAATTTACTTTTGCCAAATGAAAATATTTTTTGTTTCGACACTCGTGGTTTGAACGACGTTTGATATCGATAGGAAAGCATTTAGATAATAATTATACTCGCATCTCTATTGTGGTTTCATAAATTCCGGTCAAATAGGAGGTTTCCATCTAGAGGTTTGGTGATAATCAGATGAGGGATGTCATCATTATGGTGCGCCAAATGATTTAGTCATGCAAAGAGTAAAATCCAAGATGGCTGCCATCAGCCATTTTTTTCATCGAAATTTTTTCAAATTTGATGGCTCTCATCTAGAGGTGATTCTAAACATGCCTGTTATTCTCAAATCAATTCTCCAATAAATGCAGGCTGCAGGGTGTGCCAAGGGATTCAAATTTGAAATCCAAGAAGGCCATGTTTTTAAAAAACTTTTGGTCAAAATAGGAGGCTCCCATCTAGAGGTCACCTCGATGATCCATATGAAGTTTGGTGATGATTGGAAGAGAGATGTGGTCTGTAGGGTGTGCCAAAGGATTTAGTCATCAGAAGTCTAACAAACTTCGTCCTAACAAACCGGTCATCCTGGTTTTCTGGTTTCATGACTGACACAAAGATACTTCAATATGGACACTGTATGTGATCCCAGCGATCATGTTTCACTGAATTTATTCAGTTTATACAATTTTCCGTCTCAAAAATCGAAATCATTGAAACCGTCGGTGACCCATGAGTATTCCCTCAACAGGACAGCCGCACTTTCTATCCGAGCCCTTTTTTCCAATGGAAAGAAATTAAAATTCAATGATAATATTGTATCGCACTGATTGGACAAGTCAACGAAATACCCCACCATGGTCCGCGCTGGACCGAAATTTACTTTTGCCAAATTATTTGCCAAATGAAAATATTTTTTGTTTCGACACTCGTGGTTTGAACGACGTTTGATATCGATAGGAAAGCATTTAGATAATAATTATACTCGCATCTCTATTGTGGTTTCATAAATTCCGGTCAAATAGGAGGTTTCCATCTAGAGGTTTGGTGATAATCAGATGAGGGATGTCATCATTATGGTGCGCCAAATGATTTAGTCATGCCAAGAGTAAAATCCAAGATGGCTGCCATCAGCCATTTTTTTCATCGAAATTTTTTCAAATTTGATGGCTCTCATCTAGAGGTGATTCTAAACATGCCTGTTATTCTCAAATCAATTCTCCAATAAATGCAGGCTGCAGGGTGTGCCAAGGGATTCAAATTTGAAATCCAAGAAGGCCATGTTTTAAAAAAACTTTTGGTCAAAATAGGAGGCTCCCATCTAGAGGTCACCTCGATGATCCATATGAAGTTTGGTGATGTTTGGAAGAGAGATGTGGTCTGTAGGGTGTGCCAAAGGATTTAGTCATTCAAAGAGTAAAATCCAAGATGGCTGCTGGCAGCCATGTTTTTCATCGAAAATTGTTCAAATTTAATGGCTTCCATCTAGAGGTGATCCTAAATATGTCTGCAAATTTAAAAAAGAATTATCCAATAAATGCGGGCTGAGCCAAAGGATTCAAATTAAAAATCCCATATAGCTTCTGGGGCCATGCTTTTCATTAAAAATGGCTGCCGGCAGCAACGTTTTTTAAAGATTTTTGGATGGCTCCCATCTACGGGTCACCCCGAAGATCCATATAAAGTTTGGTGATGATCGAATGAGGGATGTGGCCTGTAGGGTGAGCCAAAGGAAATTGCACAGAGGCATGGATACATGATGGACACACGGCAATAGGTAAAGTTCAGCAAAAAATTGTCCAGAAAATGAAGGTAGCGAACAGAAATATGTAAAGTACGGAAGTAATATTTCACTATGCTATGCGCATGCACAACGAAAACTTCCTAAATTCTATGAACTCTCATGGTTATGAGATTCCGAGTGATAATCCATCTTCATTCGCGTCAAACTGCCAAACGATGGTGAGAAACACCGAGCTATATAAATTTATGCACATAAAGTATAACAATCGTGGGGAGGATGGGTGGGACGGTAATGGTTTAAATAAGTCTTAGTTACTCATAAATCTATAATCTGATAAATCAAATTTTTATTTTTATGTAGTAACAACCTATTCAAACCAGATACCATTTGTATTCTACCGATTTTGTAGCAAAATATACACTCTACTTATCAAGAGGTGGGTTTAATTATACATGCATCAAAATATTTAAAATATACTCACTCGCAGTCAGGTTGTCCACTAGGAGCACCAGTGCCCATGCACCCCTGATTCTTGAAGTACATGTATGTTCACCATAATTCCCAACTGAGATACTTAACGTATGTGCATATGAAGAACATATCTACAATCTCTTAGTGTAGGAGACAAACCCAACGTCACCTAGCAAATCATGTAAATGCAGAAAGTTAATACATGCAACTAAGCATCTAATAATAGTCTGACTAGAGACGGCCCTGAAAGGTTGTCTAATGGAGAATAATAGAGTTGAGTCCACCTTATCTTGAGACCAATGACACATGGTCGATTTCTGATAATAACCAACAGTTCGACGATGATCAAGATGTTTTCAGTACACATACCTTGGAATAACTATCGGGCCTGTTTAGCTCAAATCGAACTGGTGAAGTTAACACATCGATTCTAAACTCTGGATCCCCACAAAGCGCCTGTAAGTCACTGTATCGTCGAAACGATGTAATGATGATGAGGAAACAAGTTTTCTGTGTCAATAATTTCAATGATGCATCCCAGCGCAAATGGTTTTGATTGGGTAATTTTGAAAATGATAAATTTCACATTGGGAATAAAGAATGAGTAGGACACCTATGAAAAACCATTTTATCATGTGGATTTAAGACTGGATATAGACCTATGTTATCCTGTTATGCCACTCGTAGTGAGGTAAAACCCAATGCATCATGAACCAAGAACCCGCTATTGTGGAGTATTTGAATCGGTCTAAACTACAGTAATGCCCTATATAATCGACTCCTTAACCACAGCAGAATTATGGCTAACTTTTCAGGATTTAGTCGGAAATATGGCTTGTTGCCATTCATCGGAAAGCTTTCACTGAGAGCTTTCCGATGAATGGCAAAAGTTACCCATAATTATGCTGTGGTTAAGGAGTTAATTCTTTAGGGCATTACTGTAATAGGTGGTAGGAAATCAGAAGTCTACCCAAGTCACTTCAAAGCTTAGGGTCAATTATATGTTGTTCAATACACCAACAATTGAGTGATCAATTTACAGTTGTAATTCCTTTGAGAGCCCTGCCGCCATGAGAAGGTTGTGAAAGTTTGTTGAAAAGCCTTTATCTGAAAACCATTGGCTAATAACAGTTAACATGTAGTTAATTGAAGTGTTTGATTTTGTGGCAGCAATGCCCTGTTCTGATTCTGAGACATGGTAAAATGAGATAGATGATATGCTGGTGCAATCATTAGTTGAAGCAGTTGGGTATACCAATACTGATGATGCCAACATGGAGCAAGCACTATTATTGGGTAATTTTTTTGTTGATTATAATTGAGGACCCTGGGTAACAACAGTATTGGTGGATTCGCATATGATTGTTTGAGTATATCCACCACCCAAGCTTGAGAGAGTAGTTTCTATGAACAAATTTGAGCTGTTTTCCTGTTCATAACTGATGTACACAGTATATGTAGGTCGATAAACAATGGTGACTGAAGTAATCTGCCATCCGGCTGTGAATTTGTTCACTGTCACATGAGCTGTTTGTAAATGCCAGTTGTGTGTCAAAGTCAGAACCTAGAGTTGTATAGCCTGATGACACATCCCTACATATTTCGTCCCACAACAGACATACTAGTATTGTTCTAGCGAAGTAGAACTGACTTGTGAGTCACTGGAGAAATACTGGAGTCATTCTATGAGTCATTTTAGTATTTGATATGCTGACATTTCACCACAATTCCCATATATAACTTGGTGAACGAAATGATAACCCCATCCAGGCCTTAAAATCCTTAAAGTTTGTGAAGAACAAATATACTTTCTACAATGAAACAGCTGCTTTCAAGAGAATCAAACTAAGAATCAAGATTCTGATTCTAGCCAGATTATAAGCCCTGACCTAATCCAGACATAATTGTGGTATTAAAGGAGATAATTCTGAAGAAGCTGCAACTGAATCAGTCGCATTCAGAAACATGTTTGTGGTACCTCATCAACAATTACCGATGTTCTCTGCCCGAGAAATCGAAGGTATTCCCGGGTTGTAACATTCGGTTGAGTCAAAGAAGAACATGTCATTTGTTCGTTCATTCGTTCGTTCCTGGGATCAATTCTACACTATGTTTGTCCCAGGTTCGTTCAAACATCAGAAGAATTTGAAAATCCATAGTCCGAAAAATTACTCCAATATACGTGAACATTAGACTATTAATTAGATTTGTCTTGTTTGAATTTATGACAAATATAATGCAGTCAGCGTGGTCAAGACAAACTGGCTCTGTTCCAGTAATTGGTGGTGTGATAAAGTCAGACAGAGCCAATCGTCCAGAAAGGCTGCCATGAGTGGTTTTGAAATGAGAAACCAGCAATATAAACTAGATTTAAATCAGGTCTCTCGGGTGTCATAATAGGCAAAGAAGTTAACAACCCCTTCAAATGAACTGGAGATGCAGGTTTAACGTTAATGTTAGGGCATTCAAGAATAATGTTCATGTTTACCGAAATTCCTTCCTGTTCAGATACATGGCTCTGCTTCCGCTTTTGCATATCACCGGGTGTGAACCCTTTGATATTCAGGTTATCACAACGGGTGTTTAATGTCCGTATCACTGTAGCTGCATGGAACATAAGACCATCACGACCAATGTCATTAATATCTTTAGCGTCCCCGAATACAAACGATACATCTGAATAACCTTTTTTTCTGTTGCACAACCGCATGAAGCGCATTTCCGACAGATATATCATCTACTCAAGTTTCCATATTGACGCTCGCAATTTATCATACCCTTTTTCTGCTTATAGAACTTTCTTATCCTCCATCAGTTCCACTTCTAGTTGACTGTATACGCTCTCATAGACGGTTGGTATAGGATCATCATCAACACTTGTACCTTTTGGGAGAGATGTCCACAGTTTTGAGGTTTGCGATTTCAAGCGAACATCGTCCATACAAAGTTTATGATAATGCCCGTCACACGCAACAAGATCAGCCGCACCGCCCCCTGGGCCGCGAATCCTGAGAATCAGTTTATCTAACTCAACGTGTTTGGCTGCATTGTACAACTTATTCGCTCCATCTGCTGTTTCGTATTGCAACAGTTTTTTGCTCCCCTTCCGATCCCAAGTTTTTGTACAGATACAGTAATGCGCTAAATAATCGACTCCTTAACCACAGAATTATGGGTAACTTTTCAGGATTTAGTTGGAAATATGGCTTGTTGCCATTCATTGGAAAGCTCCCTCAGTAAGTATGGAATGCCGTATCACTCATCAATGTATTCTATATTCTGACAGCAGCATCATGAAGTTTTTAACAAATCAAAGTGTCAATGACACTGTAGCTCAACTTGGAAAGGGAATAATTTCATGTGTTGCAGTCAATGGAGTGATTAGGAATGCGTTAAGTTGAAAGGCCTAGTTATGCAAAGAGTAAAATCCAAGATAGCCACTGGCAGGCATGTTTTTTTGCCGAATGACCCCAAAAAGACTCGTTCCCATTTACATGTCATTGTTAACATCCATTACAAATTTCATGATGATCCGACAAAAGATACGACCTGTAGCCTGTGTCAAAGGATTTAGTCATGTGAAGAGTAAAATCCAAGATGGTTGCTCGGGCAGCCATATTTTTTGGCCGAATGACTCCAAAATGACTCTTTCCCATCTACATGTTATTGTTAATATCCATGACAAATTTCATGATGATCCGACCAAAGATACGACTTGTAGCCCGTGCCAAAGGATTTAGTCATGCAATGAGTAAAATCCAAGATGGCTGCTGGCGGACATCTTTTTTGGCCGAACGACCCCAAAATGACTTATTCCCATCTACATGTCAATATTAACATCCATGACAAATTTCATGATGATCAGACGAAGAGTACGACCTGTAGCCCGTGCTAATGGATTGAATTTTGAAATCCAAGATGGTCACTGGTGGCCATGTTTTTTGGCCGAATGACCCCAAAATGACTCGTTCCCATCTACATGTCAATATTAACTTCCACGACTAATTTCATGATGATCAGTCTAACACTCTGGCCTGTAGTCTGTGCTAATTGATTGAACTATGAAATCCAAGATGGCCGCTGGTGGCATGTTTTTTTGCCGAATGACCCCAAAATGACTCGTTCCCATCTATATGTCAATGTCAACAGCCATGACAAATTTCATAATGATCCAACCAAAGGTACGACCTGCAGCCTGCTGGCGTCCATGTTTTTTGGCCGAATGACCCCAAAATGACTCGTTCCCATCTACATGTTATTGTTAACATCAATGACAAATTTCATGATGATCCGACCAAAGGTACGATCTGTAGCCGGTGCCAAATGATTTAGTCATTCAAAGAGTAAAATCCAAGATGGCTGCTGGCGGCCATGTTTTTGGGCCGACCGACCCCGAAATTACTCGTTCCCATCTACATGTCAATATTAACTTCCATGACAAATTTCATGATGATCAGACGAACACTCCGGCCTGTATCCCGTGCTAATGGATTGAATTTTGAAATCCAAAATGGCCACTGGCGGCCATGTTTTTTTTCCGAATGACCCCAAAATGACTCGTTCCCATCTACATGTCAATGTCAACAGCTATTACAAATTTTATAAAGATCCGACCAAAGGTACGACCTGTAGCCCGTGCTAAATGAAATTGTTGACGAATCACGCACACACACGCACACACACGGACGATGGACGACAAAGCCATAGCAATAGCTCAAACTTTACAAAGTAAAGTTGAGCTAATAAGTGATCACAACATCCCATAAATATATATTAGAATATATGTCTATGTATAGATTCTTTCTTTAATGAAGTTACCACTTTTAATAGTTAAGCACTTTACATCCTTCGTGTGCAGCTAAATTATTTGTAATTTTGAGCACACAAAAAAATCAATAATTAGCAGCATTTATTATTAAATATTAAATTTCATGCTCTTTTTTGCGCAGCATTGGTTCCTAAAGAGGATTTGGGTATTAATATGTGGAAAATAGCATCTGTGTTAGCGAAAACGAGACGCCATTAGCTCAACCTATGCATTCGTGTTTATTGTGCTTTTGGGTTCCGTCATCATATTTCTGAAAAACACTTGAAATTTCAAGGAAAAAATCAATAAATTCAATTTTATGGCCACCATTATGATTCTATGGCATAAAACTTGGCTTATTTTATTCTAACAATTTATTTTGGTCATGGAAATAATCTCTCGATCTCCAGGGAAAGTTCTGGATCAAATCTATATATGGTCGATTATCGAATTATGTGAAAAATAGCTTTAAAAACCAGTAAAACCTATTTTAAAGGACCGTACAAATCCAGAATAAAAAAATCGCACACCCGTGCAATATGTCCCAGAGGTCACTGCAAACGAAAATAGCAAGAAATCGCGAGGGCTCGGAAGTGCAGGGCCGATTTGATTTTTAGAAAACCTGTACTGGCCTATTATCTCCAAGGGGAGATTTTCAGTTTTCAAAACTGAATTTTGCTGTGACAGTTAACTGTTGCAAAACGTTTGTTAATTTTTGTCATGGTTCAAGCAGTTCGGTATATGTTCCATTTTTTTATAACTGTAAAAACACTATAAGTCCATTTCAGTATAATGGAGCAAGTCAAATTGCGATGTTGACCAGAGGACGGCGAAAATTAAGATGGATTATCACGAGGAATCTCATAACAACGAGAGTTCATAGAATTTAGGAAGTTTTTGTAGCGCATGCGCATAACGTAATATTACTTCCATAATTAAGTCGGGCGATTAAAGTGACATGCTGGAATGGAATCCTATTAATTGTATCTGGTTTAAATAAGTCGTTATGACATAACAATGGCAATTTTCTATATTATAAATTTAATGCATGCCATCTACCACAGAAAAATAATCTAAACCAGAGAACTTTACACCCAGTTCTGATAACTGGATGTCAGCAAGCAGAATTTGTGGAAGATATTTCAAATAAATTTTCTGGAGATAGTGCCAACATGCAAATGATCTGAGTCCGGCATATCTCTCACAAACATTTGACATGTCTGAATAAAAATGAGTATGGGTGAAATCTCGAGCCATTATCCTGAATCATAAAATGACATTTCGACATTTTATGGCTTCCAAGGCTGTTTCATGTATAGTGTATGGTGAACATTTACCCCATCCTCAATGTAAATTTGCAGCGGTGACGAAAGCTGGCAAAATGTAAGGGATATGAAAAAGGTTTTGGAGGGGAGTGTGACAAATTTGTTGGGAAAACTGGGGGGGGGGGGGGGCTCAAATTTATAAAGGTTTACCAATTGCAATTGCATATTCTCAGTCATCAACAGTTTATGAATAAGAAGCAGTATTATAGGTGACAGTGATACTTAACAGAACTATTAAATTGGTATTGGTATGTGCACTAAAACCTTAGAATTAGATTGCAAAATATGATACAATTTCTTTTTTGTGTATATGGTATATTGTGGTATATGACCGAGTAACGCCTCTTATTTTAATCTAACACTACATGATAAAGGCATCTTGGTAAAATTATACACTTTTAAAGTGACTAGAAGCACTGTTGCGGCTCACAGCAAATAAACTTGCTCAATGCATGTATTTCAATAAATTTTGTCTCAAAATTGCCAGCACATAACGCCTTTATTTCATAATTGCGCAATCTAGTTATTTAGATTCCTGTGCATGCGTAAATTCCCTATTTTGTGTGTGACATAAATACGAAATCGATTAGAAAAATTTAATCTCTTTGAAAAAACAATACTAATTAGGTACTGTACATCTTTTCTGTCTGATCATTTCCCAATCATGAAGTAGTATAGTATATTAACTGCCAACGGGTAGTATGCATTGATTAAAATGAGACTTGTGATTTGAATGACATAATTAATTTGAACTCCACAGCGGCACACCCTCTATAATAAATGGTAAATATTCGTTGGACTTCGGCAAGCTCTGAGCGTTTGTTTGAATATACAGATTCTGTAATGTTATTTGGCTTTTGTTTACAAAGCGTACCTGACAATAACATACTATTTACTGCCGCCCGTATCTTTAAAGGAGCAAAGGGATAATTTTCACAGCAGAGAGTAAAATTATTTTTTCTTTCGTATAGCAAAATACTATGTGAATTGGAAAATTAGATAGAAACACAGCAGTTTTGAACGAACGAAGTGAAGTACTGTTTTTTAGATTTATGTTCAGACGGCATGTTTTACGAAATGGCACTACTGATGTTGTTGAAAAATTTGACAGTAATAGTTCAATTATAAATTCTTCAAATGGGTAATTTGTTTTAAATGGTGATTCTGTTATATTAAATAATCTAACTATGCTCTATCAAAAATTGAGGGAGAATGTGCTTTGTCACTGGGTCTGTTGTTCCTGCATATTTATCCACATTTATTTAATATGTCATGTGGCTGTAACAATTATATTTATGAGTTACCAAATCAGCTTCTGAAATTATACTCAGCAATGCGCCAAACAAACATTTCCTCAGAAACGTTTTTGCTGAGGTTTTATGTACATAAGTGAATATAGTAAAGGTAACAATGTAACAGATTTTTATTACTAAAGACAGGATGAAGAGACGTAACTCTATAACACTCATAATCATGCAGATTCTGCTAGAGTTAAGCATCTTCATCGCTATAAACAGTTTCTTTTGGTTACACTTGTGTAAATATTTTCTATAGGTGTCAGTGCAAATGTTTTTGTGTTTACAATATAATGCCTTGGTCCAGAATTTTAATCTTTAAATCTGAAAGATTGACATTTGCGTTAACTTTTTATGCAAAAATTATATTCGGCAGGGAACTTGCCTTTAAATCTTGTGTTTTCGTAACTAGTGTCAGAACCGCACTCGTAAACTCTGCCCAAAATACGCAGACCTGACAGATTTTTGAACTTGATCAAGACATTCTTGAGCAAGCCTCATATACCGAATATCAACAAAATCAGTTGCAATTTGTTCAAGTTAACGTGCTATCGTGATCAAAATTCACAAAAATTAACTTATTAAGGGCAAAAATAGGCAGATATGGCTGGTTGTCGAACTTGTTCAAGACATTGTTTAGCAAGTCTGATAACCGAATTTCAATATATTGATATAAAATGTATGTTCAAGTTATCATGCTAGCGTGATCAAAATACATGAAAATTAACTAATTAAGGGCCATAACTCCTCCCCCCCCCCCCCAAGTAGGAGGATCTAGCCAGGTTTTGAACTCTATAAAGACATTGTTGAGTAAGTCTGATATACCAAATTTCAACAAAATCAGTATTTATCTGTTCGTGCTATCGCCATCTATTGACGCGCACCATGACCACCAGCCGTGGCCACCTGCCCGCGAACCGACCTGTAGGATGAGTTTAAATTTGACCAATAATAGTCTTTTAAAAGTAAATGGTTCAGAGGACTAATTTTATGCAAATACACAAAATATGCAATTAAGCAATATGGAATTGACTGTAAATGCATATGTAACCCATGTTGAGAATTAGGTACAAGTTATTGGAATTATTTTGTGGCAATTTGTAGCTCTTCAGACATCTAGAGACATATCTCTGAGCTAGTCTGAATATCAAATAGTTTGAATGTGCAATAAGAGATTTGAATTCCTGCTTGAGTCCTGATCAAATCAGAAGCTGGATGGTCAATAATCATGTTAATGTTTTCCTATCATTGATCTATTGATCCTAGCCGCTATGCATCAATTGCGTGGGCAATTATCAGACAAGTACTTGTTCGTTATCCATGACAAGAAATGTACTTTGGTGAAATAAGAACTGTTAGTCTGGTTCAGAAAATGATTCAGACATGCCTTGTTTATGTTCTATTTATGGAATAGGATAGTTTATATCCAATACACACATATATATATATATATATATATATACAAACCAAACAGTGCTACGTGTCTTATATGTGTTCAATTTAAATGAACTGTTAATAATTGGCACTTTATTCTGAAACCATTATGGTAGTCGGTAGTTGTTATGTATCATGGCAAATGACAAGCATGCATTACAAGAGTCCCAAACTGTCAAAAGGGATGAAGTGACTGGAGGATCAAACTGGCCTAAAATTTCAAGTTGCAAATAATTACAATTTTTTAACATGTAGTGAACAGCTACATGCAGTGGGGTCCATATATACCACATAAAACTCACCACAGAAACTGTAAGCAATGTTGGTTTACACACCAATACATGCCCCGACAAAATTATGCATGTTGTGAAAAAGGGGAATAACTCCGCACAAAAAAGTCAGACAGACTTCATAATCACAGGTGCATAGGTTCCCATGGTAATAAATATCTGTGCCATGTTTTAAAAACATTTAACTAAAAATGTAGGAATAAAAGCTCAGACAAAATTATACATGTTGCAAAAAAATTCTAAGTCGAAAAAAGGGGAAAACTCCACCAAAAAAAATCTGACAGATGTCATAACAGCAGGTGCACAGGTTCCCATGGTGGTTGATGGCTGTGCCAAGTTTCACAGAAAATGATTAATAAACGACTGAGAAAATTTTGAGTTCACAGATGACGGATGACGTACAGACGGACAAGCTGATTCCAGTATATATATCCGTTCATTGTTGAATATTTATTACATGTATGTACATACATGTAATAAATAATCAACAATGAACGGATACCTTTCTTAATTTTCAAACTATTCCATTCTTCACGTCAGCAATCAGCTACCTCAGAGGAGGGTTTCTTCTTTTTAAAAAATATATATATATTACTCCATTGCGGGTGGGGGGTATAATTAGAGTTAGTGTGCCTATTATGTTTTCCTGCATCCTGATCAAGAGGGGGGGGGCAGGGTGCAGAAGTTGGAAAAAAAGATTGGAAACTCTCACCCAGCAAGACTGCTTCTGTATGTTGACATGTTTTATAATTGGCTTGATACTTATAGTTGAAGATTGAAAAACACTGCCTGAGGCTCCCGCAGAAACTAGAGCTCGAATGCTAATATGTAGTGTGTTTACCCATGCAGGTTCAGTTGCCTGGTATTAAATGAGTGTACCAGTTTTTACATAGAAATTCATTTATGGTGTCTTTAAATATACATGATAAGCTTACATCTGTATCGCACTATACATCGTCATCTAAGACGTCGAAAACCTAATATTTATTTACTTAAAAGATAACTGTTAGCTGGGACAAGTGATGAAACACTGGTAAATTCCATCCTGGTTGCCGCAAAGTTTCAGTAAAAATAGTGGGGTGCAAATGCAGTTATGTAACTACAATCTGGACTGCTTTAATTAAGGTGATGCCGGATTCTGATAAGCCGTTTTTATCCTGAAAACCACAAATTTTTTAGAAATATGTGTGAACATTTGCTCCAACAGTACAAGAAATAAATACTTCGACAAAGTCAAGTGCATGTGCTTTTCAACCAATCCATTAGTTTGAATATATAGCACTGTAGCATACAATTGAATAAGCGAATATTACCTGATTCTTTTGGAAGCCATAATATCTCTAAATGTTTAGTACATAAATTCACTGATAAATGGTTATAAAAGAAACCGCGACAGTACATGTATGTCCAAACAAAAGTAAAAGTGACACTGGTGCTGAACAATAAGATTCAGAAAACTGGACATCAGACTCAGTTTGACTCATCTCATAAAGTTATAATGAGCACGCCCAATGGCCATTCTCATTTATTAGTGGAAATTGTGCTCCCAGAATCAGTCTTTATTGTCCAGTAAAGAAATTACACGACATAATCATACCCAGTAATAGATCCATTGGGAAATCATTGAGAGCCTTGCACTTTTAAATACAACATAGCAACTGTTTGAGCTATAAAGACATATTCTGTTCCTATGACTAAACATTATATTATTTTTATAAGGAACTGATGCGAACAAGAAAATGATATCAGACACCAGTCATAGAGGGTATGTGCAGACCAAGCTAAACACAGTTTTGACAGCCAATTTTGTTTCAAATTATTGCAAATTTAGACTGCTCTGCCATTATAGCTATGTCTCTCTTTTGAAATGTCGAACTGATAGTAATTACTGGTGACTTATTAAATATTTATTTGATATTACTATCCGAGTGTTCTTGATTGGAAGAGTGGGATTCTAGTCATTGGTGCATGATTTCTGTTTTAAAACAGGTTTGGCCGATTTAAATCAAGCAATTTAAATCATTGATTTAAATCAAATTTTTTCAAATGATGATAAAAAGTAAAGAACTGCAATATCTAACAAGGTTTCTGTAAACTAAAACATGAGTATGATTAAACAATATACAAATTGGATATTAGATATGAAATTATATATTAACTAGCCGATGAGCCCGACGTTGTCCGGGCTATTCAAAAACCAAATTTCAAGTCGATAGCTCTACCCGTTTCCGAGATCTGGTCTGCGCATGCGCGAAGCTGGCGTCGCACGGCTCGGCGACCCGATAAAATTCGTATTCCGGGGCAAGATACATTCACATACCAAATTTCAAGTCGATAGCTCCACCCGTTTCCGAGATCTGGTCTGCGCATGCGCGAAGCTGGCATCGCACGGGCTCGGCGACCCAATAAAATTTGTATCCGGGGCAAGATACATTCACATACCAAATTTCAAGTCGATAGCTCCACCCGTTTCCGAGATCTGGTCTGCGCATGCGCGAAGCTGGCGTCGCACGGGCTCGGCGACCCGATAAAATTCGTATCCGGGGCAAGATACATTCACATAGCAAATTTCAAGTCGATAGCTCCACCCGTTTCCGAGATCTCGTCTGCGCATGCGCGAAGCGGGCGCCGCACGGGCTCGCCAATACGACAACGTCCACCGCCTGGTCAAACTACACACACGTACCAAGTTTCGTCCCGATCAGTCGAGAATCGTAGATTTGTATAAATGACATACAGACAAACAAACAGACAAACAAACAGACAGAGGTCTTCAAAATATATATGAGATTATCAACCCTATAGAAACTACAGGCATTCTGCATGGTACCGCATTTACTGTTCCGCTTTATAGCATTGTTCGTATTGTTTGAAACTACACTTAGATTCAGCATGCCTCACTATACACTGTTTAATTTTCTTTCCCCATTTTCTCATTGCCATACATGTAAATGCTAACTGAGTAGCTGTACCATATACTCTGCAATCTAACTACTCCAGTTGTATCTTGCCTATACTTGATATATATATGTAGTTTGATTACGGTATGTCCTCAAGTCACTGAGAGCAAGCGTGATTGATAAATATATTCAGTTTTCATCTAAAATTGACTAAATTTATTAGTAAAAGTTTAAGCACAGGTCTACCGTTCCAGATATAAGAACATTGGAACCCACATGGACCTAAGTGTATGCATAAAGCACATGGTTGCTATATCTGTAATGCCATGATATTTGTGTGTTTCCAGCCTTGGATATAATAAGCAACACCTTTCAGAACCTTCATTTATCAGAGAAATTGCACAATTACATATTTTCATAACAGTTAGAAAAAAATCAAATAAATTTATTTAAATAAAAAAAATCTTGATTTAAATCAAAAAAATCACCACCCCTGTTTTAAATGTAATTCAAAAGTCTTGATTATTTTGTTATTTTTATTTTACCAACATATCATGTAGTAGTGTTGCATGTGACCTTCATTGGCCACATGCTTTTCTTATATGTGCAGTTTGACTCCTTATTATGTAAACATAATATAAGTGATGCCACACAGGCATATATGTTAAAACTTCCATAATTTTATTCAAATTCAAACAGCCAGTGCAATGTCTTTGCAACAAACATAGCCTCCATGTCTTGCATGTTTACTAGCATTGGCTCACATAGGTACATCTTCCGCTGAGTAAGAGCTTTGGTATAGCGAACAATTTTATCCATGATCCAATTTACAAACATAATAATAACTGTTTCAGGTTCATTTACTCGACACAGCAGTCCATTTTACTGGGAACAGTGGGCTATCAAACCCCGTTGATCTCAAAATGTAACTTGTTTGGTTGCATTTTTCTGAACTAAGTTGTGAATCTCTGGTGTCATCAAGCGCTGACGATCATGGTCACTCTGGTTGTTAGGATTCCTGAAATTTAGGAATTTTAACAAATTCCATTTCGTAACTCCATGTCCGAGTGTCTTGTACCTGGAGTTAACCTTCCCTACCATATTGTTGATAAGAGAAGAATCTATACTTAAATTTAGATATAACTGTTGTCTTGAATTCATTCTGGATTGTAGCAAAAGTATTAACCAAAAACACTGGCTCCTGATAGTGGAGGTTAGAAGGTATCAACGTCATCTTTTCAAATTTGAATTTTGCTGTGACCATCAACTGTTGGGAAACCTTCGCTATTTTTTGTCAAGGTTCAAGCAGTTTGGAATTTGTATTAATGAATACCGTCTGTGTTTTAGACCGGGGGCCCAGAGGGCTTCAATTACACTATCGATTATGAAAGGTTATTATGCCCTAGATTTGGTATCACCCTTGAATCATCACAGTAAACCAATCTCTTTAACTTAAATCCTGGCGTTTAGGGGCTAGCTCCAACACCGTCCCCTCCACCAAAAACACCTTCAATTATATTTTCAACTTATGTTTTGAATGACGTCTAGTCCAGGGGCTGATAGGGTATCCCCAGGATTTACCTTCACTCGACTCATTTTCTTCCTTATTATGTCCCTCAACTGTTAAGCAATGTGCCAAAGGATTTAGTCATCCAAAGAGTAAAATCCAAGATGGCCACTGGTAGCCATGTTTTTCGACGAATTTCGGTACAAATTGGTGGCTCCCATATAGTGGTTTGTTTGTTTGGTGATGATCGAGTGATGTGGTCTCTAAGGTGATCCAAAGGATTTAGTCATGCACAGAGTAAAAATACAAGATGCTGCCAGCAGCCATGTTTCTAATCTAGCTCTCATCTAGAGGTGATCCTAATCATGCCTGTAAATTTCCAAAACATTCCTTATTTATATGCAGTCCTTCCCACAAGGAAAACACTGCGAGATCATTTATAAGCTCTCGCAATTCAGAATACGTGTGTAATTCCACCCGTAATATAATCGTAAGTTGGGTTTTTCTCACACAAAATGTCATTGTGGGATAGACCTATGTCCAGTTACACTTTCACATGCCCATAATTTAACTGAGAAGAGAAAGGTTCTAAATATACCTTCAAATAGTTAAATATTGAATCAACGATTACAGTGACCATGAACAATTTGACAAGATCGAGGGACGAGTGCAAATTTAACACCCATGAATTTAAAATTGCGAGTGCATATGGGTGCGAGAGCAATTCATCTCGTCTCCTGGGAAGGACTGCAAGATGGCTGCTGGCGGCCATATTTTTCAACGAATTTCAGAAATAATATTTCTGTCATCGTGCTCATTGAACTGAGTGCACTAGCCCTTGATTAGACCATGCAATGGGGGAGTTAATTGATTCAAATACTTAACTTTTTCTTAGTCCTGAAATTTGTGGGTGGGGCCCACCTTTGTGATTGTTATCCACACTCTGGAAGTTTCCTGAAACATATAGTTTCCGTGACATTAGATTCCTTTTTTTAGAACCGCCGGCGGTCCATCATGCATTCCTACTTTGAAACAAAATATTCTTATACGAATGCAAAAATATTATATTAAGCATGACATAATTATAGGCCTTATAGGCCGGGTGTTTATTGTATTGTTCTCGTTATTTTGTATTATGCACACACATGTCACAAATAAATGATATCTCTCTCTCTCTCTCTCTCTCTTTATATTGGTTATATGTTTGGCTATTCATATAAACACTGAAATTAATCGCTAAGTTCATTCTAATGAACTCACAAATATTATAACCATGACATCGCCGAGAACTGTGCTGGCATTTAATACATTGTGCTCATTAGCCATTAACAGTGGTTTATGATCCACTTTATTAATGTAACAATTACATCAGCTGATGCCTGAAACAACCGGCAACAGCAGTTAATCAGCACCCGACCAATGGGCCATATTACGGAATACTTTCACTGATGTTATTAATATTAGGTACAATTTCTCGATTATAATTGATTATTGATGACTGATTATCAATTAGAATCCTAATGGTATCTGCCTTGAATAAGTCGTTACGACATAAAATCCATTAATTGATGATATGACAAAATTTTCCCAAATTTATTTAACGAAATTTCTCTTTTTCCGATTTTTGCTGACTTTTAGTATGTTGTTTATTGGAGGGTTTATGTACCTATTCCAGCAAACAAAATTCTGTTGCAATTAGTTCTGGGTAAAACCATAAATGGACAGGACTAAATACCGAGAACAATTAAAGAACTGAAGAAGTTGTCTGTGTATACTTCCTCACATGGAGTACAATACCAGGATTCTTTAACAGAATAAAGTATCACCTGCAGTCCACATGCTTGATGAGCATTGATTGATCTGAAGATTACACCAACTCTCTTCAAGAGACACAAAGGCACTATCACTCATTATATCACCGATACACTCTTATTCAGTGAAGACAATTGAATTCGCTAAAAAATTATTTCTCCATTGCCGAAGATAACCAAGGGAGCACCTCGGCTTAATGAACATTGATTAGCTGTGATTGAGATACATTTCTTACAGTCTGGACAAACCCGTTGTGATCTGCATACTGATCGCAACAATTGTTGCATATGGTGATAATGTGAAATTGTCACGTATGAACTGTAAATTGTTGACAGATCAATATGTGAGAAGTCTTGATATCTCAGGTGAAACAGGTGCTATACATAAATGGTAAAGCTTTCTACTTACTGCATGAAATAATAAAAGTGTACATGACACCCTAGCTCAACTTTGCGAAGAAGTGAAATTTTTGTGATGAGCAATAAATGGAACGATGAATTGAATTTTGAAATCAAAGATGGCAGCTGGTGACCATGTTTTTTTGCCGAATGACCCTAAAATGACATATTCCCATCTACATGTCAATGCTAACATTCATGACAAATTTCATGACGATACAACAAAGGTATGACCTGTAGCCCGTGCCAAAGGATTTAGTCATGCAAAGGGTAAAATACAAGATGGCTGTCGACGGCCATGTTTTATGGCAGAATGACCCCAAAATGACTCGTTCCCAACTACATGCCAATATTAACATGCATGACAAATTTCATGAAGATCAAACAAATGCCCTATCCTGTAGTCCGTGCTAATGGATTGAATTTTGAAATTCAAGATGGCTGCTGGCGGCCATGTTTTTCTGCCGAATGATCCCAAAATGACTCGTTCTCATCTGCATGTCAATGTCATAATGATCTGATCAAAGGTATGACTTGTAGCCCATGCCAAAGGATTTAGTCATGTAAAGATTAAAATCCAAGATGGCTGACAGCGACAACAGCCATGACAAATTTCATAATGATCCAACCAAAGGTACAACCTGTCGCCCATGCTAATGGAAATTGTTGATGGACATCTCCACACACACACACACACCCTCACACCCTCACACACACTATCACACACACGGACGACAGATACCAAGCCATGGCAATAGCTCAAACTTTACAAATAATGTTGAGCGAAAAAGTGTCCAGCATGATGATTTCCTCTCTTGGACCATACTCACTACCGCAAAGTTATGTCAGGGTCAATGAATGAGTAACTGGTACAGGTAGTGTCACCTTGTAATGTATACCAAATTTTTTTGAACTATGTTCATATTTGTTTGAAATATCAAGCCGGACTAAAATAAAATGAAGAAAATTGACAAACGAAGGGCCATAACTCAGGCAAAACAATGCAAACAAGGTCATTGAGTACTCTTTTGAAAGCAATCATGATGGTGAACCACATTCCAAATTTCATTCAGATCTGCGCGGATGGACAAAAAAACCCACACATGTAGCAGCATGGAGAGGGGATTATGTCACATTACAGTCAATGGGGCAATAATAGTATGGTCGTGGTACGCGAATTGATGGGCTAACCCAGAATAAATTGGTAAAGTAGCGATTTTGATGTCAATAGACGCAAGAGAGTCCCCAGTATAACATATCTAAAATCCGCTAAAATCCGCTTAGGGGAAACTTTGTTATCCATGATGGCGTCCAACATGGATGTCTATATGACATCAGTTATCAAAATAAGTCATATACGATATATATATTGTGGCATAGGAAGTACGCATATATGCTAATGTGCGTGAAATTAGAGTACGAAAGCGAATAGAGTAACACGGACGGAAAATAATACAATCACGTACATGAAATGGCTGTCAAAATGGCCGCAACTTCAAGTCATGCCACGAGCAAAGCAGCATATTGGATAACCACATATGCGTGAAAATACGAATTGGTAATATACAAGTCTGGTGTTGATTTTCTTTGAAGGTACACAGATCATTAAAACAGATTCATCGGATTTATCGGTGACATCAACGCAAGTCAATCCCAATGATTTACGTCTTGAAAGTTCGGGTGTTCTCCTTAGAATACACCTAACAGTCGGACAAAACATAATAATATCGGGCATGCAGCACACGAAGTAATGTTTCACCACACAGTGTGTGGTAGTTTCATTCGGCATGATGATTCATTATGGAATGTAACGCAAAAAAAATGAATCCTATAGCCATGTGGTATACATACTAGTTAAATTCTCGAATGTTTCAACACTCCGTGATAACATACCATTCACATATGTCGCAATGCTTATTATACTACAGAGAAGCACTCATCTTTTCACTGGATTAGCACCCCGTCTCAACATGTCAAAGAGACGTACATCGTGCATTTTGTTTAAGACTAATGTTCATTCTTCTACCAACACGTTTCATAATAGACAATTTTGTTCAAAATACTTCAGCCGGTACTTTACAACTGGAATATGCTACCACGCAATGCACAATATTAGTTTTCAGTATGTTGGTGTTTGAAAAGATATTGCCAATACCACCACAAATGTGTGCTAACTATCAGGTTGTTAGCACTTAAAGCTGTTATCTCAACGTTGAACACCAACCAAATGTTGTTATTTGTGGTTTTGTATGCCACAGAAATGTGTAACATTAATGAAAAGGGATAATTAAACGCGGTTATGCGGTTGCAGAAAACGTAATAAGTTTACCGTATATGTGGCCTTGGTGAATAATAGTAAATATAATCTCCACGTATAAACCCAGTCTCTGTCACAGAGTATGTGGGCAATTTTGGTCAAGTTTAGAATTTATTGAATATACTATATGGTACTTCTTTGTGTTTTGATAAATTGCGTTCATAATATACCAACATGCATTTTTGTGACACAAGCAAAATATTCGTGTTTCATCGCTTGATCTGGGGCAACTATGACCACTATTTTCTGACACGGACAATAGAATCTACATATTTTACCGAGTACTCTATGAATATCTCTCAAACTGTACTATAGCAGTGAATTTTAAAAGGTTTGGTGTTGTAGATATCAAAATAAATTATGTGTTGTCACACTCATGAGACTGCTGTGAGTACATATGTATCTGCTTCTAGAAAAGGTGACGGAATCAATACATCCATACTAAATCCCATTTAACTGTTTAATTACACATATATCACACGATACAAGACAAAAATTACAGATAAAACTGCATTGTTGTTCTGTTTCTAGGCGCCCGAAAGTCCAGATTTAACCGTTTTATGAGACCCTGCTTTTGCTTGCTCTTTCGGTGAGATAAATTAGAAAGAATTCATACATCTCTAATAAAAAGTTTCTCTTATAGTCTGCAATCATTCTACCTCGCGTATTTCGAGCGTATGTTCACTCTTATAGGACTAGCTAATAAATTTTATGCAAATATAATGAAATGTATATTTCATTCGATTTTGTCCAGTTTGGCAGCCATTTTGGGACAGACATTCTACACATATTGTTTACAACTAAGTACCAATAGTGTATATTTTAATTTATTACAAATCTGGCATTAATTGGTGCACCTACCGTTGAAATTCAGCATTTCCTGATACCAACTGCCATTTTGGATGCCATGTTCAATTGAGAATTTCCCCAATGCCGATTTTAGCGGATTTTGTATATGCAAGTTATGTCTAAATCATAACAGGTTTTATGCAGCAAGACAAGATCTTAATGTAATGATCATCAAACCGAGGGATAAATGACCTTGAACTTCCGGGGAATACCCAGGTTAATTCAAAATTGGAACTCGCCTATTAGGGATGTAAACACTTCCAATGCGCATGCGTCAGAGTATAGATTAATGGAAAGATTAACCAATTCCAAGAAACGCTCATTAATATTCATGAAATACCTTTTGAAGAAACTTTTAATTAGGAAGATGGCAGCAGGGAGCCAATCAGAGAGTGTGGGCATGCTTGGAACCCATGCGAGGTAGCGTCTATTAAGAAGAATCATTCGCTTTGTTAAATTCTTGGAAAACGGGTAATAATTTTTTACATGTACATACTTTCCCTATTTAGGGACGAAAATAACGCATCCCTGCTAGCACTTTAAATCAACATGTGTCAGTCAATTTTGGAACATCAATTTTAACTTTTGCTTTATAGCGACTGTATCACTTTGTGATGATATGTGTTAAGGTTGTTCGAACTCTACAATCATAGCTGGAAGAGAGGTGTGGACATATGCAGATCATAATGATCAGTGTTTTATTGATGCATGTGGCTGAACATGAATCCTGCTGTCTTTACTTTGGTCTTGGCTACTTGACTCGGTGAATAAGTGCCGTTCTGTGGCATGCTCCACTAACTGAGACCAATTAGTTGTATCTTCTCAAAACTGCAACGATATACGCACACAATCGCTATCCCAGACTTCAACGGTTCATCTTCTATCGAAAACTTGGATTCTCGCTATGCTTCCATCACCAGGGATGTTTTATCTTTAAATAAACTCATCGTCCACATTCTGCTACTATTCTTCCGGAACATTACCAATGAACGCTCTCGGTCAAATGCCCGCTATTGTGTAAGTGATTATACTCATAACATGTATATTAATGTACCCTTATCATTTCTTCTTTATCTTACTCTTGACTTTGTGCTTTATATCTTTACTACTTTCTCACTCCCTGCTCTATCATGTACATATAGTTGTTAATGTGTGTATTTGCATTCAACATGTATGCTGTAGTATGTCTATAAATCTCGTGTTCATTCGTGTGTGAGGTGCTCTTTTGTATGTGTTAGTAATGTAGCCATTTGCGTGTGAGATATTGGCCTTTTTGTGGTGTATGTATGTAATTGCCTTATGCATTCGCAAGTGAGGTGTGTTGTTATAATCAGGCCATTTCCATGTGAGATATTTATTAGCCTTTTTTGTTATATCCATGTTGTCTTGCGGCGGTTTCTGAATATATTTATCATAAGTATGTTGCTACAATTTCTTAGTTTTGTTGTGTCATGTTCGGTAGCTATCATGTCGCATTTTCGTCGTATCTAATGTATTAACTATGTCGCATTCATGTGGTCTTCACTTCACTCTGCTTCACTCTGCATCATTGTAATACTAGTTTTCTTTTCTTTATAGGTTGAAACAATAAATTATTAAAGTTCTACAACCATGGCGTTGTTCATTTGATCGACCTGAGCGAAACATTTCAACACAGGGGGATGGAGAACTGTGGACAGGAACTGAAACTGCGTGGACACGCAAGGGATAAATTTTCTCGCATTCTAAAACGACTAATCGATTGCTACTCTGACGCCGATGAAGATATTGTTCGGGAAATTTTGGACCAGTTGAATGAAAATTTTAATTTGCTTGAGGCTAGGACTGACGACATTATTGATTCGGTCAGTGAACCTGATAAAAGACATGTATTATTGGAGGACCTGGATAGATGTTACAAGGAACTTTTTGATATAAAATCTCTTGTACACAACAGACTAAAACTTACAGCCAGAAAAACTGAACATACTTCTCAGGCTGTCACATCTCATGCGCTGAGAATTAAGAAACTTGATCCACCGTCCTTCGGTGGAAACGTTCGGGAGTATCCAAGCTTTCTGCGCGATTTTCGCAGACATATGATTCCAGCCTTTGGCAATGATCCATTCGCACTCAAAAGTTGTTTATGTGGGGACGCGCTTGCAACTGTATTATGCGTCGATGATAATTATGACAAAATGGTCGATAGATTGGAGTCGAAATATGGCTGTCCCGAAAAACTAACTGAAGTTATTATCCATGATATAGCTATGCACCATGAAATTCCAGATGGTGACAACCGTGAATTTATTCGAATGGTTGAAATTGTTGAACGATGCTGGCTCGACATGAAACAGGCTAAGTTGAGCCATGAAATGAATAATTCCACCGTGGTCACAATGATTGAAAAATTGCTGCCACCCATACAGAGGCGTGTTTGGACAATCAAGAAACAACGAAATCGTAAATCGAGATCTATTGTAGATTTCTCTATTTTTATGGATTTTCTCCTGGAAGAGAAGTCCGCTTTTGAATACATGCTGAACTTTTCTGACCACACGCATGTGAACAAAAACGTCCATAGCTCTTCAGTGGAAAGCAAAGGCTTTAATGAGTCTAGTATGAATGACACGATGAGCACTTTCAATGAACAGCTACATAGAAACACTGAACTGATCAAACAACTCGTTCATTCAATACAAACATCGCATACTCGCGACACTGATGGGACAAGGCTGAACCCCGACGCTGAAGTGTTTGCAATGAAACAGCCAGTTTCGAGTGCACGAAAATGTTGGTACCATTTGAGTGACACGTATGGAATTAGTTCGTGTATAGCATTCGCAAAACTTGACAGGACAATTAAACTAGATCTTGTGAGAAATAATGGTGCGTGTGAAAGTTGCTTGATGTTAAATCACCGATCAAACCAGTGCGAACAAAATAAACCATGTGTTATTGTTGACAATGAATCAAGTGTGCCTTGTACCGAGATGCACCACCCTGCTTTGCATACACGTGTAACTGGTGGTCCCACACCTGGACTGTTCTCGCACGGCCGTTTTAGTTGTATGCAACAACATGAACATGCTTCTCTGTGTAACAGTTTGTTGACGGTAAGCAAAGTTCGAAGTAAAGGTGTAGATGTAAGTATGCTCTGGGATCCAGGAGCGAATATGTCTTTGATTACACACCGTATGGCAGAAACACTTGAACTTACAGGAACAGATATTAGTCTTTCTGTCACCAAAGTTGGTAACGTTACGGAAGTCGTAAAGAGCAAACTTTATGTAATTCCACTTACGGACAAATGTGACAGAGTATGGAATGTGCGTGTTATTGGCATTGAGGAGATCACATCCGCAATTACTCAAGTGGATATCTCTGGTATCGTTAGCTTATTTCAGGGCGTGTCAATAAATGACATTGAACGACCACTTGGAAACGTTGAACTTTTGATTGGCACCGACCATTGCACGCTTCTACCTCTGGTCGTGCAACAGTCGGGGAACATACAGTTGATGAACAATCAATTCGGTTTTTGTATACGTGGCTATCACAAGCTGATCGGCGTTGGCAAACAGAACTGCTCTGCATATCTCCATCATGTACGTTTGATTGATAATATCGCATCCAAACGGTCTGATGCTACAGAAATGGACAACATAGAGGATCATGTTGATAAAATTACCGATCGCTTAACCCTTTACCCAACAAAACGGCCAAAACCGGCCAAATAAAGCTTCAACAGCCTAAAATATCTTCGGTCTGTCTCAATAACACCATACAAATATGGATATCATTGGAACCGGCTCCTTGACCACATTGTGATAGTTACAGTTATGCCCTGTGCCAATGCATTCTCTTATATATGCGAGTCGACCATAGGTCGCCTCGCATATATAAGAGAATGCATTGGCCTAAAAAAAATATTTTTTTACCATTTTTTCTTACATTCTTTAACAATTTTATAATTTTTAATGTGTTAAGCTATGGTCGACTCGCATATATAAGAGAATGCATTGGCACAGGGCCCTTCTGTTGGGTAAAGGGTTAAACAATATGCAAGTAAATTCTCAGGAAGATAGTGTGTGTCGACACTCAGTGCTATTTCATAGTCGGTTTAGTGAAGATGGAGCACGTTCGAAAACAAGGAAAAAACGCCCATTCGCTATGCACAGAGTCGTAGATAACTGTAAATGCATAGTAGCCGGTAATCCACTGGCCTTTCTTGCTCTTGTCGTATTGTTCGTTTCTATAATTGGGAACTCATCTGTATCGCTGCCTTGTGGGGTTGAGCATGGAATACAGAAGACCAGTGTAGTATCGTGTTTCCATTCCGATGTTTGTATTTGGAAGCAGCCAATGTTTAAAGGTGATTGTGTCAACTCTCTTACAAGGATGGTACACACAGAGGATATTGGTTCTCTGCATACCTTCATTTCGTCCTCTTCAGACTGTGTTACGCACAATGGACATCTCATTCGTGTATCAATGTGTCAACGAATGAAGAGAGCCTCAAAATTCAATGTGCGCCATATGATGATATGTGCATACTGCAACAGTGACCTTGTTACAAAACGTCTGTATGCGAGTGTCGATCGGTTGGTCCAGCAACACTATCATTTCGGCGGGGGAGTGCATCACTTTGTGATGATATGTGTTAAGGTTGTTCGAACTCTACAATCATTCGGATCCCAATTGATTCCTGGTCATCAATATGCTTGTCGCACGCTTGTGGATATTTCTGGAAAACTGCTAATGTCGTGCCTGCATGATAATCCTGCCAGGTGTGAAACATGGACGGTGCTAAATAGCTGGAAGAGAGGTGTGGACACACGCAGATCATAATGATCAGTGTTTTATTGATGCATGTGGCTGAACATGAATCCTGCTGTCTTTACTTTGGTCTTGGCTACTTGACTCGGTGAATAAGTGCCGTTCTGTGGCATGCTCCACTAACTGAGACCAATTAATAGTTGTATCATCTCAAAACTGCAACGATATACGCACACAATCACTATCACAGACTTCAACGGTTCATCTTCTATCGAAAACTTGGATTCTCGCTATGCTTCCATCGCCAGGGATGTTTTATCTTTAAATAAACTCATCGCCAACAGTCTGCTACTATTCTTCCGGAACATTACCAATGAACGCTCTCGGTCAAATGCCCGCTATTGTGTAAGTGATTATACTCATAACATGTATATTAATGTACCCTTATCATTTCTTCTTTATCTTACTCTTGACTTTGTGCTTTATATCTTTACTACTTTCTCACTCCCTGCTCTATCATGTACATATAGTTGTTAATGTGTGTATTTGCATTCAACATGTATGCTGTAGTATGTCTATAAATCTCGTGTTCATTCGTGTGTGAGGTGCTCTTTTGTATGTGTTAGTAATGTAGCCATTTGCGTGTGAGATATTGGCCTTTTTGTGGTGTATGTATGTAATTGCCTTATGCATTCGCAAGTGAGGTGTGTTGTTATAATCAGGCCATTTCCATGTGAGATATTTATTAGCCTTTTTTGTTATATCCATGTTGTCTTGCGGCGGTTTCTGTATATATTTATCATAAGTATGTTGCTACAATTTCTCAGTTTTGTTGTGTCATGTTCGGTAGCTATCATGTCACATTTTCGTTGTATCTAATGTATTAACTATGTCGCATTCATGTGGTCTTCACTTCACTCTGCTTCACTCTGCATCATTGTAATACTAGTTTTCTTTTCTTTATAGGTTGAAACAATAAATTATTAAAGTTCTACAACCATGGCGTTGTTCAATTGATCGATCTGAGCGAAACAGCGACGTCAATTTACTTCATCTTTTAAACTGTTTACAGTTCGTTTATACTTGGATGCTCGGTCAAAACGCATTTCCTAATTTCGTGCACATCGTAAATACGCGTGACTCTGATCGATACACGATGGCCGAGCAGTCACCGAGTAACACACACCCTTTCAAAGTGCTAGTATGGGGACACAGTTATGTCCGTAGGTTGAACGACGTCCACCTACATGTGGACAATCCCACAACACACACTGATTATTACCCAGTTTTTGGTTTCAGCCCCACTACCTCAAAATTTTCATTATGGTTATGGGGCATAGGGGGGTGCCACCGTTGGTAAGCTGTACACCAAAAGAAATATTCGTGCCATACGGGACTGGGGTGCTGATGTTGTCATCTTACAAGCAGGTGGCAATGATCTCTCTTCTCCCATCAAATGTCCTTTAGACATAGCAGCTGGGTTGGCAGTCCTGGCCCGGGCCCTGATCAGAGAGGGGGGTGGTGATTGGGTAGTAGTTATTGGAGCTTTATTTCCATGCACAGATCTGAAGTATCATTGTGTGCCATCTGGGGGCGGCCCCTCAGTATTAATCCTGTCACCAAAGACCCCGGAATAGTATAATGTGGAAGTGTTGGTGGTAAAAAAAAAAAAGGTATCTGGAAAAGTTTTTTGCCAGCACACAATTATCAGGCAGTCGTATCAAAGTCTGGCGACATAAGAAGCTTAGCCCATCATTAGAACTGCAGTATCTGAGCGATGGAGTGCATTTGGACTCGGTCGGTACAAAACTGTTCTTTTGGAGTATTCGGGGGGCTGTGGTCCATGGGATCCGGTAGTCCAAGTCTTCTCGTACTAAAACTAGCTAACATTTTGGGATGGAGAGATGCTAGTATTTAGTCCGAGATCGTACGCATAGCCTTCTTATGACAAGAGTTAAGCGTTAATGACCCGCTCAAATAAAACCACAATTATATGAAATAAAATATCACAATTGCGACAATAAACGGATATTTTCCACAGAAGACATGCTATTTGATCTGAAACCCACATCAGTTGTGAATTGAAAGCGGTAATTTAATGCGAAAAGAGACATTTACCGCAATGTTTACAAATTTTTAAAAGTATGCGAACTCAGTTGACCTCGCGAACTGTGTTCGGCATTTTCCGTTGAAAATATTCTGTAGATTTTCGACAAACAATGCAAATTACGATGAATTCTCCATTGTAATCATAATTATGTGTGTCAATAAATAAAAAATAAATAGATTAATTAAACATTGAAGATATAAATGTAATACATTAAATAAATTACGGGAATTACAACCCTCTCAAAGTTTAAAACAGTGTAAACACAACGAGCATTAGAATAAATAATATGGTGCTACATTTCACCCACATTTGGTGGACTTCCGCGAAATTAAGATATATACTTAGCGAACAGAGCAATATACTGCTCTTGTTAAGCACACAAAAAATAAAACAAAATTTGTATAAATTTTGAACCTTAAGTTTGAAAAGTCCCACTAAAACGGAAGAACTATATTTCGAAACTGTGTGATTCGGTTCTCCGATTATTTTATCAACACAAAAGTCAAAATGCACATGGATGAAAATCACACGCATGGCAAGTCAGACACAAGAGTTCTAATTTGCTCCAATTTTGACAAGTTGCTTGCGAAAATTGTCAACAAAACTACCGTTCTGATCCTCCATTATGTCATTAAGTTTTTAGTGCGGGAATTGTTCTCAAAGCACATAGGAAACTGGACTTGGGGCGATCGGTTTTCGCCATTTTGTTCGGAAAACCCTGCGCTATATATAGAAACGGAAACTAGAATACCCAGAACAAACTCCGGATTATGCCGAAGTTATTCGGACCACTTCGGCTTTCAGTTAAAACGTAAACAAACAGAGAAAAAAAGCGATGTTTGTGGCAATCAACCGGAATATTCTATGTGTAATTTAACATTAAAGTTAGATTATTATACACCATTATGACCATAAGATGTCACTCTTTCCGATGTATATAGCATCACGTATTGATTTGCTAGGTAAATCGAGTAAAATACACCACAGATTCCCGCCACAGATCCTGGGCGTAAGTCGTGTCATAAGAGACCATACGGGAGGATCTCGGACTAAATACTAGCATCTCTCCATCCCAAAATCTTAGCTAGTTTTAGTACGAGAAGACTTGGACTAGGGATCCGGCTGTTACTTTTGATTCGGGTCTGACATTCCCCAATCGCTTACAATTATCTGGTTCATTTACGGACTTCTGCTACATGTACATGTTTCTGTGTGGTTGCCGGCAGTGTTATTTAATTATATTCAGTACATTTCAGCAACCTGCCAGTTTTGAATACTGTGATAATTCATTGGGTGCGTTGCAAGGCAGGAAGACAGTCAATACTCTGCTCAATGGGCCAACGCGTGGCTGATTCATCATATCTGCTAAGTATATCTTCCTTAAAATTTGGGTAAATGCTAAAAGCCGGCAGTTATATACACATTTTCTTTGCTAAGACACTGCTAATTTTCTGTGGCCATTACCAGGAACATAGCCACCACGTGGCAGATAGCTCATATAACTCTTGCATACATGTGTGCACTGTCACTATATTAATGCCCCTAAGGCATCTCACTTGGCCACCGCTGGGCTCGACACGACATACCAGTTTTGATCATTAGTGGTGTTAAGTACCACTGCCACCGCGCGTGGTCACAGTCTCCATGTAGTCATGTACCTTCAGCAGATTTGCCACCACGAGGCATTTATTATCTGATAACTGGCTCTTACCTGGGTATATCCTGAGCCAAATCTCCACCGCGAGAATTGATGTCATTGCTGCACTGTTATACATGCATTAAATTACATCTGCATGTCAGACATGGCATACTGATTAAAGTGCCACTGCCACCACGAGGTGTATTAAAGTGCCTCTGCCACCGCGTGGTGTCCATTTGTAGTCCACTATAATGCAGTTGCCACCGCGTGGTATTCATCAACTGACAACTGGCTCTTATATCCTGAGCCAAATCTCCACCGCGTGGAATAGGTGACATAACTGGCTCTTATATCCTGAGCCAAATCTCCACTGCGTGGAATACCGATAGGTGACATTGCTGCACTGTTATAAATGCATTAAGTTAAATCCGCAAGATAAGTTATATACCGTATGTCTATATAGTACAGAGTACCATGCATATTAAAATGCGCATCCTTAATTTACCATTTCTCCATATTCAACAAGGAGAGCACTTCTTTGATAAGGATAAAGCCTCTTCTTAAATATTTTGCAGATATGGCACCAAAACGACGATCAGTTGCTACTCAGAATGCTCGCTGGAAGAAGTCCAAACGGATGACATCCACCGAAGCAGTGATTGAACGATACCGATATTTAACACTGCAGCAAATTCCGCATCTGCCGGCGTGAATGACATTTCACCACTAATGTGGGCAGCTACTAATACACAAGATATACAACCAGTTCAGCAGCATTCAAGCCGCTCCACAGCCCGACGCACCACTGCGGTGAACAATGCACATCCAGAAAATGAACTGTTGTCAGAATTTTCCAGGGGAGTACAAACTCGCCCTAGTGCCACAGCTGCACATACATGGACTTCTTCTGGCACTACAATGCCAAACATCGAGCAGCATAACTTTCAGGGTGCTCAGGCCATAGACGTACCAGCATTGGTGCAGCAGATAACCGATCAGGTGCTGCAGACACTGCAGTCGTCCCAGGAGGTGCCACAAACAATTTCATCGGATGGTATTCCGAATACATTTAATTCTATCGGCCAAAGGAATGCAGAAGTCATGGGGGGCAATTCAGGGTTAAATAATCCCTTTCTTTCGAAATCTGTTCCCCTGGAAGAACCGGTTCGACTCGAGTTGAAAGAAAAAATATGGGCTGGCGAGTACATAGATCTACATAAACTCCTCCCCTCCTATAAACATGATAAAAGGTCGCAGACCACATGTCCCCCGACTCGAGTGGTAAACTTCATGATTGGATTTGTTAGAAGGATACTATTTGCAACAATGTTATACAGTATATAGATGTTGCAAACCACCGCAAAATTTCTTGGACAAAACAACCCGATGAACAAACGCATGCAAACGCGAAAAAAATGATATTTTTGTATTAGCTATATAGATGTTGCAAATCACCAACATGTTAGGAACAATATCCCAGAGTTTCAAATCTCTACATGTATAACTGTAGGAGGAGTTGATTACACCATGAAGGTACCCAATCTCATCCAAAAGGCAAAAATGTTCCAAATTTTCTAAGTCGAAAAACCCCCAAAAATATGGAAAAAATTATATTTTTTATTAGCTATATAGATGTTGCAAATCACCAACATGTTAGGAACAATATCCCAGAGTTTCAAATCTCTACATTTAAAACTGTAGGAGGAGTTGGTTACACCATGAAGGTACCCAATCTCATCCAAAAGGCAAAAATGTTCCAAATTTTCTAAGTCGAAAACCCCCCCAAAAATATCGAAAAAATTATATTTTTGATTAGCTATATAGATGTTGCAAATCACCAACATGTTAGGAACAATATCCCAGAGTTTCAAATCTCTACATATAAAACTGTAGGAGTTGATTACACCATGAAGGTACCCAATCTCATCCAAAAGGCAAAAATGTTCCAAATTTTCTAAGTCGAAAACCCCCCCCAAAAAAATATGGAAAAAATTATATTTTTGATTAGCTATATAGATGTTGCAAATCACCAACATGTTAGGAACAATATCCCAGAGTTTCAAATCTCTACGTTTAATACTGTAGGAGGAGTTGATTACACCATGAAGGTACCCAATCTCGGACGCACGGACGCACGGACACACGGACGGACGCACGCACAGACGAGGGTCATTTCTATAGTCCTCCGACGGAAACGTCGGGGGACAAAAATGAGTCATTCTTCCTCACCATGACTGGCATTGATGAGCACCACAATAATCCGATCTTTTCATGCACTCAAAAACCCAGTAAGGGCATCCAATTCTTTGGTCAGTTGGAGGAGGCATTCGATACATTCATGGTGGTTTATTTGGTAAGACGGGGGGATCCGGAAAATATCGTAGCCCGGCAAATGCTACGATACAATAAAACAATCAGAAATATTGCCAGAAATAAAGGCGACTGGCTTTGGTATGATAAGGAATTTCGGGTCCTCAAACAACATCATGATATTCCATGGACCTTCATCCAAAGTGACATGTGGCTCACAGCCCGAGTGGATAAGTCAGCCGTGGAACCGCAAAAATATAAAAACCTCTCCACCGGGCAACCACGAAAGGCTTTCAATGTCCCCCTTGGCTTCTGCATTCGCATTCATGAGGGGCTGATTTGTTCTGGTCGTGGTAACTATAAACATACATGATACCTATGCGATTCATCAGGCATATCAGCCACTCACCCGGCGAATCATTGTCAAATCTGCCAATTGGAACCAGCCCTTTCGTTTTCGCAAACACGATAACCGTCCACCGGGAGAGCCAACCGGACAGTCCAAACGTTAACGTCCAGGTTATCAATAATCATCCTGCTTGCAATACAGACCAAATTCCAATCTCAACACCAATTCTGGTTAGGCTGCTAGTCGCTCTACTTAAGGGTTATAATTTGGCTAAGCTCAACTTTCTACAAATTGGCTTTACATCGGGCTTTCGCGTGGGTTATTTCGGTCCTGAATTTTCACAAATGTCAGGGAATTTGAAATCAGCCGATGAAAAGGCAGTGGTGGTGGATAACAAATTGTGCAAAGAACTCGCAGCAGGCCGAATCGCGGGCCCAATTGTCACCCCTCCATTTAAGAACTTTAGGGTGTCTCCCTTGGGACTTGTTCCTAAGAAAACAATGAATGAATATCGTTTAATCCACCATTTATCATACCCGGACGGGACTTCAATTAATGATGGTATTCCGGCAGAATATTCTACCGTTCAGTATCATACAGTGATCGATGCTGGACGCTTGATTAAGACAGCTGGAATATCAGCATACTATGCATGTACTGATGTTTATCAAGCTTTCCGCAACCTTGCCGTGGATATGAGCTCGAAATTGGTCAATACATTCTTATCAGCATTGGGTTTTTATCACAAAAATAGGCATTTACCTGACCCTACACAAAACTTCATGGTTAGAAAAGCCATGGCAGGTTTGTCTCGATTGTCACCTTCAGCAGACGTGCGCTTTCCCATTAATAGATGTGTTACTATGTATTATTCTAGCGTTCTGTATGAGTCGCTGATATGAACGACCTATTATTTAGATGGGATTCTAACAAGTTTATTTTCCGTATCACGTTCAGTACAGAGTTCAACTAAAGTCATCTTATTCCATGATAATTGTCTTGGTGAGATCATAACATGGCGTCGTCTACAGTTATATCATAACGGACTCATAGATTACATGAATCTAAATTTCCTTGCTGAACTGACAAAACTTGATTCTAATTGACCACGTGCTCCGTCTATGATGGCACAGGCACCAGACCAGCAACCACCCGCTGTAGTTGCTTTCAATTATGCAACGTCTCCACTAATGCCGCAAAAATTGGACATCACGATCGACTGCGGTGAAAGTTTCACTCTCTGGAAACAAAGGTGGAACGATTACAGTAAATTGTCCAACCTCGACAAGCAGCCAGGTGAAATTCAAATGGCTTTATTCAGGTCATGCCTCTCAAATGAAACGTTGAAAGTTGTTTTAAACTTGAATCTGCCAGTTGATAAGAAGAACGTCCCAACTGAGATCATTAAGGCCCTTCATCTTCATGTGCATGGACAATTGAATATCGTTATAGAACGCAGAAATTTCAATTTACGAACCCAAAGTGAAGATGAACATTTCGATGACTATGTGACCGACCTGAGGGAACTTGCAAAAACGTGTTCATTTTGCGACGCATGTGAAGAGTCATTGATCCGAGAACGAATCGTTACGGGCATACAAGATTCCGATACGATAGAACGGTTACTTGTTGAGAAGGATGTCGACCTTACGCGTGCGATTGCTATATGTCGCGCAGAGGAAGCTGCGAAACGACACCGCAAAGAGATTACTGGCGATTCCAATGACATTTGTGCAATATCACAATATAAACGGGAACGGAATAAAAAACAGCAATTTTCGCGAGACTATAAAGGTACACCGAAAACGACGATTTGTGAAAAATGTACGAAACAACATGCTCAGAACGCTCGTTGTCCAGCGTTTAATTCACATTGCGCAGTTTGCTTGTGCAAGGGACATTGGGCTAAATCAAAATTGTGCCAAGGAAAAGGAACAGTCTCATCGCAAAAACATGTTTCTGTCATACATTTCGGGCCCCTGTTAGCTCCAATATCGCACAGAAAAGCACCTACGATTGATGTTCTGGTTGGAGGCAAAATAACTAATGGCAAGATAATTCAAGCAGTTCCAGATACTGGGGCTGAGGGATCAGCCTGTGGGTTGGATGTACTTTGCCAACTCGAGATTGATCTGCTGAATCTGCGACCAACTACTGCTTCTTTGTGTGCCGCAGATAACCGAGAAATTGAGCAACCGGGAGAATTTGATGCTGAAATTGTGTGTGGATCTTATCGTGTTAAAGATACCATTCACGTGTTGCAAGGCACAACAGGGTTATACATGTCATGGATAACGTCACGAGACCTTGGCATCATTCCAGAGGACTATCCAGCACAGAGAGGAGGTAAAATGTTGAAACCTATGATGTATCGTGCGGAAAACGACAGATTACTCGCGAGCGATCATATGCATGCGACTACTGCTTTGCCTGATGGTTATTGTGAAGCGACGACTTCTACTAGTATAACCAGTGTACAAGGGAACACTTTTGTTAATGATCGGAAACATGTTGACATCGGAGCATCAACAGGCCATACGCATGTGACAAACGCGATTACGGAGACAAACGCGATAACCACAGACCGTATGCATGCGACCAGCGAAATAAGCGAATCTGTAACTCTTCGAGAGCAGTTCATGGCGGAATTTCCCATTGTGTTCGATCGTGAGATCCGCGCTATGCCCAATGAGCAATTTAAAATCGAACTCCAGGACAATCACATTCCTTTCTGTGTAAAAGCACCACGCACCATTCCTTATGCATATCGAGATAAACTTCAAAAAGGAATCATAGTTCCAGTAACAGATCCTACCGAATGGTGTGCCCCAATTGTAGTGGCCCCAAAAAAACATTCAGGGACGATATTCGCCTATGTGTCGACTTGAACCAGTTTGTTCAACGGGAGCGATACCAATCCCCGTCTCCACAGGAAGCTGTTGCGGACATGGCAGCTACAAACGCTCGTTTCTTCGCATCATTTGATTGTCTCAGTGGCTACTGGCAGTGCCCTCTGTCTCCCGACAGTCAACATCTGACAACATTTATCACCCCTTTTGGACGGTTCATGTTTTTACGGGCTCCATTTGGAATTTGTTCTATATCCGAACACTACAATAGGCGGATGGACGAAGCTCTCACTGGAATACCGAGACATCAGAAAATTGTTGATGATTTTGTGGCATATGATGACTCACTCGAATCGCACATGACACATGTACGTCAGATTCTAACCCGTTGTTCGCAGAAGGGAATTTCGTTGAATCCTGATAAATTCGTTGTCGGTGAATCCGAAGTTACGTTCTGCGGTTACAGAATAAACGACAAAGGATATACAATCAGTTCTGATATTACAGAAGCTATCAGTGACTTCCCAGTTCCAAAGAACATAACTGGTCTCAGATCATTTTTTGGGCTGGCGAACCAGTTGGCTGGCTTTACTAATCAGATTGCCAAATATCTAGACCCTTTACGACCACTTCTCAAGATTTCTATCCGCAGCGGAAACTCGGTATGCCATGATTGAACTGGAGATGTTAGCAGCCGTGTGGGCAGTTCAAAAATTTCGAATTTTCCTGAAAGGACTGTCAAAATTTGAACTCGTTACGGATCATCGACCACTTGTGCCAATATTAAATAGTTATTGTTTGAGTGACATTGACAATCCTCGACTACAAACTATGCGAATGAAGCTGATGCGATATCAATTCCACACGACGTGGATTCCTGGAACTAAATTGTCTGCTGCAGATGCTTTGAGCCGCAACCAAATAAAGGACCCTGATAACGAGGACCAGATTTTAGAGCAAGAGTTTGAGTACAGTTTGAGATCCATTATGATCCAGTCTATATCAGATGATATTGTCGAGGAGGACCTCCATCTTGAAGCTGTAAAAAACGTTTCAAGTGACGATGACGAATATCAGGAACTGTATTCAGTTGTCGAGAAAGGATTTCCAGACGACAAGAAAGACTTATCACTTGCTCTCCGTCAATACTGGGCCGTACGCGATCGACTTACAGTTGACAATGGCTATATCGTGTGTGGCTGCCGATTAGTAATTCCAAAAGAAATGAGGAAAAACATTCTGACTAAACTGCATACAAGCCACCAAGGGATTGAACGTTCGAAGCGCAGGGCTCGCTTGACTGTTTATTGGCCAGGAATTGATGCAGATATAGATAGGACTGTACGATCCTGTAGGATTTGCAGTGAACGCCTTCCTTCTCAGTGCCAGGAGCCAATAAAACAACATCCGGTTCCTAGCCGAGTGTTTGAACACATGTGTTCAGATTTGTTTACATCAAATGGATGTCAGTATCTGATAATAACAGATGTCAAGTCTGGCTGGCCGTCTATTTTTAACTTGGGAAAAGAAGCAACTTCAGTTAAACTGATCGAGTCTTGCAAAAAGGCATTCACTGATACGGCAATTCCGACAATTCTATATAGTGATAATGGACCGCAGTATGCATCTCGTGTTTTCCAGACATTTCTATAAGACTGGGGTGTTCGGCACATTATTTCGTCACCGCGATATCCGCAGTCCAATTCTCACGCGGAGGCAAGTGTCAAAGCAATGAAACATCTTCTTCAGTCGGCGTTTCGACCAGGTGAAAAATCAGTTGATATGGACCATTGGCAAAAAGGACTATTACAATGGAGAAATACGCCACGCAACGATGGACGATCACCTGCGCAGATAGTTTTCAGACACCCTGCTCGAGATACGCTCCCTGTCCATAAACGCGCTTTTGCGCCAGAATGGCAAATGTCAATCAAAACCGCTGACGAGAACGCGTTGCAAATTCGAGATAAACTTGAGCAACACTATAACAGGAAGTCGAGGTGTTTACCTGAATTAACTGTTGGAAGTAAAGTTGCAGTCCAGTGTCATAAGACCAAGCGGTGGGACATATACGGGACAGTGATTGAAATCGGGACCAATCGCGATTATCTTGTGAAGCTTCCTTCAGGGCGTGTATGGCGACGAAACCGTCGTTTCCTCCGCAAACGATAAGCCACCCAAATCAATCACCGGCTAACATCAGTAGCAGTTCAACGGGCCCACTGACTCCACCCACGGTAGATGTCCCTCGACGGAGCGGTCGTACAAGACATCAACCCCGACGACTGATCGAGGAACTGTAAGATGTTACTACATGTGTGAACGTAACTGACAAAACTGTTCATTGTAATTTCGTCACGTCACACACAAAAGAGACAGAGAGAGAAAGAGAGATGTGTTACTATGTATTATTCTAGCGTTCTGTATCAGTCGCTGATATGAACAACCTATTATTTAGATGGGATTCTAACAAGTTTATTTTCCGTATCACGTACAGAGTTCAATTAAAGTCATCTTATTCCATGATAATTGTCTTGGTGAGATCATAACAATAGACCAATTCTACATCAGTTAGTAGAGATGGTCACTCGCTGTGTCACCACTTCATACAGCTCAAAACTTTATAGGGGCTTGTTCCTTTTGGCATAGGGTCCTGCGAATATTCGATATTCGATTCGAGATTCGATTCGAAAGTCAAATTCGATTCGAATTCGAGTCGAAATTGCCAACTCGAAATTTCGAATATACACTGATAGAAACGTAGGCTGTTTACGGACAAGTACACACGTCGATCTTAGCTGTTTTTTTTGCCATATAATTAGAGAAAATGATGTATATATGCACCTTCTAATTCTTATTGTACGTCGCGATTATATATATTAAATATAATAAGCAATTAGCCACTATAGGACGACTAAATACGTCTGAATTCTAGCTTTGAACAAGGTAGCCAAAAGCTCGGAGATCGCCGATGGTCCGACGACGCGCGTAAATTATAATAGCTATGAGACAGAGCAACCTCTAGCGTTATCCGCCGTCTATCTGTCTCAGATTCTGCATCATGTAATATAGCTGAGAATTTAAACAACACGGTATTAAAAACTGCATTTTGGCCGTATTTTCTTTTGATGTTGACTTTCAGTTTCGGAGCATTCCTTGACAGTTGACAATATGTCCGTTATTCATGTTTATTTTAAACATGATAAAGCTGCAGGCAGGGACTTACACGTGTGATGGATGCAAAATGGTATATAAATCGCAAGCATCTGGGACAACGATCCATCTATGGAATCATTTGTCCAATAAGGATCCATGCAGCACTACAAAAACAGGCTACCCTGCTACTGTTGTTGCATCTTCAAGTTTATAACAATGGGTGATTCCAAATGTCGATTTGAAATTTTACATATACATGTAAACTGTATAAATTTTGCGTGATTTTGGTTCCGATAATCAGTTTAGTGGTTATATATTAATCGTCGTGACGGCCGCATGGACGTTTTAATCTGTTTTTTTTCTCTCGTCAGTTATCATTTGAAGTTAATAGTATTGCAAACGACGGTTCATCGCCACATAAGTTATGATGGAACTTCGTGCATGTAGTTCATAGAACGTTACACAAATCGACTAATCGTTGACAAAACATGCCCAATTGAGAATGTAACACACAGATATGATTCGATTTGATATTCGATTCGATATTCGATTCGATTTCCTGAACTCGATTCGATATTCGATTCGATCAAAATCTCCAATTCGCAGGACCCTATTTTGGCATATTATGCATTTGCACGAATAGGCGAACTTTGCATACGACACCACTCAGAACTCCACAGTGCTTCAACGCGATGATCTCACATTTACACAGACTGGCATGTGTATTAGATTCCGAACATTCAAACATAATTTAAATCAGCGTCCTCACTATATTTCAGTTTCTCGACAAACTAATAAGGTCTTTTGTCCGGTCCTACTGCTGTCTCAGTATTGCATGATCCACGGCGAATATCCGGGCCCTCTCTTTCTCTCAGGTCGTGGCAGTCCAATCACCACACACGAATTCGATCAGGTTCTCAAACGAACCTTACGCCTGTGTAACCTCGACCTAGATATGTATAAAGGCCATAGTTTTCGAATAGGCGCAGCCACTGATGTGGCAGCAAATGGCCTTTCGGATGCCCAAATTCGTGCACTAGGGCGATGGAAATCCAATGCTTTTCGGCAGTACATACGACCTGCCTCACTAACGTAGTTTGTCAAGTCTCACAATATTTCGTGCAATGGAAATACAACTATACCATTACCACTAGTGTAGGACGGTTCGGGGTAAGCGGCCTCAACCATTCAACACTAATGGCTACATATCTTTTACCTGCCTTTGCATTTCAGTCACTTGGCCAAATACATGAAATTGGTTAAACAATTTTTAAACAACACCTATATTGTTAATGGGGGAATGGTCTGTGGCAAGTGGCCTCAACCATTCATGCTACCATCCTATAAATATAATATTGTCATGCAACTGCGGTCACTTGGAAGCGTTCTGGGTTCTGAGGGTGAAGTTAATTTTTGTCTGGGGTGAATTGCTGCAGCAAGCGGCTTCAGCTATTCTCGTTGGGCACGACAGCAAAGCGATCAGTTATTACCGCATGGTTATTCATTTAAGTGATAGGATTGTGTGAGGTTAGCGGCCTTCACAATCCCCTCAGCTTGCATGCTACTTCATACATCATGCATGAGTTGGATAATATGTCATGTCACATTCACGAAGCAAATAGTTATTATAGCAATTTATAGCAGACTACATTCTAAGTATGTTTTATTCATTTAAGCATAAGATTGAGCGAGGTAAGCGGCCTCCGCAATCCCCTGAGCTTGAATGCTACTTTGTACACCACATGTCAGATCACATTCCATGGCAACTATTTGCTAAATTACACCAGCCTGGGCAAGCGGCTTTTGCTGGTGACCATTATTACACCTATCTTGTTAGCAATCTTATTTTGGCTGGGAATAAATTATTGTGTAAGCAATATTAGCTAGGATATTCGGTTATTATCAGATAATAGCAGACTATATGCTAAGTATGTTTTAGGTTTGGAGATGAATGCTGTTACTTACATCAGTCTGGGCAAGCGGCGCAGGCTGGTCATAGAGACGGTACTTATCACAAAAATTCATTTTTCATACATGCTTAATTACACAGGGACCCATTAACAAGTAGTATGGGGGTTTGTCCCCTTGTAAATATTGTACAAATGTTGCGGTCCTGACTATTATATTGCATGACACCTTTATACTTGCATTGGGAGATGGATCTTGGCCTCCGAGGTAGTTGGGTGGGGTCAGGTTCCTACAGCCGGAATCGGTGACGGCTTATGGAACCTTGTGGCGTTTTAGTCTCCCATCTTTGAGCCTGACTATCATTTTTACATGTATATAATTTCATCTTGCCAAAATTTTAATAAACACGGCTACCATTTGATTGGGTAGCCATTTACCTCAATTGATAGTTGGCTCAAACCAAGCAACTCCCTCCGGGCCTCAGATTTGAACAGGGTAAATATGGGAAAAATCAGTAAGTCTCAACTTGAGTGGGGTGAGGTGTCGCAATGATGGTTTTAATATATAGTATAGTATGTTAAGTTTAAATGTTATAGTACCGGATGTCAACATGAAGACGTCGAAGAGCCATATGAAGTTTGGGATCAAATGGATGAAAAATGTTGGCAGAAGGGCACGCCAAACTACTTGGTGATGCAAATAATAAAATCTAAGATGGCTGCTGAGGTCATTTGTTTTTTTTTTAATTTGGAAAAATTTGAAGTATTTAGAGAAAATCGGATGAGGGATGTGGTCTGTATGGTATGGGTGAGGGATTTAGTCATGCAAAGAGTAAAATCTAAGATGGCTGAGGGCAGCAATGTTTTTCAACGAAAATCATTCAAACTCAATAGCTCCCATGCACTAAAGGTGACCCTAAACATGCCTATTAATTTTCAAAACAATTCTCCAATAAATACGGACTGCATGGTGTGCCGATGGATTCAGGAAAAAAAGAGGCTACCCCGATGATCGGTATGAAGTTTGGTGACGATCGGATGAGAGATGTGACCTGTGGGGTGTTCTAAAGGAAATTTTTGACTGATGGGCTGATGGGTCGATACACGCCCGGACGAAAGACAAGACACCAACTAATGGCAATAAGTCAAACTTCACTTTGTCAAGTTAAGCTAAAAATGATTTCCAGAAAAGGAAAGGATGACTCCAGAACGGAAAGTGTGAATAACGTCAATTGCACCTATTTTAAAAACAGTCATGATGATGAACCTCCAACACCAAATTTCATTCAGATCCAATAATCCATGTCTGAGATATATACGCAAATGAACAAAAATCACAGATTTCCAGATAGACAAAGACGGAAAACTCTACTGACCCTCCATATCAAATTTCATCAGATACGATAACCCATGGCTGAGATATCAGCACGGACAGAGAAAAAAAAACACATTTCCCTGATAAATAAAGAAGGATAACTCTAGAACGGAAAATGCGAACAACCCCATTTGCCCATCCTTTGAAAGCAGACATGATGGTGAACCTCATTACCAAACTTCAGTCAGATCCGATAAACAATGTCTGAGATATATCTGAGGATCGACAAAAAAACCCACACTTTATAGAAAAACAAACAAGGATAACTCTAGAACAGAAAATGCAAACAAACTCATTTGCCCCTCTTTTGATAGCAAACAACCATACCAAATTTCATACAGATATGATAACCCAAGGCTGAGATATATGCCTGGACAAACTGATGACTCGACAGATGGAGAGACAGACAGCCAAGCTAGACAGACAGATGGATGGGGAGCCAGAGAAGCAGGCAGATGCAGTCAATCCAGTATACCGCCACCATTTTCTTTGAAAGTTGATTTATAATTGCCAACAAGCAACAGCATTGCATATAAACCATAAAGAATGACCTTGCCAATTTGGATATAAATTTTATGGGAATAACTAATTTTGAGCAAGATTATTCTCTATTCCCCAGGTGTTCCCACCCAATTTACTCCATCAAGTGTTACACATTAACTTAGTGGATAGTAATTCTGAAAATATATTAGTATTTTCTTTTATTAGTCTGATATTATATACCTAAAATGTCCATTTTGCTCATTTTATCTAATATTTGGTCGCTTATTATACTTTTTTAATGATTAAAAAAAATTCCGAAATTAGCCAAAAATTTTGTGTTGGAGACAAAGTCACATGTAAAAATTCAAATCATGTCATCAGTATAGTCACATGATCAACCGCTTGGTAAACTACTGACAACATATCACGATAGAGTTCATGATAGCCATAAATAGTGACAATTAATTTTCAGCATCTACTAAATTCAGTCTTCTTGCATTGAGTGACATTGAAGCTGATATTTTCAAATGGGCATATAAAAAGTGAAAGTTTGTGAGAAGTCATGCAAAAGGTAGGCACTGTTTTTCAATAGGTACAATGTTATTATCAGTATTATCAGTGATCTTCTCATCTTGCCACCAGGCATGGCTGAAACACTTTTCATAACGAAGGAAATCAATAGATGCAATAATCGTAGGGAAATCACATTCACGGATCAATGAAGAATTGGTGCAATCAGATACAAGGTATATTGAACTAACTGTAAACTGTGTGAGCAGTCATATGCTGCCTCAAGCTACGTCTGTCTCTTTTTCAAGGAATGAAAAACAACTCAATCCAGACTCAAAGATTTATATGTAATCATTGCATCAGCTAATTTGTGTGAACCTATATCTTTTTTCATTTCAATTGGCATAATAATGAAATTGTCAATGACACTGTAGCTAATCTTGGAGAGGGTTAATGTCATACATTAGTCAATGGAGCAATATGGAATGTCGAAAGTTTATAAATGTTAAGTATTACTAGAGGTCAACCCAAAGAGCCATATGATGTTTGGGATCAATTGGTCATACAAAGATATCATATGTGCTTTGTGACCTATTGCTCTAAATATCAGATACCAATACAGTTAAGTACAGAACAAATGATAACTATATGAAAAAAAAAAGCTATCTATACTAACTTTTAATGCATTTTTGGTGACCAAATTAAGAAAGATTTGACCACACTATACAATCGCACACATCGAACACTCCAGGAAACAAAAGACGCTGGTCCGAGAATCGCCATGAAACATCTTAATTCCATTTTGCAATCTCCCCGAGAAAATAATTCTACATACGGCATATTTCGAAATGAAGATGAAAGCTTCAAGCCTGTTGAGCTAAAAATATACATTTGTTTCCCCTGAACCTAAATACTCACAACAACACCTCTACTAAAATTATTTTATGCACCTAGTTCTCAGATGAATATTCCTTTTATTTCCAGCCTGGATGACACACATGCTAAAAATAATACTTATATTTTTTCTGCACTACCTAGAATGACAGATGTACCAACTCAAGTTTTTTATATATCTGCAAATAATAGTGTTGAAACGATTAGTCGACTAGTCGATGTCGACTATAATTTTGGCAATAATCGATTAACAATATCCTAGTCAACTAATTGCCATATTTCCCAAAAAGTATAGATAACGGTTTCATTGGTAGCAATCTTTGATGCATGCAGTATACTCCCATATTTATCATCGCCCCTGTGTATAAAGCACAAACGATTCCGATGGACCCCAAATATGAATGCCTGGTTGCGGTATTATAAAACATGTTGTTGATCTAGATATTCAGTTATCACAGGAGGGGTAGCGACATGTTATTCTCCGGAATAGCAGGACACTTTTGACGTCTCATTGGAAAAATCATTGTCTGACTAAGTTAAGATCTAGCCAATTCCGATTTGACGTGTTCACTCACTCCTGACTCAGGGCTGGTATATGCTTATATTGTGTTGGATTAAGCCAATATATCAGTAAGATTTCTAATCAAGTCAATGACTCATTGTCATATAACACACACACCCCTAAAGTAGACAATGGCTACATGGTATAAAGGAATAGCTCGCTGAACTTTACATACAATAATACACCTGTAACACATGCATATATATGCGCAGTTGTGATATCATCTGGTGCAAAATAGACTGAAACCGCGCTTGAAGTCTCTATACTATTTGTGATCATTACTTTGTCGCAATCGCACGCTGAAATTTACCCCAATATTATATGTTAACGAACCCAAGCCGGACGCTTTGGGTCATATATAGACTATATCTGATTTTGTGATGTCACCAATTATTATCTAATACGACACTGCTGTTTTAAATTTGTGCGACCACTTTTGTCGCACAGTAGATCGGTGGGCTTAAAGCATTAATGTCGTAATCGGAAAATCTTGTTACTGTGTCTTTTGATTACTGGTATTGCAAATGAGAATTATGAATTTTGAATTGCAATGTAAGTTCATTCGTAGTGGTAATAACGGGTAGTTTACATTTTATTGAGAAAATAAGACACAATAAATATTGAGAAAATAAGACACAATAAATAACAACACTATAGTAACTACAGTCTACATACACCCTGCGGGATGAGTGAAAAGTTATCAAAATTTGTGATGTGAAATATAATAAGATTGACATCACAAATTTACCGATCTATACTGTGTGAAGGTGGGCCTTTAATGTACATAATATGGTACTGTACGGTACTGTGCAGAACGAAATAACATATATTTGATATGGAATTAATTGTTATCATAAGACTATATAGTACATACATGCATGTGATAATCCATCAATAATCATACTATTTTCTGGAATCGAAGGAAAAGACATAATTATGAACGAAGCAGAAGCTACATTGATGCAGGTTCAGGCAAACTCAGTAAATGGGGAAAGTTACAAGATGACATTGTTCGTCCACGGTGACACCTTATGAATGAAATGAACAGCTATGAAATGGACATGCTGCTCCATAAAGTATCTCAGCTGCAGCGCTCACCCAGCGTCAAGAAATATATTGCTTAAATTCAGTAAAAAAAATTCCCGTTCCCCTCTAGACAAGGTATAACTTTTTTCACTTTGATGTTTATGCCATGCATAGTCTAGCTGTCAATCAAGACTCCCGGAAGTACGATTGGCCTAATTTATACTCGAAATTACGATTGGGGTCCATTTTTTCGACGAACCGTTTTGCACGGAGTGTCATTACTAATAATCACCCCAGGAAACACAGACTTCATGTGAATCTTATTTGGTGGGAATACCAGGGAATCTATAAACTAATTTTGATAAAAAAAAAATTAATTAAAAGCCATAGCTGCCCTCATGTGAATGGTTGACTTTGGTTCGTTATTGCGCTAGCGTATGGTCATATTATGAGTGATGTTCATGATAACTGTCACTATAGACTGTCGACATCGATAAATATAATGATAGATATGCATGTTTTAATAAATTTATGATAAAAACAGCTGTTAAAAATTGCATATCCAACACGTTGAAATGGGCAGATCCTCAATGTCTAAGAAAATAATTTGACAATCTTGTGTGGGATTGTGATTGTTCTATATATAGTCGACGAAGGGGTACCGATAGATGTTATATTTATGTAACATTATTTAACTTTTATTAAGAGAATTAAATGAAAGGTGGCATCAATAGTAAAAGAATTGTTTAGTTCAGGTCCAGTTGTATTTGGTTTCTGAAGACCAGTCACACTGTATACAATCACGGGATCGGTGTGCAGATAGGATACTTCCAGGTTCGTCTTCCAGCATATTTGTGGACAGAAGGTTTGTCTATTTTTTGTGCTCCTATTTCGCTATCATAATTGTGGTGAGTTATCTCTGACAAGCTGAATATACACACTGAGTAGCAGAAGCTACAAATTTGCGAAAATCCAATTTTAATGTAGTTCAAAGTGTAACAGACGATGAATATATGGTTTTGAAGACAGTGACCTGCTGAAGGTATACAGGTTGGAGGACAAATCTTTTGAGTTGATGTACAGGTTATCACACAATTGCATGTTATGTATCTGGGTGATAAAACACAACAGCTACAGAATGGTCATTGTACAGTCACCAAACATGAATATGAAATAAGATAATATACGTACAATGGGGTTCATGCTTACAAACCAACCTGAAGCCAGGTGGTTTGGGGCTGCAAGAGAGGGAGCCTGGGACTCTCAGGGAAATTCACGCTTAACATTATCAACTGGAAATTTTAGAAGGAATATGTGTGCAAATTGTTCTGATATATAGACTGGCCGCCAAGTGGCAATATTTCACTGGACCGGGTTTTGGCGTATAAAGTTTTTTTCTGAGTGATTTTTGATAGTTGAATTATAATCCCTTATGCAGAAAAAGTTTACTGGACAGCTGACACCATTGAGGAATTTAATATACTTGCCCTTAAAATATATAGGTCGCTACCCCTCTGGTGATGACTGAATATCTAGATCACCCAAAATTGGATAAAATCCAGTGGGCATGGTAAACCGGGATATTATTCCCAACCAACTCAGTTTTCTGGATTGAATGTGTTGATATAGGTACCCCAGGTAGTCAATAAGCCATTGGAAGTATACAGGGGGATAGGATGGGTATAAACGTATTTATGTAGTGAGAAACAAACATAAAGAGCGTTTTATACATTTAACCCTGGCGAGTAGTACCAGTTCGGGAGCTGATATGGTACACCTCCATGCAACCCCCCCCCCCCCCAGGATATAACTTCACCCCACTCATATTCTTCCTTATCATATAACTTTTAAGCAATGCTATCACAACAATGAAAGTGTTAGTCCGGCAGCCAAACGCCATTTTTGCCCTCAACCTGTTTTTCGAGTATATATAGTTTATTTCTCAGCAGTTTTTATCAGTTCAGTCTTTGTATAAGACGATACAAACGAGTGGACCGCTGTCAGCCTTGAGCAATTTTGTTTATGGAGCCTTAAACATACCCACCAAAAAAGCGCACAATGTCGACTGAGAATATATATACATGCGCAAATACATTAAATAAGCGGCCTAACATATAGGAATCCGAATACTTAATGTATATTTTATATTGCGGGCATCAACTCAACAATTAAGTGGTCAGTTGAGTTTGCGGTGTACTCGAAATGAAGAGCGTTTGTCGCTTTTTCACATATCGCGTCTGTATATCTTCTATATAGCCCGTCAGCCAATGTGACTATTGTGATAGACCCATTTACTCAATGATATTTGTTATCTATATGACATTTCATTTTACCGCAGAAAAAGAGGTTTTCTAACATCGCGTGACAGACTCCGTGGTAGCATTAAAAATAAAGAGCGTTTTCAAATTGTTGCAGTTGACACGAAGACGCGACAACGCTCTTTATCATCAGCAGCTTAATCTTTAGCCGCCATCGAATGAGCACGTGTTTTTACTTTGCTCTCGCTAATTCGCATTTATCTTCGATTGACTTCTATTCGATCTAGTAGACCCTATACTTTTTACTTGTATATAATTCGCTCTTTCTTACATCGATCATTTTCCTCGCATCACACTCTGTGGCATTATGACGAATATTTGTGGCGTGCTTATAAACTGAGGATTCCAGTCGCAAAGATCCATTAATAAATATCAGAATTGGCCCACAGTGCATAGAACATATTATAAGATGCAGCAAGATCTACAATGATGATCTTCACATAAATCTTCAGCAGCGCTATGCTTGTGAACAAGCAATAGATATAACTTGCCACAGATATTGCTTAAATAAATATGTACACCCAAAAGAGGTCAAAAGGGCTCTCGGTAGACAAGATGTTGGCACCGAGGTGGACGCTCCGCCAGAAAAAAGGTATAAGCGGTCACAGAACGTTGCTTTCAATTTCAGACAGAACTGCCTTTTTTGTGGTGACCTGTGCAATGTGAATACTGACCCGAAAAACCCATCAAGATGGAGGCCAGCATATATATGTCGCCAAATCGACCACTCTAAGTCAGCCTTATCGTTTAAAGATCAGATCTGATCAGTTTGCGATCGCAGACAAGACAAATGGTCAGATGAAGTCAGCGTTAGGGTATGTGGTGCTGTAAGTGATCTGCATGCGGCAGATGCCCGCTACCACTCTGACTGCCGTTCCATGTTTATGTCTTCTAGAAATATTGAGACCGCATCGAAACAAGACAAACCTATTATGTCTGCGGATTGTGGTCCGCATTCCGAAGCCATGAAACATGTTATCAAATTTATGACAAACGACCAGTCTCTCACATGGAGTTCTGTAGATTTGTATAGCATGTATGTATAATTTGGTGGAACAAGTCCTTCTCGTATATGACATTGACATAGATTTGGAAAAGACTTCTAACTATGTAAGTGGAAGCATTCTAGAATTTCTTGGAAGTTTATCACCAAAATTGAATCACACACTCCCAGCTCTTCTCATAGGCAATATTATAACGTCGGCAATACGAAATATACCAACTCCCCTCCAAGTGGGCTTGGCTGTTGCTCTTCCGAGATTCAAAAGAGCTGATAAACAAGATGCAGGACTTTGTCGTGACATGTACCTATGACGAGTTGCTCAGATTAAAAAAATCTGCAGCGATAATGGCATCTGAAAATACTGATCTCACCTCAATATCTGATTCAAAAGACGGGCTGATTCAAGTAAATAGCTGATAATTTTGATGCGGACATCTCGTCACAAAATGGCAAGCTAAGCACCCATTCCCTGGCAGTTTTGCTGACACAACCAGATGGAACTTCCTCTGACGTTGCCCATCAAACTATACCATGGATTAAAAAGGGGGAAATGGCAACTCCGATCGAATATGATTTGGATGTCGTTAGTTTTGATGGTCCACATAAACCAGAAATGCCAGATATGTATAAGAAGAGGCATGTGTCATCTCTCAAAATGCTCTGTCAGATGGTAATGTCTGAACGTAGGGCAATTGAAACTGACTTCGCATTTTTGAAGGATGTTGTGGTTTCAGACAATTGTCCTGAGTTTAACGGATACAACACGAGACTCTGCCGAGAATCTGGAGAATCAGCCCAACCTAAAACAAAAGCTGTGTATCTCCCCTTAATTGATATGCCCCCAGCAGACCCGGAGACTATTATAACTGCAATGACGAAGGCACAACAGTTGACAGGAAAAGCGGGACAACAATACACTTTATTTACGGCTGACCAACAACTATATAAAATAGTTGTTCAAGTGCTGTGGACTTATCCTGACTCTTTCCCTTTCTTAGTACCTCGATTGGGTGGCATGCATTTATTGATGAGTTTTCTTGGTTCAGTTGGAACACTGATGGTAAATACCGGACTGTCTGAGATATTAGAATCAGTCTTTGGTGGTGTCGCAAAGATGCTTGTTGGGAAGAAATTTCCAATGAATATGAGGGCTATGCATTTATTGGCAGAAGAGTTGATGCGGAAACTGATTGAGAACAACGACTTCAAGTGTACAGAAGATCTGACTGACATGTTGGATAAACTTTCATAACAGAGTCGCACAACCAAGATGTGGGTTGATGCTTTTCTGAAACCGTGTTCATCATAATGCTTTATGTTCGAGCCGAAAGGGAAGGTGACTGGCCTCTGCATCTTGTGGCAGTAAATAAAATGTTGCCTTACTTTTTCGCATCTGGACATAGAAATTATGCGCCGTATGGTCTGTATTATCTAAGGCAGATGGAATCATTGCCGTCGAATATTCTGGCCCATTTCATGAAGGGAGAGCATGTGATGAGGCATTTGAATTGTTTTTGTAATGGTATCTGGAGTGACATGTATATAGAGACAACTTTCATGAGATATGGACATGGCAAATCAGGTATCATTGGCATAACGTTAAAACCTGAAACTCTGAAGACATGGGCACTTAGCCTGCATGCTTGTGGATACCTGAGTGACGGTATATCTAATTTATGAGATAGTCAAACCGGCGATACACCTCTGTGTAACCATAAAAAGGAAGGCAAGTCCAGAGTAAGTCGCGATAAAATGGACAGGGAAGGATTACGAATCAAGCTGCAAAACTGCATTGATCTAATGAACCCAGTCGATCATCCGGAAGCAATTATCAACATTGCAACAGGTCGGATTGGCCCTATATCTGTAAATGTTGACAAAGTGTTATTGCTCGGAAATGAGAATATGTCAACATTTGAACAAAAGCTACCTGGTGGCTTCTATCATACCATATCTATGCCTGTGCAGACTATGGCCATCATGAAGAAAGTGATAAAAGTTGGGGATACAAAGGTATATGACACCAACTTAATATATTCTACGGTGATTGGGCTTCAATCCAGCACGAGGTCAGTTGATATAGCGAACGTGCTGTCTCATGAGTTATCCCCGTTACCAACAGCACTATTCAATGACGCAGGAGATATGCGTATTCCGAAGTCAAAATCTGTATTGAAAAACAAGACTATGGTAGCATCAACTAAACTACACGCCGGGTTGAATCAGCAGGTATATCGTGCACTGTGATCGACGGATGTGCTCCATTATGGATTCCCCATTGGCCAACATCCAGCAAGACACGACAAGCTATTGTGATGGACTTTGTCAATAAATTTAAAGACCACATACGACATAAATTGTTGTCTGGTGATGTGTATTTGGTATTTGATAGATATGTTGAATATAGTACCAAATGTGCTACTAGGGCCAACAGAAGTGCAGATGTTTGTTGTCGGGAGATTAAGCTATCTGCCGCTTCATTGTTACCATCACAAAAACTTACTTTGATGGTAATTCTGAACAAGACACAACTAATAAATATTATTTGCGAACAGCTTGTTAATGACACCGTCTTTTCCCAACAAAATACATCAAAACATAAGTTGGTAATAACAGGTCAACACAAAACTCCAATACAGATAAGTAATGGTAGGGTGGTGAACATACCTGACATGACGACAACACACGAAGAGGCTGATAACATCATCGTCCAACAGGCTATTATGGTTGCATCCAAAGAAAGAAAGCGCGTTGTTGTTCTTGCTGATGACACAGATGTGTATGTTATGCTGTTGCATTTTTATATTGCTTGTGGTTTGAACATGCCCATGACAATGGAGTCCCCTGTGCACGGAGGGACGTGTGTGGACATAAAGGCAACTGTGGACAAACACCGGAATATCATACCTAATCTACTAACCACACATGCTCTTTCTGGGTGTGATACAGTGGCTGGTTGTTTTGGCATAGGTAAAGGTCTAGTTTTGAAAGTATTGCAAAATGGTTCTACCTTGAATAATTTGGGCGATGAATCGGCCATTTGGGCAGATGTTTTGGCAGAAGCAACACAAGTTATAGCCTTGTGTTATGGGTCTTCTGTGTCCTCATCGATGACCGATGCCCGCATTAATATGTGGATTACAAAGACAGGGAAGTCTGGCGCAACTAGTGCACCGAAGCTGTGCTCTCTACCACCAACAACAGAATCATTTGAGCTAAATGTCAAAAGGGCCCATTTGCAGACTTGTACCTGGAGAAATGCTCTCAGCCCAAATCCACCACAATTAATTCCAACAGACTATGGGTTCGATAGAGACGAACAAATGAAATCTTTGCAAGCGGTAACCGTCCCGGCAAATGTGACACTGGCACCCGAAGAGATCCTAAAACTAATCAGATGTTCGTATTCCACTCGCACGCCTTGCAAATCTTCGAGGTGCAGCTGTATTGGGTCTAGGTTAGCATGTACTGTTTTCTGCTCCTGTAAGGCAACTGTTGCATGCTGTAATGAACAGATGAAATTAGCTGAAACGTTTGACCAAAATTCAGATGTTGATGAATGAGTTATCGATCAGATGACAGTTGCGGTAAACAAATATAACGAAACAAACTGAAAACGGAGAATTTCACATAACTTTTGATGTATATTTTTAAACATTTACGAGTCTGTCTGTTGCCAAATCCATTTGTAATATTTTACTGCTATATTTTCAACTGGAAAATCATTTCGTCCGAATCTTATTTAGATGAACGACATACAAAAGTCCATCTGTTATCTGAATCATCTTAAAAGTGTTCCAAAAACTTTTTCCAGAGCTATTGGGTGCTATTGTGTCGAAAATAGCTTGTTTTGAAGAAGGCGGCCATTTTCGTTTTTTGAGGAATATTTAAAGTTATACAAATATGTTTGAAGTTCAGTACGATTATTTACACTCAACAGACTATAGACACTATTGACTACATGAATCAACTGAAAAGAAATCAAATGACGTTTTTTTGTCGATTTTGGCAAATTTAGCAAATTTTTCGAGTATAAAATTACCAAAATCCTTATGTTTTCTTGATCTCTATTCACTATTGACTCAAACTGGTGCATTACATCGCATCAACATAGTTCCCTTACTCCTTTTTCACAATTTATGGAAGCTATATCGAAAAAAATCGTTTTTCTTGGTGGCCATCTTGGATTTGTGGCAATATTTAAAATTGCTCAAGGGTGTCAGATGTCCACTCGTAAAATTATTGATAAATATACCATAGACTACAAGAATCCGCAGAGAGAAAAAAACTATATACGCCAAAAACAGGTTCAGTGCCCTGGCTGCCGGACTGACACTGTAGTTCAACTTTGGAAGGAGTTTATCTTTTTGCTGAGCAATGAATAGAATGATAAAGAAAAGGGAAAGACAAAAAAGGTTTTTCTAGATGAAATTATTTTCATTTGAAACATTTCACCAATAAATGTGGGCCGCAGGGTGTGCTGATGGATTCAAATTTGAAATACAAGATGGCTGCTGGCAGCCATGTTTTATAACAAATTTCAGAGGACACCCGAAAGATCCATATGAAGTTTGGTGATGATTGAATAAGGGATGTGGCCTGTAGGCTGTGCCATCTACATATGAAGCTCGGTGACCATGGGATAAGGGATGTGGCCTGTTAAATCCAAAATGGCCACTGGCAGCAATGTTTTTCTACGAATTTCGAAAAACAAATTGATGGCTCCCATCTACAAGTCACCATGAAGATCCATATAAAGTTTGGTGATGATCGGATGAGGGATGTGGTGTGTAGGGTGTGCCAAAGGATTTAGTCCATAAAATCAAAGATGACTGTCCATTTCGCAAAAAGCGATGAACCACCTACATCACTTCAGGCTGCGTGTTGTTATTGGGAGACTGTGTTGGAATTTGAACAATATATGTTACTTGCAATTGTTGTGGTACTTTTGAAAAGTTGTTCAAATGTTCTACTAAAATATACTGGTATATATGATTATATGAAATGACTCGCAGATCAAATGGGGTCATTGGTTTTGACCGGTAGAGTGACAGTTTGTGTGAATGCCGACATTGTTTAATTACTCTACCTGTCAAAATCCAATGACCCCAATCGATCTGAAAGTCATTTCTTATGACATTTACTATAAAACCAGATTTGAATTGATAAAATCAAAGTTTATCATATTTACATTTACAACATTATTCATATACACAGAGCAACCTTTAATAGAAGATGGCATATCTCTTCATTTTTATTTTCTGTATTGGTTCAGAGGTATGTATTAAAAACACACTTTGAGTCCGAGATACCAGTTAATTTACTTGGATAATTTTGAGGAAAGGTGACAGGGAGTGTTTTTAGAACATTTCAATTTTTTTTATATTGAAATCAATATTTTAAACACTTTTGAGTTAAATGCAAGTATAATACATCTAACGTAATCATAATTTTATTATATTATTATTTTTTATAAAGAACATTCTCAAGAGCCAACTTTAATAGCAACAAACTTTTTGTTCTAATGCTGTTCTTCTTTTTGGGGGGGGGGGGGATAGTTCTGCAATTGTATGTCATGGGAATATGTGTTTTTGTAGCTGAAGACTTTGCAGAAAGAGATATCGGCCATCTCTAATTGTCAGAATGCTCCATCCTCATTTTCAGATTACTGGTGAAAACCTGTACACGGTAAATTTGCAGCTAATTTATTACTGTAACCCGTAAACCATACTGTGAAACATTTGCTTTGACCCGACACCCACATGCTCTAACCCTTCACAAAATGAAAGTGTCAATGGAACTGTAGCTCAACTGGAGAGGGGATAATTTCATGTGTTAGTGTCAATGGAGCAATTTGTAACTCGGAAAGTTAAATGTCTAAGTATTAAATACATTATTATAAAGTAACAATAGATAAGGGTTATGTTTTAACCCTTTCATGATGAAGCAGCACTGGAGGAGCATCCACAAGGGAAAATTTGACTGCTCCCATCAAGAAGCCACCTCAAAGAACCATTTGAAGTTTGGTGACAATCAAATGAGGGATGTTGCCTGTAGGGTGTGACAAAGGATTTAATTATGCAAAGAGTAAAATCCATTTTTCAAATCCATTCAAATAGGGCCATAACTCTAGAACAAAATTAATGGACGAAACCCGCTGTTAGTAAATACTCTTCCCCAACATTTGATCAACATACCGAAGATCATCGATATCTGACTGTCGATGACCAAGATATAGAACTTCAAAGTTGTTACCGACGGACAGACTCACAGACACAGCCCATTTATATATCCCCCGCCGAACTTCCTGGAAATTTCCAAAGACAATCCTAGTTTCGTTTGTGGTTCCCATTGACTGATAGAAAAGAGGAGTGTATATTCTTGTTTATATATTGACAGGTCTGGTGAGAGAAAACATTAGCACCCATAGATTGAAAATTTGCGAATGCGGATGTGCGCGAGTGCAATTGCACCCATCTTATAAGAAGGACTGCACCACACTAGTTTAACCTGTGTAATAATCATTGATCCATACCTTGCCAAATTGATAGTTATCCTGCTTCACTGCAAGAGCCTCGACACAGTAATTTTAGAGCAGATTGACTTCAAACCAAGATTACAGAAAAATCTCACATAACACAAAATCAATAATTGATTGGGGACTATTAAGAATGACTAATCAATCAAGTTTACTAGTAATTAATATAAATTAAAAGTTATATATAAACATATTAGGATTAACTCTTGTACTAGAGCCAATATTAGTAGCAAAATGATGACTGACGGTATGCAGTAATCTTGCCAAACTTACTATATATGCTTCAATAAGAAAAGTTAAGTCCTGAGTCACAGTCCCTGAACACTGGTAAAAGTTTACTAACTAGTTTCAATCATACTTTCAATAGCTTCAATCACATTAACTGTAACTGAAGCTTTAACAAGAGATGATAGCTCACTAGGTTTAGTTTTGTCCAACCTGTGAGCTGCAACTTCATTACTGGTCAAGAGTTCAACAGGGTATCATCATCTAGCTGTATTATCAATACAGCATTCCCATCATGAATCAACCTTCAGTTTCATGATGAGTGCTCTGAAAATTATTTCAGGAGCAAAAGACATAGCTAAAAGAGACAGGATAAACTAATACCATGGCTTCTATCAAAGTGTCATGTCTATGGTGACACTATGCCATACACAACATACGATCTGATCTAAAACTTAAGGTTCTTCAAAGTACAAAAATATGTGCATGTTAAAAATCCCTACTGACTGTAAAAACAAATACACATATTTGAGAATGTTCCGGTACAAATTAAATGAAAGTGTCCATGATACTGTAGAAAGGGGATAATTTGATATGTTAGTAAATGGAGCGATTAGGAATGCGGAAAGTTTAAATGTCTAAGTATAATACTAGATGTATCAACATGAAGAGATTTGTATAAAGTAAAATCCAAGATGGCCGCTGGCAGCCATGTTTTCTAATAAAATTCAAAAACATTTGATAACGCCCATCTAGTAGATCAAAATCAAGATCAATATGAAGTTTGGTGATGATCGGATGAGGGAAGTGGATTGTAGGGTGTGCTAAAGGATTTAGTCACACAAAGAGTAAAATCCAAAATGGCTGCCAGTGTCATGTTTTTTAACGAAATTCGTAAAAATTAGATTACTTCCATCTTGTGGTCATCCTGAATATCCATGTGAAGTTTAGTGCCGATCGGACAAGTAGGGTGTCGACTGTAGGGTGAACCAAAGGATTTAGTCACACAAAGAGTAAAATCCAAATTGGCAGCTGGCGGCCATGTTGCTTGGCCGAATGACCCCAAAATAACTCGTTCCCATCTACATGTCAATATTAACATAAATGACATTGAATTCCATGATGATCTGACAAACAGTACAGCCTGAAGCCTGTGCGAATGGATTTAATTTTGAAATCTAAGATGGCCACTGGCGGCCATATTTTTTTGATCTGTTGAACACTCTGGCCTGTAGCCCAAGCTAGTGGATTGAATTTTGAAATCCAAGATGGCCACTGGTGGCCATGTTTTTTGGCCAAATGACCCCAAATGATTCATTCCCGTCTACATGTCAATATCAACAGCCATGACAAATTTCATAATGATCCAACCAAACGTACAACTTGTAGCCAATGCCAAAGGATTTAGGCATGTAAAATCCAAGATGGCTGCCCGTGCTAACAGAAATTGTTGATGGATACACACAAGCACACACACAGACGATGGAAACCAAGCCATGACAATAGCTCCAACTTTACAAAGTAAAGTCAAGTGAATAAAATATGCTGATATTCATCTGCACCAATTGCTGATCTCAGTTCAAATTTTCAAGACTGCTATACACGTACGCATCAGATTTAAATTTGATCAATTTGTGAATTTGATGAAAAAAGCCAATTGGTGTGCATCAGTATCGGTAGACTAATTAATAGGTAAAATCGAAAAATGACTAATTAAGGGCCATAACTCTATCAAATTTTATCAGGCCAGGCTGGTTTTCGAACTCGTCCGAAATATTCTTGGCAAGTACATCTATTCCAAATTTTAAACAAATCGGAGGACGTTTGTTGAAGTTATCGCGCTAACGAGCTAAAAATTCACGAAAAATGACTAATTAAGGGCCATAACTCTATCAAATTTTATTGGGCCAGGCTGGTTTTCGAACTCGTCCAGGATATTATTGGAAGACACTTATATACCAAATTTTAGTTGAATCGGATGACGTTTGTTGAAGTTATCGCGCTAATGAGCTCAAAATTCGTACAAAATGACTACTTTATTAAGGACCAACTTTGAAAAAATGACTAATTAAGGGCCATAACTCTATCAAATTTTATCAGACCAGGCCGGTTTTCGAACTCGTCCAAGATATTCTTGGGAGACACCTATATACCAAATTTCAATCAAATCGGATAACGTTTGTTGAAGTTATCGCGCTAACGAGCTGAAAATTCGTGAAAAATAACTAATTAAGGGCCATAACTCTATCAAATTTTATCGGACCAGGCTGGTTTTCGAACTCGTCCGAGATATTATTGGGAGACACCTATATACCAAATTTCAATCAAATTGGATAACGTTTGTTGAAGTTATCGCGTTAACGAGCTGAAAATTCGTGAAAAATGACTAATTAAGGGCCATAACTCTATCAAATTTTTATCGGACCAGGCCGGTTTTCGAACACGTCCGAGATATTCTTGGGAGACACCTATATACCAAATTTCAATCAAATCGGATAATGTTTGTTGAAGTTGTTGCGCTAACGAGCCTAAAATCAGTGAAAAATGGCAAAGGGCCATAACTCTGTAATAAATGTGCATGGATATGTACTCACACACCAAAAAAAAATTTTATCCGTCAATAAACGGTTGAGTTATAAGCAAAACAGGCCGCCCGCCCGCCCGCCCTCCGCCGTCCCTCATCAAACTATAAGTCGAGTTTTGGAAAAAAACTCGACTAAAAATGTACTTTACATGGTATAAGTAAAAAAAATAATATATTTCTTGAGCATGAACAATATTAAGAGCGTTCATTATATTGTCTTGACGACAATATACTATTTACGCGCTGATTACGTTTGGCATATGAGCGGAACTGTATATATTTTGGTGTTCCTTCTGTTGATGGCGATTTGAACAAATATAAATATTTCTGCAACGAACGCCCGTGCCTTTAATTGGTGCATATAGGCCTAGTAAATAAAGAACATGGGGTCTTATTGCCGCTCATGTTTGAGCCATGTTCATTAAATTTATGTTTTAACTCGTTTCACTCGAACAAACATAAATGATTTATAGAATAACAACTACGAATTGTATAACGAAGATTTAATCTAGAAATTCAGGATAACGTTGGCTTCACATGAACTGTGCACATCCTATATAATGTTATCATTAAATAATCATAAAAGACCATTACTATTATGGCATACTATAAACATGTATCAGGCAATAAAACAAAATTTTTCAGCCTATATTCTCGTATGTATTGATGATCAACTTTTTCAAAAGCCAATATATAATTGAATGACCTACGTTACTATATGCGGGTGGGAGGGTGGGCCCAACATGCACATAAGAAGCTAAACGTAGAATGAGCGCTAAAATCTTGTTTACGTTCAAGCACACTTTAGAACATTCGAGAAACTCGTGCTGAATCGAGTCAATTATCAATCAATGCTTATCACGCGTGAACTACTATCGCCAATCACCCAGATATCGCCAATCACCCAGATATGCTCCATCGATTTAACCCCCGTCGATCTACTATTTTACATTAACACCCTGCTCTCTAAATAATTCTTCGCTGAACTTCAATAAAGTAATTTATAAACTCATATATTTGGCCTGTTAAAATATCAGTCAATCAACATCTATACGTAATGGGACAATTCATGCACTGCACGATAAGCTAACAGAGAGACCAAATTATGAAAATTACATTTGTCGCTGCACGAGAAACATTATACATGGTGGGCAGAATTGCAACCAAATACTTAAACTTGGTGATGCATTATATATATCGGGTGCGTGTACTAGTAAATGGATTATCAGCTCAAATTTACCAAATACAAATCAATAACAACCGCAGTAACGGCATGACGATATGTCAAAATATCCTCCAAATGGTCACAAATCATCAGTCATGATTATAATCTGTGCCAATGTTCACATAAAAATATGTTCTTTGCCACTGGAAGAACTTTATGTCAAATATTTCATATAAGACGAAAGTATAGCATGTTTTGTGAGACATCATTGTGTGTTTATGTGTTAATCTATACAAAGCTGGCCATTGTATTGCCTACCGAAAGCCAAAACAGGTAGTCACTGTGACGTCATTGTTTGTAAACAAAACAAAAAATCTCATCTATTCCCACATACTAGTAAAAATAAATTCTATATTCAGCTACAGCAGATATTCTATATATGTAGCCAGCTAAAATGAAGACTAAGTAAAAATAAAATTTCCAGCTTACCAACTTCCAGCACAGGTCGGCCAAGATCTTGTTAATTTTCCCAAAATTAATTTCAGATGAGGTCCGTGTTTGTGCATGTCCAATCTAGCACACACCTGTGGCTTGACTCCCAAATATTTACTGTGTGCCCACAAATGCCCAGAATCGCTTTCTTCCATTCTTTACGAAATCAAGAAGTGACAAACATCCAAATGTGCATACAAGTCTGAAAACCTGGAAAATATGAACAAAAATAATATGATGTGAATAAATAAACATATTTAAAAAATAATTTAAAATCCAAATTTTAAGAAAATTAAAACCAAGTTTGCAACTGACTAAAGCAACAAATATTTTATTTGAATGTTTCAAGAAGTAACCATGAGGTTAATAGCTAGTTTTCCATATATCGAACTATAATTCATATCACATAAATGCAAGAGCATTCGGGCATATGCCTATGTAAGCAAAATATACTTCATGCACGCGAATTATACTCTGAGATCATCTATAGGAATAAACAACATTTCATCAGCCGTGAAAATCGCTCAGGAAAAACAGGAGAATATGGAGATAGAACACTTTAGTTCTGACGTGACGATGTGCTGTAGCTCTTGTTGGCTTTAGTGTAGACTGGGGATCCTTTAAAAGTTTTAATTTCTAGTCTACATTCAACTCTGATTGGCCATTTTCGTGATGCCACATTCATTGACAGGTTGATTAAAAGCATTGTGTACATTTAGCAAATTACACAGGTCCCCAGAACGAAACTTTACCCCACCCCCAATAAAACTGAATCCTATAGAAAGGTGTCCAATTTGGTTGAGCCTAATTTTTTATCATCTTTTATCAACTAGTTCAAAATACACAAAAACAAGAGCTACGCTGGGCGTGCAATATACGCCCTCTCTTGGGTCGGCGGAAACTGATAAAACAGGGGCATAACTCTGGTAAAAATTGGCGGACGGAACTCAAATTTGAACTTGACCTGTGTTTTGGTGGGAGAAAGTAATATACCAAATTATCATTGAATCCGATAAGCTCTAGTAAAGTTATCATGCGGACAAAAAAAATTCAGGGATTTTCTAAGTCAAATTACGTCAAATAAGGGGCATAACTCCGGTGAAAATTGACGGACAGAACCCAAATTCGAACTTGAGCTGTCTTTTCTCCTAATAAACCAACATACCGAATTTGATTGAAATCGGTTCACTCTAACTAAAGTTATCATCCGGACAACAAATTTCAGGGATTTTCTAAGTCAAATTACGTAAAAAAAGGGGCCATAACTCTCGCAAAAATTATCGGATTAAAACGAAATTCGGACTTGAGCTGTATTTCGATATATGTAATCCACAAAAAAACGGGTTTTGCGTATAAACATTCCAAAATCGAGTTATCATCCGGAAACCAAAAAACATAAGAAAAACTGAATTTTCTGAGTCGAAAAAGGGGCATAACTCTGCCAAAAATGGTCGGATATACGAAATTTGGATTCATTCCGATAAACTATACTAAAGTTATCATCCGGACAACAAATTTCAAGGATTTTCTAAGTCAAAAAACGTTAAATAAGGGGCATAACTCCGGTGAAAATTGGCGGGCGGAACCCAAATTCGAACTTGAACTTACTTTTCGGCTAATAAACCCACATACAAAATTTTACTAATTTTGGTTCACTCTAACTAAAGTTATCATCCGGACAACAGGTTAACGGACGGACGGATGCCCGGACGGACAGACCAATACTATAATACGTCCTTTTTTTCAAAAGGGCATATAATAATATTTAGTACACACATGACTGTAGAAAGATATTTTATTACTCTTCAATTTGATGCATTTCATGTAAAAATAAGTTCAGAAGAACTCTGGTTATGAGCGCAATTCTGGCACAGACCAGCTGTATTTTCTACCTGTTAACTCGATGTCCGCTAAACTGGGTCAAAGAGTCAGATTTTTACATTGACTCACACTTCAAAAACACATTCAACTGACCAGCTATCTCTAATACATTGGCCTATTTCCAGTTGATTGCTCCTTGCTTAGGTGGATAAGGCTATATACCAACATTTGTACACATTGGGCTTGTTCTTTATTAAAACAATTCTAACAAATGGTGGCTCACAAATAAACAGTTTGCTAATATTCTTGAAGCAACGTTGCTCTCAATTAAACAGTCATTCAAGCCTTTCACCAGTTCAGATCATGTACTTTTTATATCAGTTATACATTTCCAATCAATTTGTAGATTTGCTGAGAAAGCTGCTCCCAAAATTTCCCTTCAAAAATATGACTAAAGTCATTTTTATCTATCTATATAAAAGCCAAGTATTTGTTTGTGTGTCTGTGTGTTTACCTGTCACGATTTTGTTGCATTTAAAAAATATCACCCAAATATCTGATTGTGACCAAATTTTGACCAAAAAAAACCAAATGGATTACCTCCAAACTTTTATTTCGAGTAGACACTCATCGCAGAACCATGTGAGGAAAAATTATATTACATGTTTATGACAGTATTTTCAAATGTCATGTAATTTCTTTACCTTAAATTTACTAAAAAATTTCATGAAAATTATGTCTTTGCAGTTTTGTGATATATTAATCAATGTTTTTGATCCCAATAAATTTTTTTTTTTAAATTAAAAATTATCATGTCCTGAGGCACATCTTAGAATATGACAGGCAATACATTTTATACTGATACTAGCAGGTTAGCCCGCCACTGGCGGCATTCGTCCCATGGCTTTGTTCGAAAAAGCAATTGCAACAGGTTCCGAGACACTGGTGCTGCATTTGTACCAAATATCGTCAGACACATGACATTTTTATTTTGTTTTTATTTATTTTTATTTTTTAATATGAATTTAATGTTTTTTTAAATTTAATATTTTTTTTCCCTCAATTGTTTTTTAATTTTTTAATTTTTTTAATTTTTAATTGTTTTAATTAAATTTTTTGTTTCTGGCGGAAAAATTTACCCGTAGAAATCCCCCCCTTCCTAGGAACGACAGACAACGCATTCTTTGTTTTCTTTTTTTTAACCTGTCCATACCTGTCCTAATGTTGTGAAATCTCTCTGCATAATATTTCGAGCGATAACATAGCATTGAATTGAAAACAAACACTTCCCGTCGTGAAATCTCTCTACGATAACATTGAATTGAAAACAAACGGAATCTCTCTGCATAATATTTTGAGCGACAGGCTACAGACTCCCGTCATACAGATAAGTAGATAGCGAAAACGACGCTCTTTATATAGACACTGCGGAAAACGAACGCTCTTTATATATCAACGCTATTAACCCTGAAGTGCCGATTGCGGTGATTTTGATGATTGGGAAGGGAGAAACGGTGCTCTGAGCTTCTCCAAAACGCGATCACGGCGGTGTCCGTGGGATTTTACACTTATATACAAAATTTGAGCTCAATCTGTCCAACCGTTTTCGATTCCATGAAGTACCCACACATACACACACACACAAACATATATATATATATATACGGAAGTCTCAAAATATATAGTACTAGCAGGTTAGCCCGCCACTGGCGGCATTCGTCTCATGGCTTTGTTTCAGAAACATGACATTTTTTTAATTTAACCAAATTTCAAGTCGATAGCTCCACCCGTTTCCGAGATCTGGTCTGCGCATGCCCGAAGCTTGCGTCGCATGGGCTCGGCGACCCGATAAAATTCGTACCCGGGGAAAGATACATTCACATAGAAAATTTCAAGTCGATAGCTCCACCCGTTTCCGAGATCTCGTCTGCGCATGCGCTGCACGGGCGTCGCATGGACTCGGCGACCCGATAAAATTTGTACCCGGTGCAAGATACATTCACATAGCAAATTTCAGGTCGATAGCTCCACCCGTTTCCGAGATCTGCCTTTCTGCATAATATTTCGAGCGATAACATTGCATTGAAATGTCAGACTCCCATCGTGAACCTCAACACGAAGTAAACACGTGTTTCGAGCGATAACATTGCATTGAAATGACTCCCATCGTGAACCTCAAGACGACGTAAAACACGTGTTGCGTTCTAGGAAATGCACTCAATGCAGATGCTAATAACGTTGACTTCGTATATATATATATAATGACGTTATTAACCCCGGCCATGCCGTTTGAGCTGATTTTTATGACTGGGAGTGGAGTACGGGTGCTCGGAGCTTCTGGAAAACGCGTGGACGACATCGTACGTGCTATTTTACCTTTAGATAGGAAGTTTGAGCTCAATCTGTCCAGCCGTTCCCGTCCTAATGTACTATTTCGAGCGATAACAATTGTCAGACTCCCATCGTGAACCTCAACACGAAGTAAACACGTGTTTCGAGCGATAACATTGCATTGAAGTCAGACTCCCATCGTGGACCCCCAAGACGACGTAAACACGTGTTTGTTCCGGTATAACTTTGGAGACTCTGACTTCATATATATATATAATGACGTTATTAACCCCGGCCGTGCCGTTTGAGCTGATTTCGATGACTGGGAGTGGATAAAGGGTGCTCAGAGCTTCTCGAAAACACATCTACGGCGGTGTCGGTGGGATTTTACACTTACATACGAAATTTGATCTCAATCTGTACACGCGTTTTGGATTCTATGAAGTACACACACACACACACACATACACACATATATACGAAGTCTCAAAATATATAGTATAGACTAGCAGGTTAGCCCGCCACTGGCGGCATTCGTCCCATGGCTTTGTTTCAGAAACATGACATTTTTGTAATTATTTTGTTTTTATTTATTTTTGTTTTTTATTTTTGAATATGAATTTAATGTTTTTTAAATTTAATATATTTTGTTTCTGAATTGTTTTTTTATTGTTAATTTTTTTTAATTTTAAATTGTTTTAATTAAATTGTAAATTGTTTTATTTAATTTGTTTGTTTCTGGCTGAAAAATTTACCCGTAGAAATCCCCCCCTTCCTAGGAACGACAGACAACGCATTCTTTGTTTCGCGAAATCTCTCTACGATAACATTGCATTGAATTTAAAACAAACGCTTCCCGTCGGGAAATCTGTCTTCGGGTCGTTGTTGTTGGCATCACGGCTCCCCGAAAACTCTCACATTGCCGAAAACGTGTATTTAGTAATATCGTTGTTGTTGATATTTACGGCTTGGGGGCTATTTTCTTATTTAGCAAGTTTGAGCTCAATCGGTTCGAGTCTATAAAGGACACACACATATATATGACACTTCCCGTAGGTAGCAAGTTTGAGCTCAATCGGCATTCCCTGGAATTTCCCAGTAAATATTTAGCAAGTTTGAGCTCAATCGGTTCGAGTCTATAAAGGACACACTCATATATATTTGGCGACATTGCCGTGGGGATGCCCGTTCCTACACGCGTTTTCGATTCTATGAAGTACCCACATATATACATACATATTAATAGTAGATTGGCAGATTCCAGTAGCTTTATAACGGTATATCTGGGGAGAAATCTGATGCTATATTCGTGATTATCTGGGATGATTTCGGTATATACCAAAGGTATATACTGTAAAAACAAAGCGCGCCATCCGTGCTAGCAGGGAATAAATTTCGAGCGATAACGTTTGCGTTCCCGTATAACTATGCAGATGCTAATAACGTTGAATGTGAAACAGACGCTCTTTATAGAGATGCGTCAAAAACAAACGCTCATTAAATAATCACTCGATTAACCCACGCCGTGCCTTTGCGGTGATTTGAGATTGGAGAACGGGTGCTCTGAGCTTCTCTAAACCACGACCACGGTCGTGTCACGGTCGTGTCGGTGGGATTTGACACTTACATAGGAAGTTTGAGCTCAATATGTACACGCGTTTTGGATTCTATGAAGTACACACACACACACACACACACACATATATACGAAGTCTCAAAATATATAGTATAGACTAGCAGGTTAGCCCGCCACCGGCGGCTTGTCCGAAACATGACATTTTTTTTATATTTTTTTTTAATTTTTAGCTCCACGCGTTTCAATAAGAAAAATTTGTACCCGGTAGCTCCACCCGTTTCCGAGATCTGGTCTGCGCATGCGCGAAGCTGGCGTCGCACGGGCTCGGCGACCCGATAAAATTTGTACCTGGCGCAAGATACATTCACATAGCAAATTTCAAGTCGATAGCTCCACCCGTTTTCGAGATCTCGTCTGCGCATGCGCTGCACGGGCATCGCACGGGCTCGCCAATACGACAACGACCACCGCCTGGTCAAACTACACACACGTACCAAGTTTCGTCCCGATCGGTCGAGAATCGTAGATTTGTATGAAGTACAACACACACACAAACATAAATATATAAGAGAGATATGTAAATTAGATAGATTGTATCAAAATATATAGGAGATATATGTAAATGATCTACACACCATTACTGGTGTTTGTCAAAGTTTAGTGGGGTATATCAATACTCATTCACGATCATATCATTGAGGTCTGAAGGGTGTGGGCTATCTCTCGAATACACGGAGTTCTCAAAATATATAGTATAGACTAGCAGGTTAGCCCGCCACTGGCGGCATTCGTCCCATGGCTTTGTTTCAGAAACATGACATTTTTGTAATTATTTATTTTTGTTTTTTATTTTTTAATATGAATTTAATGTTTTTAAAATTTAATATATTTTGTTTCTGAATTGTTTTTTTATTGTTAATTTTTTTAAATTTTAAATTGTTCTGGCGGAAAAATTTACCCGTAGAAATCCCCCCTTCCTAGGAACGACAGACAACGCATTCTTTGTTTCGTGAAATCTCTCTACGATAACATTGCATTGAATTGAAATTAAATTTTAAATTGTTTTAATTAAATTTTTTGTTTCTGGCGGAAAATTTTACCCGTATAAATCCCCCCTTCCTAGGAACGACAGACAACGCATTCTTTGTTTCGTGAAATCTCTCTACGATAACATTGCATTGAATTTAAAACAAACGCTTCCCGTCGGGAAATCTGTCTGCATAATATTTCGAGTCTGCCGTACCCGTCGTAATGTCGTGAAATCTCTCTGCATAATAGATAACATTGCATTGAATCTGTTGTTGGCATTCAGGGCTTCGGGTCGTTGTTGTTGGTATCACGGCTCCCCGAAAACTCTCACATTGCCGAAAACGTGTATTTAGTAATATCGTTGTTGTTGATATTTACGGCTTGGGGGCTATTTTCTCGCCAACAATGTCGTTGGCGTTCACAGTTTGGGGCAGTGTGTATAGCTGCGTGAGTTAGCAGGAATCGAGGGGTGTAAGTTTAGAGCTTGTTTATATGAATGTTTCAGTATTTCGAGCGATAACATTGCATTGAATCTGTTGTTGGCATTCAGGGCTTTCGGGTCGTTGTTGTTGGCATCACGGCTCCCCGAAAACTCTCACATTGCCGAAAACGTGTATTTAGTAATATCGTTGTTGTTGATATTTACGGCTTGGGGGCTATTTGCTCGCCAACAATGTCGTTGCGTTCACGGTTTGGGGCAGTGTGTATAGCTGCGTGAGTTAGCAGGAATCGAGGGGTGTAAGTATAGAGCTTGTTTATATGAATGTTTCGGAAATAGACTAAGATTTTCAGCCGTAACAAAAAATGTATACATCAGAAAATGTAAATTCTATATTTTGCGAGGTATTAGCAAGTTTTGGCTCAACGGGTTTAGCACTTTGAAGTGAATTTGGATATAAAAATATACAGATATAAAAAAAATGTAGAGTTACTCCTCTTGGATCGCGAGCGAATATCAATTAACCCCGAAGTGCCGATTGCGGTGAATTTGATGATTGGGAGTGGATAAAGGGTGCTCTGAGCTTCTCGAAAACGCTACCACGGCCGTGTCGGTGGGATTTTACACTTACATACGAAATTTGAGCTCAATATGTACACGCGTTTTGGATTCTATGAAGTATATATATACGAAGTCCCAAAATATATAGTATAGACTAGCCGATGAGCCCGACGTTGTCCGGGCTATTCAAAAACCAAATTTCAAGTCGATAGCTCCACCCGTTTCCGAGTTCAAATTTCAAGTCGATAGCTCCACCCGTTTCCGAGATCTGGTCTGCGCATGCGCGAAGCTGGCGTCGCACGGGCTCGGCGACCCGATAAAATTCGTATCCGGGGTAAGATACATTCACATAGCAAATTTCAAGTCGATAGCTCCGCCCGTTTCCGAGATCTCGTCTGCGCATGCGCGAAGCGGGCGCCGCACGGGCTCGCCAATACGACAACGTCAACCGCCTGGTCAAACTACACACACGTACCAAGTTTGGTCCCGATCGGTCGAGAATCGTAGATTTGTATAAATGACAAACATACAGACAAACATACAAACATACAGACAGAGGTCTTCAAAATATATATGAGACTAGCCGATGAGCCCGACGTTGTCCGGGCTATTCAAAAACCAAATTTCAAGTCGATAGCTCTACCCAGCCCGACGTCCGGGCTATTCAAAAACCAAATTTCAAGTCGATGAGCTCGATGATCTCGTCTGCGCATGCGCGAAGCGGGCGCCGCACGGGCTCGCCAATACGACAACGTTCACCGCCTGGTCAAACTACACTCACGTACCAAGTTTCGTCCCGATCGGTCGAGAATCGTAGATTTGTATTAATGACAGACAGACATACAGACAGACAGCCAAACAAACAAACAAACAGAGGTCTTCAAAATATATATGAGATTGGCAGATTCCAGTAGCTTTATAACGGTATATCTGGGGAGAAATCTGATGCTATATTCGTGATTATCTGGGATGATTTCGGTATATACCAAAGGTATATACTGTAAAAACAAAGCGCGCCATCCGTGCTCGCAGGGTTGGTCAGAAACAAATGTTTTTTAAATTTAATTTATGTTTTTTATTTAATTTTTATTCTAATTGACACGGGCTCGCTATAACTCCGGTATCACTAATGTACGCGCATTGGAAGGGTCATGTTAACTTCCGCCTGGACCCACGTGGCGTGACGTAATTCACAACCACGTGTATTTACCTCGCGACCGCGACACACACAATGGCCCGATAATGGGCACACGTTCCCTGGCATTTCCCAGAAGATATTCATGGGGAGGTCAAGTGACCAATTTTGAAATTTGCTGGTCGCATTCGTCTGTATGTCTGAGGAATTCTAGGCTAGATATTGTTACCAACATGACATATTTAAATTAATCCCGCCGTGTACCCCATCACCAACGGCAACGCGACATGTGCTGCGTTCTAAAAATAGGTCGATTGCAGTGGATTCGTACAGATGACGAAATATGAGTGCGACAGATAATATTGTTTGATCGAAAGCATTTGAATTAATACGTCGCAAAACTCGCCTTGATGTTGGCTAATAGATATTTGTCCCTGCTAGGTGTTGGGAATGTCGTCACACAACACGCTCATGTCTGCATACCGTCTTACACGCACACTCCGAGACCCAGACGTAAGAATGACATTAGGCATATACGCTCTTTATCAACTACAATGCGATAGGAACGCTCTTTAACTATCAATGCGATTAACCCCCGCCGTGCCTTTGCGGTGATTTGGGAGTGGATAAAGGGTGCTCAGAGCTTCTCCAAAACACGACTACGGCGGTATCGGTGGGATTTTACACTTACATACGAAATTTGATCTCAATCTGTACACGCGTTTTGGATTCTATGAAGTACACACACACACACACACATATATATATACGAAGTCTCAAAATATATAGTATAGACTAGCAGGTTAGCCCGCCACTGGCGGCATTCGTCCCATGGCTTTTTTCGAAAAAGCAATTGCAACAGGTTCCGAGACACTTGTGCTGCATTTGCAGCAAATTTCGGCAATAGTCAGAAACATGACAATTTTAATTGAATTATTTTGTTTTTCAATGAGTTAATTATTTTGTTTTTCAATGAGTTAATTGTGCTTTTTTAATTTTTTAATTGAATTTTTTGTTTTTAAATTTTACCCGATTTTTTTTGGTTTTTCAAGGAGTTAATTGTGCCTATTTAATTTTGTTTTTCAATTTTACCCGATTTGTTTTTGTTTTTCAATGAACCCGTCCATGACACTTCCCGTATTTAGCAAGTTTGAGCTCAATCGGTTCGAGTCTATAAAGGACACACACATATATATGACACTTCCCGTAGGTAGCAAGTTTGAGCTCAATCGGCATTCCCTGGAATTTCCCAGTCAATATTTAGCAAGTTTGAGCTCAATCGGTTCGAGTCTATAAAGGACACACTCATATATATGACACTTCCCGTAGGTAGCAAGTTTGAGCTCAATCGGCATTCCCTGGAATTTGCCAGTCACCAACGCGGCGTAATTTTGGTACATATATAGAGACCAATTGTCCATCGGCTGTCATGTGTAGTAAAGATGTCTTATAAGCCGACATTGCCGTGGGGATGCCCGTTCCTACACGCGTTTTCGATTCTATGAAGTACCCACATATATACACACACATATATATATATATATATATATACGGGAGTCTCAAATTATATAGTAGACTAGCAGGTTAGCCCGCCACTGGCAGCTGTTTCAGAAACATGACATTTTTGTATATGAATTTAATGTTTTTTAAATTTAATATATTTTGTTTCTGAATTGTTTTTTTATTGTTAATTTTTTTTAATTTTAAATTGTTTTAATTAAATTGTAAATTGTTTTAATTAATTTTTTTGTTTCTGGCGGAAAAATTTACCTGTAGAAATCCCCCCTTCCTGGGAACGACAGACAACGCATTCTTTGTTTCGTGAAATCTCTCTACGATAACATTGCATTGAATTTAAAACAAACGCTTCCCGTCGGGAAATCTGTCTGCATAATATTTTGAGTCTGCCGTACCCGTCGTAATGTCGTGAAATCTCTCTGCATAATAGGCGATATTTTTGTATACAAACAATGACGTCACGCGAACACGTGCTATTATTGCTGGTAGGCACAAACGATATAAACAAAGCAGACTCTATGAAATAACACAGTCGGACAAAATGTCACATCACGAAAACAACAAACCGCTTTCGTCTTACTTGAAATCTTTATCACCAGAGGCATTTGAACGATACAACAACAAACTGTGTTATGACAAGGGGACGGAAAAATTGCCAGATCCGTATGGTTTATTCGCAAATTGGGAGGATAATCCGACACTGTGGCCCGATGTTTCCGCGGCTGACATTGTTTTGTATTTGGTAAATTCTCCTGGATTATACACTCTTGACACGATGAAAGCATACAAATCCATGGACGCATATGAGTAAGTACACAATATTTTAATACGTAGTAGCTGTTGTGATACGCATGAATTGGAATTAGATGTTGTATTTTGTTATCATTGAGCGTGACACTCATGCCACGTGGGTCTCCTAATTTCGTTATACCCCGTTTTACTACAACAGTCCAAGCGAAATAATATGCGAGTACATTTGAATTCCACTTTGATATTTTATAGTATATATATAGCTCATATTAACTGCATTATTTGTCGACTGAGGCTGAGCATTCCAAACTAACACGTTTTTAACAAGTGTTTTAATTTTCAATACGTTGACTGACCATGCAGTAATTTTGTACATGTCCTCAAAGAAATCATTAAATAACCGTCATGAAATGATGCAGTTTATCATACACGTAGGTTGCTTTTACATTTTATCAATTTAATAACACTGGGTATTTAAAACAAATTTCAGGTATGTCAAGAGTGGACATGTCAAGACAGTCTACTACCACCACATATCTGAACAGTCACCTTATGGCGCCGTGAAAGCTGATGTTACACCATCTCAGAGATTGTCATTGAAGCCCCATAAGCCATGGGTTTATTTGAACAAAGAAAATGGATCTATCTACACTGCACATTGTACATGTATGGCTGGGTATGTATAAGTAATTTATGAATAACAATAACAATCCTTTATTATAACATTGACTCACAATGAACTGCACATTGTACATGTACATGGCTCCACAAGTTCGTACAATTAATTTCTGAAAAAATAATAATAGTCCTTTATTAAATTGTGCATAATAATAACACTCCTATATTGATAGCATACTACTGTCTTATACATGTACAAATGTACATTCAATATGGTAATCTAATACCCTACATTTGGTAGTTTAAGTTTTTCTCAATTGAGAAGTGACATATAGCACATAAGCCAAATTTTAGCTTAATGTTTTTCTAATATCTTTTGCAGACTTGGGGAGGTTTGCAGTCATGTTGCTGCAGTGCTGTTTAAGGTTGAGATGGGAGTGAGATTGGGGCTGTCGCAGAAATCATCAACCAGCGAGGCATGCAAATGGAACAGCACATTTCGGAAATCTCTTGAACCATCGACTATTGATGAAATACAGACCCTTGTGAACTCAAACAGGAGAAAAGCTGTTGACAGTTTCATCCCAACAGGTAACGACCCATTGCCTGACAGCGCAACTTTAGATGAACTGAAAAGCTTGTGTCCTAATGCAGTATTTTTCACACTCATACCAAAATTGGACCCCGAGGAAACTGATAGTGCAGGAGAGGACAGTTGTGAGTTTCCGGAGTTGTTGACATTATTCTATGACAGCCAATATGCAAAAATGAATCCTGATGAATTGATGCAACAATGTTCTACTGCCTGGAGTGATTATGAATGCACACTACAACAGATAAAAAATGTTGAACTAGCCACTAAAACCCAGGGCACAAATCCAACCTGGTTCAAACACCGGAAAGGCAGAATAACAGGCACAAAAGCCCATCAAATCATGGAATGTGATGTTGATAATATGTATTCTGCTCAACTGATTCAACAAATTGCAGGATATAATACATACGACCTCTCCCGTGTTGAAGCTGTCAGGTGGGGAATGGACAATGAACCAAAAGCTAGAAAAGAGTACATAAGAACCATGTTGCCACAACACAGAAAATTCTCGTGTCAATTGGCTGGACTCAAAATTGATGACCAACATTCATTTCTGGCAGCATCAGCAGATGGACTTGTAATGTGCCAATGTTGTGAACCGGCTGTCCTGGAAATAAAGTGTCCATGGAAATATAAGGATGCAACTATAGAAGAAATCATCGATAGTGACAATTCGTTCTACATATCAAAGGAACTGCTACTGAAACGACAACATAAATATTTCACACAAGTTCAGATGGAAATACATGTTCATACACTAAACATGTGTCATTTTGTGGTCTTTATAAACAAAGACATTCTTATTGTGAAAGTTCCCTATGATGGAGTATTCTGCACGAAACTTGTGGAAAAGTGTTCTTTGTTTTTCAAGAGAAATATTCTGCCAGAACTTCTTACACAACGGTTACTTGATATCACAACTGACAAACTTCCTGAAGCTGGCACAGAGTTGTGGTGTATATGCAATGAACCAGCATATGGGAACATGTTAAGATGTGCTAATTTTGATATATGTTCAATCAGATGGTTCCATTATAAATGTGTGCAGATAAAGCGAAAACCTAGAAGCAAATGGCTCTGCCCTCTGTGCAAAGTGTGATAAATTTACCTATGCAAATCAAATTGACAACTAATAAGATGTACTGCCTGATTTTAGCTTTCAATTTGTGTTGTTGGATTGGATTGTGCATCTTTAGTTCATTCACTGGTTCAATGCAGAAATGCATATACAGTAATGCCCAAAGTAATTGACCACTTAACCACAGCTGAATTATGGGTAATTTTTCAGCATTTAGTCGGAAATATGGCTTGTTGCCATTCATTGGAAAGCTCTATCCACTATAAATGTGGATGTATTGTATGAGCAAGCAATGCAATTACTGCAGTGATCTTGAATTTACTGAGCCATATTTCCGACTAAATCCTGAAAAATTACCCATAATTAAGTTATTCTGCTGTGGTTAAGTGGTCAATTACTTTGGGCATTACTGTATAATGGGCGTACTAGTACAGTATGACTACATGTAGGTTATGTATCAATGGAAATATGTCAAATTACTCAAATTTAACCTTGTTTACATATTAATATTATGTGATCATTTCGAGAAAAACACATTCCAAAAAGTAGCCAGTCACTGAATTCATTGCTATTTGAATGACAATGAATCGCTCTTTATACCGATAATAATAACGATCTTTATTAAATTTAATATAACGCTCTTTATTAAGTTTAGTATTTAACTGCTGAACAATAGAAAATGGAGTACATATACTGATATAATTGAGTTATATAATGTTTGACATATTCACATTGATACATGTCCATATATCCTTGTCAGTCATTTAACCACATATGAAGCTTAAAACTATTAAAGCAGTAAACTAAATTCATATAATATATGTGATGAATTTTACTTTACAAGTTTTCCATGAAAATTGGTTATAGCACTGATGATTGTCATGACATTATTTGCATGAGGCACCATAGACATACTCATCACAGAAGAAATAATGTTAAACTGTTTTAGTCTACCAATGGCTCTTTCGACGTGAATCCTTACATGCGCTATCTTCCGACTTCTTTCAACTTCACGGGCACTAAGTTGTGTTTTTCCTCTTGTAAAATCAGGAATTATGAGTTCTGCATTCCTAAAGTTCACCTCGTCAGCTATTAGAAAACCTCGATCAGCCATCACCTGATCACCATGTTCAATCAAGTCTAAAATTCCAGATCTCTGAGTGATAACCTTGTCCGATACACGACCACCAAAAGCTTTAGATATAAATGAAACGGCACCATTTGGATTTATTCCTACCAAGAATTTGACAGTATTGAAATGTTTGTAATTTGACCACGTATTCGCGCGACCTGTCAAATTTTTTGCTCTTTGAATGAAAACTTCTGTGCAGTCAATTATAACACGACATTTGTTATATGCCTTTCGAAAAACTGATGGTAATGTTCGATGAACATCTGCCTGAGCTGGCCATCTCACGAAACACACTAGCTTTGAGGCAACACCAGGCAAACCTTTATTCAGGATATCAGATACATGACTCTGTGAAATGTTGAATCTGTATGCCAGATCCTGGTGCTTTAGATTAAGTCTTAACTTCATCAGTAACACCATCATCACACAACTTGGAGACAAAACTTTCGAATGTGGCAACACTAATGCACAAAACCGAACCAAAAATTGAAATAATCCATATGTAGGAACACCTGTGTAGAATTTTGTTCTGTTATCAGAATCCAGTTCTCCTAAGAAATCAGCATTAAATTTAACAGACTTCATCTCTTCTCGTAAACTGTTATTTTCCTCGGTAAGCCGCCGGTTTTCCATGAGAATCTGTCTGTTTTCCTCACGTATCTGCACTATCTTCTGGAGGCAGTCATCATGCAAAAAGTCTGAAATAATAATGTATTTTATTTTTTTGTCTGCTAATTTTGATATCTGTTCTAGCAGATGATTCCATTATAAAATGTATAAATGCATGGCATTGATATACTAGTACATGTAATTTGACATTGAATGTAATCCACTACTTCTGTTCGGTGTATATGTAATTCAGTTATACACGTATATGGATATAATATGACCACTTCTTGGAATCCATATGCCACATGTGGATGTCACTTGATACATAATTGAAAATATAAACATATAATATAACGTTACTTCTCATACTGTGTCCGTGCCTCCATAATTTGATATACATATAATTATATTGTTTTGTCATGTTAGAATTTAGTAGGTATATTGTGTCTCATTGTTATTGAAAAAAAGAGGAATAGCTCACCTTGTTTTGGGGAGTGCAAGGAAGAATCAGAAGATAACAGGTAACCTGCACATGCATCGTCGGTTGAAGATTTCAACCCCACACTGGTTGTACTGCTGTCTAGCGTTGATATTCCTGACAGTTCAAGTAGAGCAGAAGATGCTACACATATGTCTAATCGCTCTCTTTTTCGCTGATCACGATCTTTATTTCGCTCATACCTCTTCTTTCTCACTAGTGGTGTAGATGTCAGTCTACTGTCATAACCCAACTGTACGCTTGGAATATAATCTGGGTCCAATGGATCAGAACTCCGCTTACCTGTGAAAAAATTCCACAAATTAATATTGTCGCAATTCAATGTGAACAGAAATTATAATTTTGCTCTGTGATGTACTTTTCACACCATATACTGCATGTAAATGAAAATTATGTAAATGCATGTACCACCTTGTTGTTAAATATAACTTATTTATTTGAGAATATAATTTGTATTTCTTGGTGTATATCATTTGTTAACTTTGTTACTTCTCAACATATATGGAAACTTGAATTATAACACAAATGTCTCTTTTGTGTGATGTCACCGCGGCACATCAGATGTGCTGGCATACCATTAAGTGGGGATTAACAGATGGTATTTCTGTGTAATGATCTCGAGTTTCACATATCATTCTGGGAATAATGTGTGCAATGACCATGGGGCAGAGATAGATAGTGTGACATCATTGTTTAGAATAGAGGGCACATCCTGTTATCGATTACGTAAAACAATAAAACACGTTTGAAGGAAATGTGCAGATGGATCGCATTACATCAGAAGTATCATCTAAACATTTTATTGGTATACCATGTGTGAATGTTCATAACATGAACTAATCGATACAAACACCCCTGTGTAATTAATGTTGGAAACTTTCTAACTGAGTAATCTAATTGAAGCAAGAGTTGGAAAATATGTGACTGTTGTTTTACAAACAATAAATTTCCCACTATTTACTGACTGGAAACTCAACTATGAGCACAGTTTCAACCTATGTTCTGTTCAGTGTGAAATGTCTAACCAAACAAATGACAATATAATGTTGTGTCAATCGTGATATTTTTTATCAATTCAGTGAACAGTGAGCCACCCCCTTCCCCTTCTTGTCACGCCCCATGTACCTAGAATATTATACCAATTGTTCAATTTGAGGGCTAAACAGTAATACCACTGGCATACACTAAGTAATGATCTTTGCATGGTGTAGAGTTTTGACTTAAATTTACGCTAGGCGTTTTAGTGCAACGAAATTAGGAAAGTTTGTGAGCTTCGCGCACCATTTAGTGACCATGACAATCACGATTATACACTGATAATACTCACCTGATATGAAGTGGTCACCACACACACGTGGATCTTTCTCTTTCTTCGGATGCCAGTCCTTATTTTGATCCGATTCAAACACTTTCCGACGTATCGCATTTAGCCACAATTCTCGTAATTCCAGATATTTTTGCTCATTTGGCAAACGAAAAAATGATCGGTCAACATTTTTGTCGAATCTGTTGGAGCATCCAACAACTACACAACTTTTCCCCGACTTATATTTGCGTTTTCTCTTTGGTTTTGCGTTCATTGCTATCGGATACTCGAATGTATTTAGAATGAGAAAGCACTGCGGTGCCATGATTGTGCCTACCAGCTGGTTTGTTTATGTTTTGACACGTGACTTGTGACGTCACCAAAATATCGCCTATAGATAACATTGCATTGAATCTGTTGTTGGCATTCAGGGCTTCGGATCGTTGTTGTTGGCATCACGGCTCTCCGAAAACTCTCACATTGCCGAAAACGTGTATTTAGTAATATCGTTGTTGTTGATATTTACGGTTTGGGGGCTATTTTCTTATTTAGCAAGTTTGAGCTCAATCGGTTCGAGTCTATAAAGGTGACACACTCATATATATGACACTTCCCGTGGGTAGCAAGATTGAGCTCAATCGGCATTCCCTGGAATTTCCGTTGTTGTTGATATTTACGGTTTGGGGGCTATTTTCTTATTTAGCAAGTTTGAGCTCAATCGGTTCGAGTCTATAAAGGACACACTCATATATATGACACTTCCCGTGGGTAGCAAGTTTGAGCTCAATCGGCATTCCCTGGAATTTCCCGTAGATTGGCAGATTCCAGTAGCTTTATAACGGTATATATTCTGGGGAGAAATCTGATGCTATATTCATGATTATCTGGGATGATTTCGGTATATAATTATCTACTGTAAAAACAAAGCGCGCCATCCGTGCTCGCAGGGTTGGTCAGAAACAAATGTTTTTTAAATTTAATGTATGTTCCGTATATCTCTCTGCAGATGCAAATAACGTTGAATGGCAAACAGACGCTCTTTATAGAGATGCGTCAAAAACAAACGCTCATTAAATAATCACTTGATTAACCCACGCCGTGCCTTTGCGGTGATTTGAGATTGGAGAACGGGTGCTCTGAGCTTCTCTAAACCGTGACCACTGTCGTGTCGGTGGGATTTGACACTTACATACTAGTAGGAAGTTTGAGCTCAATATGTACACGCGTTTTGGATTCTATGAAGTACACACACACACACACATATACGAAGTCTCAAAATATATAGTATAGATTGGCAGATTCCAGTAGCTTTATAACGGTATATCTGGGGAGAAATCTGATGCTATATTCGTGATTATCTGGGATGATTTCGGTATATACCAAAGGTATATACTGTAAAAACAAAGCGCGCCATCCGTGCTAGCAGGGAATAAATTTCGAGCGATAACGTTTGCGTAAATACGAAATTGTGAGTGTTGGTTTGTAACTGGGATTTCTGAGAAGCATTATGCCTATAACTACCCCCCCCCTAAGCCCTGACCTAAGTGTCATACATACTATAACAATGATGTTGTATGAGCTCCAATAAATCTCCCCGCATAGGCAAGCACTCAACGTTCCCGTATAACTCTGCAGCTGCTAATAACGTTGAATGGGAATATAGAGATGCGTCAAAAACAAACGCTCATTAAATAATCACTTGATTAACCCACGCCGTGCCTTTGCTGTGATTTGAGATTGGAGAACGGGTGCTCTGAGCTTCTCTAAACCGCGACCACGGTCGTGTCGGTGGGATTTGACACTTACATAGGAAGTTTGAGCTCAATATGTACACGCGTTTTGGATTCTATGAAGTACCCACACACATATATACATATATATATACGAAGTCTCAAAATATATAGTACTAGAAGGTGACCCGACTTCGTCCGGGCTTTGACATTGAATTGACCATTTTGAAGGTCAAGGTCAGGTGGGGTCACGATTTGACCCGTCCAAAACACTCCCTGGAAACAATTACCACTAAGTATCAAATTTCGTCAAAATCCGTCTGGCAGTTTACCAACACCAACACCCCAAAAATGGTGGAAATTGGCCCAGCGGATACCGGGAAATCGGCCCAGCGGATACCGAGATACCCTATGTATCAAATTTCGTCCGTAAAAATCCGCCAGTTTTACCCGATTTGATTTCCACTAAAGTATATAAAAGCGCCTCATATACACACGCTCGTTAATTATCAAGCTTCAACGTAAAGATAAATTAGCATTGTGTAGTAAATTTTAACTAATTAGTTGAACAATGTCGATGTTGTTGGCATTGACGGTTTGGGGCCACCGGTAGATTCCAACAGCGAAATAGCATTTCAGCTAAATGGATTCTTGGATGAGATTCCAGACCCGCGGGGTAAATGTAAACAACTTTAGCCTATGCGTGGTGTAAATATACAAAAAATAAATCTATCGACAATAGACCTAAGAATATCAGCTGTAACAAAATTTATATATCAGAAATTGTAAATGATTTATTTTGGGATAGATACACGATTCTTAATAGCCTGCAAATTGACAATATATATTGTAAATGTTATAATTTTGGGGAAAGTACACGATGCGTAATTGCCTGCAAATTGCGTACATTCGTCAACGTATGGATATAGAGTTATCCTCCCTGCATCGCAGTGCTAAATTCTGGCGTGTTAGCACTGCGGATCCCGAGATATGAGTTTTGAAGGTCAAGGTGACGCCGCACGGACAAATGGACGGGCCCATGTTCGTTCCCGAGTCGAATTACGTGTCGGTACCAAGTTTGGTCGAAATCGGTCCAGCCGTGTTCGAGTCCATCGCGAACACACACACACACACACACACACAGATCTTCCAAAATATATAATAGATAGATAATGCATTACAAGACGAATATGGTTTCAGTGGCATCTGTCATAAATTCCTGACAAACTCCAAACAGCGTTTGCCAGCTTTCTTTATATTGTTATCAGTGGTGCAGCAATAACAATATTTTTCTGCATGTCATGTTGTCACCCGTCATTTTGGACTGCTGATGACTTAAAGGGGCATATATGAGCAATAAAGAGCATTCCTTATCAGCTTAGAGTAGGAAAATTGGTACACCTGGTCACATAGCCAGGGTAATGTCACGGGATAGGTGCCTTTGACCTCAGACGACTGAAAAGGGGACTGATAAATTGCTTGATTAATAAAGAAATTAAGTAGTTTTCTGTGTAGGTCCATCTAAACTGTACACATCCTGAGATAGGCTTGGCGTAGAAAGCCATTAAAATACAACTCAGTTTTTCCCATAATGTATGAGGGTTAAAGGGACTCAAAAATCATCGCCACCATGTTGTTGTTGTTGAAATCAGCTATTCACTGCCTGTTCCTAACGCTTCTGTAAACTGCATGCATGGTTTATCTCCCCTGATTGCTATAAATAGATTGGGGGTATACCTCATTGTCTGTGTTTTGTCAGTGACAGCAAGCATGGTTTCAGGATATCGTTAGAAAAAGACGATATATATTGAGCTTAAATTGGCAAAATGCGATCAAATAAGACGTTTTCGTCAGCGCGAAGATGCCGAAAAATCCGCCATGGATTTTGGGATGTGAATGTCAGTTGTCACACTCACAGTGGATTTCCATGCAAATCTGCGGAGCAAAATTCTGAAAGTTACGGAGAACTTTGCACATACATGCATACTTCTCAGTCTTCGAGTGTGGCTTGATGTGGTACTATAAGAAACAGCAGGTATTTATCTGGTGGGTCCGCTTTGTAAATTATAACATTTTGCAATAAATATATTTTTGATAATTTTTTTCTGGAATTACATCACTTGACCTACATATTAATTTGTCAGATTTGAAATATCAATATTGAATATAAAATTCAAAAATAAATACACCCACATCTATACAAGTTCCAATCGGACCTGCCAGATAAATACCTGTTGTTTTCAATACCACATCAAGTCACACTCAGAAGTATGCGCAACTCTAGTTAACTTCAGTCATGTACGTAGTGCGTATCCTTCCTTGCTGGAAGCAGCAATCTGCGAAAGCGGTCATGTTGACTTAAAGAACAAATACAGACGAGATGATGGATCAGTCACAAGCATGCTGTTTGAGGTAAAGCTACCACCCCTCGAAGAATGAAGGAAAGAACAGTGACTGGTTCAATACCACAAAATAGTCAAGGGGTTGGTTTCAGCCCTGCCTAAAGCCTGATTTATCTAGAACACGAGAAGAAAGACAAAAGGGAAATACAGCCAACAAAATTTTAGGACTGTGTCAGTCAAAATCCGGTGGAGAAGGAGGTGTGTAACAACACAGAATCGTTCCAACTTCTGCGTACCAGCAGCTCACAATACGAACACTCCTTCTTTGTTAAAACAACTGTGGAATTGAACTACCTGGAACAGTCGGTTGTTGATGTCGGTGATATTGACGGTTTTCTATCTGCTCTGCGAGGGGAACAACAGTATGGAGTGTTTTCAACAATGCTAACAAGGAGCTATTGCTTAAATATTTAAAAATTATGCTTGTTTATCATATATAATAAATTATTTTTCAATTATTTCGCTTGCTGCTTATATTTATACTCCAAAATAATTTTGGATGGCTCAAACAACAACATTATCATTGCATATATTAAGTACTATATGGGAGATTAATCTAACATTTAATGGCTGATTACCCTTAAACGTAACTCCATTACGCTTAAGCATAATTGGTTTGTATTGCCTTGCAACGTTTTATGTAATGGTAGGCCTCCATGTATCTAACTTAGTAAGGTTTAATGTTCTGGGCGGATGGTAAGATTACTAGCATCGTAATTGACTGCATCAATTTCAGCTTCAGTGGAGTTTTTTTAATTCTATTACGCTTTACTTTAGCGTAAATGCATTATGTGTGATCGTAAATGAATTACGCATAAGCATAATGTAATACGCTTAAAGTATGGTAAAATGGAAATCTAAATTACACTTAGGCATTGCGCATTAAGCTTAAATTTATGCTTAAGCATAATGAATTACACTTAAGCGTGATTAGCAATTAAATGTGAATTTGGCCTCCCATATGTGTACTATTGTTGTTTCGTACACTTTGCCCCACGTGTTTGGTTGTTTCGCACCATATATTTGGCCATTTCTCACCACATGTTTTGTCGTTTCCCACAACTGTCATGCGTTGCTTTTGAAAAAATACTTTGAAAAAGAACATACAGTAATACCCAAAGTAATTGACCCCTTAACGACACCAGGATTATGGAAAATAATTCAGGATTTAGTTGGAAATATGGCTTGTTGCTATTCGTTGGAAAGCTCTCGTCGAGAGCTTTCCGATGAATGGCAACAAGCCATATTTCCAACTAAATCCTGAAAAATTACCCATAATTCTGCTGTGGTTAAGTGTCAATTACTTTGGGCATTACTGTATTAAGTTATCTGATGACAACGCGCCAATTGGACACATTTTTTTTTTTTTTAAATCCCAAATTGTGACAACAAAGTTAACGTTATTTAAAAAAAAACATATCAATAGACCCAGTCTAAATCAAATTAGACCATGTTTCATTTCTTTCTTACGAGTCTGGATATCTATCAGACTGCAATATACCTTATACTAAATGATACGATTCATCCAGATTATACCGGTATGAAACTGGCCACTTGGAAGGAAACATTTATGGGGGGGGGGAGAGACAACCCCACTGTGACATCGTCGCCACCTCCCTGACAGTCTGAAGTTAAAATGAACCTGGTTTCTCTATGGATGAGTGATTCACTGATAATTGTTACGTTTGGCCTCTCATAACAAAATGCATATATACACAAGCGTATGGTAATAGCGTATATGAAGACTGGAGAAAATTTCATACTAAAATAGGTTATCAGTACATACATGTGTACATGTATATACCAATCACATGTATATTGAGTTTAAAAAAAAAGTTTCTGAACCCCTTCGGTTGTAAATAGAATGCACTCAGTGATTCTGACTTCAAACTTGTGCCTCCTAATTATATAGGTTGATTGAGTTGAAAGGTTAGAAAATCAGTGCCCTCTCTTGAAATTATTTCTTAAGGAATAATCTCTGTTTCATATTTTGATTACAGTTTAAAGATGGTCTATATATTCTTATTACAAGTTTTATATATTTTCCTGGGTATAAAATAATGTCCGGAAATGCTTCTATCAATTACTGTTCATTCTATTTTGAATTTTCTGGTATATATACTAGTATACCTACAAATAATTTGAGACATTTTACTGCTTGAGGAAACGTTCGGAGCATAGCAAGCAGGAAAATAGTAAAAAAAGATTGTCCCAACTGATTATCAATCAGTTGTAATATTAAATGATAGAAGCATTTCTGGACTGGTGTCTTTGACAACTTGACTTATCATTATTATTTTATACCCTAGAAATTATAGAAAACAATTTAGGAACAGATGATCCATCTTTAAAGGTAGTACTCAATCCGATAAAACTCCTCTCAATTACTATTTCAATGGCTTCGGGGGTCAAAAATATTTGATTCGAGTCGAGGAAGTCACCCATCAAAGCTCAGATTTGTTAGATATCAATTTTAGAAATCTATTATTTTTCATTATCGGGAATACTTTCTGGCCCAGAACTCAGTCAAAATTGCGTTATTATTACCACTTGATTTTAGAGTTATCCATCCTTGTCTGTTTGAATAGATTTTGGTGTACACATCCCAAGCAGATTACGGCAGTTGAAGGCAATTATTAGTACTCATCTAGAGTAAATAACAAATTTCAAAAATCAATATCTAATAACTCTGAGCTTTGTTTGATGGGTTCCTCGACTCGAATCAAAGCCATTGAAATAGTAATATAGGACCCTCTAATCGGATTGTTGTTGTTGGAATCTGTTGAGATGGGGACCCTCTGTTCGGATTGAGTACCTTTAAGCCAATCGAGCAAAGTTGATCTATTTCTCCATGTTCTTCTAATAGGTGATGTTTTTATCGAATATATTTGCACATTTTACCCACTGCCGCACTGCGAGTGCATTGGTCCCTTTAATATTTCATGTAAAAGTGGTGAAAACTGTAATATTAAACAAGAACAATAGCTTTAGTTAACACAAAATTCACTGAAATATTTTCACAGTGGGGTTTCTGTGAGGAAAAAAATAGTTTTTTTCCTAATAGAATCTCCACATATATATTCAGACAGACAGATGGGGAGGGGTGTTGAAAAATGCTTGGGGGGAAACAGTTGTAAAGAGGGAAAGAAATTGGTTGCGGGGCTGGGTGAATTGCAGAAATGGTCAAAGGTAAAAAAAGTAACATACGTGTCTGAATATATATTAACACCCACCCCCCCCCCCCCTCCAGAGCAAATTGAAATAATTTAAATCCATATACCCTGCTTTTCTCATGGCTTTTTTTGGTGTTTTGGTGAATAAAATTAACTTATGACTGAGATTAATCCTTCAGTCTTGATACTTTTCCAAAAATGACATTTTTTGGTATTTTTGTCTGTTTAACAAATGTTGGGGCATAAATAGAAAAAAAACAATCAGCAGAGAGTGCACTGGCTTAGAAGTTCAATACAAGTATTGTTAGCTTAATGCATTCTCTTATATATGCAAGGCATCCTATGGGAGACTCGCATATATAAGAGAATGCATTGGCACAGGTTTTCAAAAAAATTCATGAAGCTCCAGTTATGGAAGGATTAATCATAACTAATGGTCTCCCATATGGCACCTTGTATATATAAAAGAATGCACTGGCTTGCATAGTCAAGATAAATGTTTTTAGGTCAATGAATTCTCTTAAATATGTGAGTCTGCCTATGGGAGACTGGCATATATAAGAGAATGCATTGGTATAGTGTTTTTGCAAAATTTCAGGAAGCTCCAGTCATGAAATGTGCAAAATTATTTTAACTTTCCTCTTAGAACACTTTAAATTGTTAAAAGATAGCATCGCAAGGTGTTTGGAAATCCCTTCAGTTTGTAAGTCTAACACACAATTTGTTCAAAAATAGTTTTGTCTTCATCATAGACTAATAAAGAAATCATGTTTTGTACACAATCTACATTGTAGTCAGAAAGTTACTAAAACAATGAAAAGGCTGTTAATTTTTTTTTCTAGTTTTTGAAATATCTGATCATCATATATTGAATTTGGCTCAGTGTGATACACTCCCATTCTTGAAAACACACAACTTGAAAAATCCTTACTCTTACAGATGGATTAATAATTATCTCTTTCTGTAACAATTATTTTATAGTTTCCTGTGTATAACATAATAAATATGAATCGAAGACCCTTGCCTGGAAACACTTCTATCAATTAGAATTATAATAGTATACAATCAATTTCCAGTATTTTAATGGTATCTCCGGCTTATTTTTATGGTTTTATAACCAGTAAACTATACAACACATGTTAGAGGAAGAGATAATCCATCTTTAGTGAATCCGGAAATTTGTAAATGATTAAATTTCTTCTGTAAAGCCAGGTAAAGCAGGAAAATAAAATCTACAAAACATGCAGTTGGAAGGACTTGGGAGACTCAAATATATAATATAACCATTTCTTGATGGGAACTGCGCTGGTGGAGCAATGAATCATGTGCCAGTGCATTCCCTTTTTTTGCAGATACCATACTAGGTAGCCTCACATATATAAGAGAATGCACTGGCTTACAAGGTCAAGGTAAATATTGTTAGGCCAATGTAATGTATTCTCTTACATATTCTAGGATCCCTACTGGAAACTACCATATATAAGAGAATGCATTAGCACATGGTTTTTTTGCAATATTTCCAATGCTCCAATCATGGAAGGGTGAATGCTGCTCCCATAATGAAAGGGTTAATTGATTTTATTCCAAATAGACATTTTTTGTTGTAATTAGTTTTAGTTCAGACCCTCCAGGTTTGGTATTTTGTCTCATAAATGAACCACATACAGTAATGCCCTAATTAATCGACTGCTTAACCACAGCAGAATTATGGGTAACTTTTCAGGATTTAGTTGGAAATATGGCTTGTTGCCATTCATCGGAAAGCCATATTTTCGACTAAATGCTGAAAAGTTACCCATAATTCTGTTGTGGTTAAGGAGTCAATTATTTAGGGCATTACTGTACTATGATGGTGGTGGTTCTGCTGAGTTTAGTAAGGCCAAATCAAATTAATGTTCTGTTTCTGAGACACTGCCACTTCATTATTATATGGGAGAGATTTCCGATGAATGGCAACAAGCCATATTTCCGACTAAATCCTGGAAAGTTATCCATAATTCTGCTGTGGTTATGGAGTCGACTAATTAGGGCATTACTGTAGCTTTGATTACTCTGACTACTGATGGTATACATGTACTAGCACCTGCCATAAATCATGAATAACAGAGGTGAATCATGAGTACCGGATACAAAAAATATAGGATAGAAGCCATGGTTTTTTCACACTATTATAAATATGAAAATAATTACATTTTTGCTGCTGAAGTATTGTCCATAACTCCAGCTCATCAAGAAGTATGAGACTGAATTATATCAAAATATGTCATTTTGACAAAAAAATCACAATATCACAATTGACTGTCACTAGCTGTGATAGACTTGCAATTGAATTTATTAATTGAGTAATTGGCAATCATGAATATTTTTGTGGGACAAACCCCAGCTTCTGGCATGATTTAGTCCTTGTTTAAATTATTGTTGAATGTTGGGTCAACAGCCTGGAGCTATCTAGTTGAAATTGAAGAAACCCCCTCCCCTATATCATGCCATGAATCTTTACTCTGCTTAGCGCCTGTAGAGATCTTATTCCATCAGTACAAAACTTGGGAACTTTTTTATGTTTTGATAGGGAACTTTATAACATTGAACAAACAAGACAGGGAACATATTTCTTTGTTTATAATTGTTCCTCGATAATCAACTTCAAAGTATGGGTTGGTCCCAGCTCGAAAATGCATGCTGTTTGTGGCTTTAGTGAGCTGATATCACAAAAGCACTGAATTAATTACCGTGGGGAAATTCCATGATTGTAAGTGAGAATAGCAAATTCACCCATCAAGTCTGTTAAATAATGTCATCTCGAGCTGGCACTTTCGCCTTATGAATAAACTGTTAAGCGACAGGTATTAACAAAGAAATATATTCCCGTGTTATTTTTTCAGCTTTATAAGGTTCCCTATCAAAAAGTTCCCAGGTTTTTCACTGGTACAATATGATATCTACAGGCATTAGCCTCTGGGAGGCCAAATTGCCATTTAGTAATGAAGTGCGCTTAAGCGCAATTAATTGCACTTGAGCGCAATTAATTGCACTTAAGCACAAATAATTACACTTAAGCAGAATTACTTGAACTTATCATTGTTCTTAAGCGCAATCATTGATCTTAAGTGCAGTCGATTGCGCTTAAGCATAGTAATTTCTACTAATTTGTTCTTGAAAACATAATTATTTGTGCTTAAGCGCAATCAATCTTGCTGTGCGCAATCAATTGGCTAATCTTAAGCGCATTTCATGGTTATATGTAACTATTATATAAAACACCCCTGGTGAATAAATAGGTTTATCCATAACTCAACCTTAGTTCTTACTGACATATCACCTCTTGTTTTCATTAGTTTGGATGGGTAGGGAGCAAGTCTAAGTTCTTTATTGATATGGTAGACTCGCGATAGCATTACCTTCTGTTTTAGTTCAGGCAATTCGTGATAGCATTGACTTCTGTATTAGTTGGTGCAACTTTGATTTTCGAGTATATACCGGTATACATGTGCACCATATGAGGGAAGCAGGTCCTCAGTGACACCATATTCGCGCTACAGTTTATGACATGGACATACTATAGATCTGTGCAAGAGACGCTGATTTAATAAAACTACCAGAGCTCGAGGAGTGAGACACCAAAGCTCCCGGAATGAAACACATATTTTTGGGACAGGGATGCTGATAATATGACAATATTTAGGGTTTTTCACCCGATTTAAGTCAATAAGTACACCATATGAAGTGAGCAAACCCTCATATAATGACACCACATTATTGCTATATGACCATAGCTATGGCCCAAATCTGTGCAAAAATTCTTTAAAAAAATTATATTAAAACATACTAGAGGAGACATCCATTTTTTGGATATAAGGGATGCTGATAATTATATGACATTATGGATTATCTTTGATTGTTGCACACATACAGTTAGAGGTAACTGTACTAGGCTTATTTAAAAAGGTTAAAATTAGCACATGCTCTTCTTGTGATGCTAGGCGATACTCCAGGTTATGACAATTAATATTTTATGGGTAGGTTAGATAGTAGTTACAATTAATTGCACTTGAGCGCAATTAATCATGCTTAAGTGCAACTCATAATGCTTAAGCATGAATGCCCTATTTGTACTTAAGCACAATATTTTATCGCACTTATGCACAATCGTTTGCCCTTAAGTGCAATAAATTTAGCTTAAGCGCATTCAATTGCTCTTAAGCGCAATTCAATATAAATGTGAATGTGGCCTCTCATAATCATATTACCCAGAGTAGAGATCATTCATGGCATGATCTACACTTTCCCCAACAAAAAAATATATCTAATATTGGGCCACACATTTTGAAATTAGTCATTTTAATACTATAGGGTCACTGTTGAGACTTGTTGAATTTGAATCTGCAGGGCCTGTATGTAGTCAGTGTAGGCCTAATGCAGCCAGTCCAATCCAAAGCCATACATGCATATATAGCTTAGTACATTTCAGTGTAAAATTGCACTTGCTACATGTACATTTGTCTGACGCTATCGACCCACACTGTTTTTTTTTAATCTGCGTGTTTGAACGATTGGTTCTCCAACAGGTCCCATTGAGACCCGAGTCACTCGGCTCCTTGGTCATCAGGCTGAGAATTCCCGCTGTTGACAATATTCAATTACAATGTCAACAACACACGAACTTATTCGAAACGAGTTTTGACCAGTTTTCCAGGCAATAATCGTTGAATTCATATGTGACGACCCAACATTCCCATTCAACGCACAATACACCGAGTTAAAACTCCGATAATCTAATTCAAATATACGTTCTAACTAGGTTTTAATTAATTTACTTCGTCTTGAGAATGAGAGTGGATTTATTATTCCCAAGAAGTAAAAACAATCGTATCAAATTGGTGACGAAAGGTCGCCGACCAATCGGATCGCGCGGATTGGAATTGTGGCTAAAAATAGTTATCTGCGGGATTCCGCCGTATATATATATATTATTGCTTCAGTCAATCGGGGTATATTGGTGAAGATTGTTGTGTCACTTTAATTAAATGTGAATGTTAACATTAACACCTTGATCCAAGAAGCTATACATCACAGCATTGATTTCAGTATCATGGGACAGTTAATAATAGCGGTAATCATTAAGAACATTGTTGCCATCACATTAATTCCTATTCCTATCAAGACACATTACAGCTTAATTTAATGATAGTGAAATCCCTCAAACCAATTAACCTCCACATAATAACCACTCCAGTATGATGCATGCCTGAATTGCAGAATGAAAGACATCTTCGCCTCATTGGCAATTGATCAATGACAAAAGAGCAAATTGAACAGTGCTCCAAAGCATGCAAACTCTCTCCCAAAGGAAGCCATTTTCATTTTACGAATGCGGTAGCAGATTGAGGAGTAGTCCCTGAATTGCACACTCAGCTAATTACTACTGCCAGGTGTTGGAAGGGTTAAAACAAACCAAAAATGTAATATTGTTATATGTATTGAAAATCATAAATAATAAATTCCTTGTTTAGTCAATGAAACTTGTTGAACGCTGAGGACCCTTGGTTTAAGTTACAGAGGTCCATATTGCTGGATCTCCCAAGGTGGAAGCTGACACTCTGTCATGTGACTTTAATTACAGACTGAGTGGCAATTAAATCCCACACAATTTCAAATTATTAGCAGTTGCTTGGAAACATTTGACATTGTCATGTTTGCATCAGGTATAAATTTCCAATAAAGCCAGACAAGTCATGGAAACTGGACCCTGGTGACCTGTCTATTGATGCATTCTCTATATCTTGGGCACATATTGCAATATTTGCCCTCCTATCAGTCTCATTTCACAAGTGACACGTGATTTGACTGATAACACTGAATGCAAATTAACCCCATGCAATTTCAACTTATTAACGATAGTTTTGGTCATTTGACATGTTTGCATTTCTCTCTGCTGGGTAAATTTGCACTGTCATGTTTTCCCTCCTTTTAGTCTTTTTACGAATGTAGTGGGCAAAATATTAGCCAACAATACTACAGTGCTTCTAGTGGTTCGTCATTGCACACAAACATTATTTGGCTGTCGTTCTGGGGATCCCTTCATCGTCAACATGTTCCACAGGAGGGCCGTGACATAATTGCTGCATCATGGCTAGAAACCATCTAAAAAATAATATGTGAATGCAGCACAAAAATGGATCACTTTCGGTCTTGAAGAAATTGTACTACTGTGGTCGACATCCTTTAGTGGTTACCACATCACAAGACCACCAATGCCTAACAAGAAAACCATAATCAGAAATGGTAACGCCCTCAAGATCATATTATTAGGCATAAATATACATGTAAATTATAATATAAAATATATTGGTTACATGAATTCCGTTAAAACAACTATTCCTTCAAATTATTACAAAAAACTACGGCTTATTACTGCAGGTTTCTCATTCACCACACCAGAATGCCTCTAAATCCAGATAAAAAATTGGAGCCATTGTGTTCCCGCCATAAAATCTTCAAGAGTGGCCCAGCCATTGTTTATACATAAACATCGAAAGCAATCAACGCGGTCATAATAGTTATATACTGCAACTATCAGACATCCAGCGAATACACACCCCATGAAAACCTGAAATGTGTAGTCTTGCGAGATATCCCATCGCTATGGCTCAATTTGACATGGCCAGATTGGCCTTCCTACAATATCAGATAACAATAAAGCTTCTAAAATCATCGGCATAGTCAATGGAACTTTCACAAACTTGGACAGCGACACATTCCGATCGCTCTACATAAGCATGGTCAGACATATCATCGAATACTGTAACTCTGCATGGAACCCACATCATAAATATAAAAGCATTGTGTTAGAGAAAATACAAAGAAAAGCAATGAAACTAGTTCGTCAAATCAAAACTCTATGCTACCGAGACCGAATGATAAGACTCAATCTGATGTCGAAGATTTAGAGGAGATCTAATCGAGGTATAGAAACTGTGGTAAGGTCATCATTACAATATCAATGCCTGTGACCTATTAGAAAGAAATTCACCAGGAAGAACAAGAGGACATAATACAAAGCTATAGATGCGCACTGTTAACAAGGACATAGGAAAATATTTCTTCATGCAAAGGGTGGTAAATAGCTGGAACTCTCTGCAAGACTTCGCTGTTGAGGCTCCAATACTTGATCAATTCAAAATATACATAGACTCATTCTTCTATTATATAAAACTAGCAGGTGACCCGACATCATCCGGGCTTTGATCTTGAATTGACCATTTTGAAGGTCAAGGTCAGGTTAGAGGCGCGATTTGACCCGTCCAAAACACTCCCCGGACAAAAGTACCCAAGGTATCAAATTTCGTCGAAATCCGTCAGTTTTACCCGATTTGACCTTTAATTGAATTCAAGGTGAAGGTCACCTCGGGCGGAAAAACTGACCCGATGAAAATCTCCCCCATTCCTAGGAACCCCTAAGTACGAACACAGACATAAGGATCACACAACACGCTCATGTCTGGACACAGACACAACACGCTCATGTCTGGACACAGACACGCTCTTTATCAACAACACTGCAGATACGAACGCTCTTTAACTATCACGCGATTAACCCCACAATTCCAAGACGGCAGCAGTGGGAATGGAGAATGAGTGCTCGGAGCTTCTCAAAAGCAATGCGACGACACTTCATCTGGGTTCTTACCCTTAGATAGGAAGTTTGGTCGAAATCCGTCCAGCAGTTTTCCCGGCCATAGCTAACAGACAAACAGAAGTCCCAAAATATATATTAGATACGAGTTCGACAACAAGTAATATGTTCAAGTGACTAACAAGAAAATATCGAATGACGATACATATATTTGTAAACAAACATTGCAAATAATGTTATTGGGACAAAAATTCGCAAGACTTGTTCCGTATTATGATGATGATGATTATGGTGGTGGTGATAATATAATTGATAGAACAAACCACTAGTATGATGATCGTGTCGTTATTTGATTAAAATACGTATCAATTGACATATACGCACCCGTTCCCTCATTAAAGTCAACATATTTCTACCATTTTAGGGGACCTCCGCGAATTCGGGGATCTCAGCAAATGGACCTCCGCAAATAGGGACGTACTGCTAATTGTCACACCGATCAGCACCTAGTTAAAAGGAACTGGTGGCTGACTTGGCTGTATCCGACTAACCTCTTTAAAAATACGTATCAATTAAGATATACGCACCCGTTCCCTCATTAAAATCAACATATTTCGACCATTTTAGGGGACCTCCGCGAATTCGGGATCTACGCAAATGGACCTCTGCAAATAGGAGACCTACTCCAAATTGTCACACCGATCAGCACCTAATTATCGAACCGGTGTCTGACTCGGCTGTCTCTGACTACACTCATTAAAATAAGTATCAAATGACATATACGCATTTTACAAAGTATCTTTTTCATTTCTTCTATATGTAATTGGCATAGCTTATATCACAAACCAAAATGACATAACAACTACACCTTTTACCGGACTCGGGGTCGCACTACAACTTTTAATGCATCCCAAAACAACCGGATTCGGGGTCGCACTTCAAATTTTAATGCGTCCCAAAAAAACATAATCTATAAATAAAACGCCCAGCGAACCATAGGTATCTAGAATTTGTACATTAGTATACACCCGAGGGCATAATGAAAGTGTCAATGACACTGTAGCTCAACTTGTATGGGGGGATAATTTCATGTGTTACAGTCAATGGAGCGATTAGGAATGCGGAAAGTTGAAATGTCTAAGTAATACTAGATATCAACATGAAGATATATATATATATATAAAATATATATAAGTAAAATCCATGATGGCTGCTGGCAGTCATGTTTTCCAATGAAATTAAAAAAAGTTTCATAGCTCCCATCTAGTGGTCACCCCGAAGATCAATATAAAGTTTGGTGATGATTGGATGATGGATGCGGTCTCTAGAGTGTGCCAAAGGATTTAGTCATGCAAAGAATAAATACAAAATGGCTGCCGGTGGCCATGTTTTTTTAATGAAATTCGGAAAAATTTGATGACTCCCATCTAGTATCTAGTAGTCATTCAAAAGATCCATATGAAGCTTAGTGATGTTCGGACATGTGATGTCGTTTGCAGGGTTGTGCCAAATTTAAGTAAGTCATACAATGAGTAAAATATGAGATGGCCACTGGCGGCCATGTTTTTTAGCGAAATTCATAAAAATTTAATGGCTCCCATCCAGTGGTAATTCAAAAGATTCATATGTTTGGTGATGATCAGATGAAGGATTTAGTCATGCAAATTGCAAAGAGTAAAATACAAGATGAGGGAGGTGGCCTGTAGGGTGTGCAGAAGGATTTAGTCATGGTACTTGCAGGAAGGAAAAAAACTGGAACAATGTAAAAGAAAACGAACGACATGAATCTGCCGTAATCCACCCTCAGCGAGAGGGACTTGCTGCATTTCCAGGGACTTCCATTATTGAACGACACAAAGATATTTTATACAAAAAAATGTTCCATATAAAATCAATATTAATTGATAGATGCATTTCCGGACAGGGGTCTTCGATTTGTATTTATTATTTCCTACCCAGGAAAACTATATAGATCATGTTACAGAAGAGATAATCCCCTTTAACATGGGCAAATTTCACATCTGGCATCTAGATCATGATAAAAATTGTTGTTTACGGGCGCACAACAATGATTATGATCACCGTATGAAACTTTCTCTGTTGACAAAAACTGACATTCAGTGGCGGATCACCAATATCAGAACTCAGAATGGTTCATTGCTTCACTTAAGACCCATTTCCCGAATCATTACAACTGATTCATCACTAATTGGTTAGGGCGCAACTAGAGAGGGTTTTATAATGGCAAGCGATGTTTGGACACAGACTGATAAGTCATATCACATTAATTCCCTAGAATTAAAGGCCATCTTCTTGGGTCTTTCAGCGTTAAGTGCTGACCTAAGATGATAACACAACGGAATGGACTCTCCATCCTGATATTTTCCAACAACTAATCTCTCTCAGGATGGACTGGGTACCAAGCAGAGCTGTTAAGTTTCATGGATTGTCTGTGAGACTCCCCGATTGTCATAGGTAAAACCTCGAAAATACGGAAGAGCACCGATTTCTCCCGCATTTGCAGATGTTGTAACATCAAGAGTAATTTCATATTCATCATCATTCAGTACTATCAGCAATGAGTCCATTGAGACTAATTAATTTTCACACTCTTTGTAACCATGCAAGCTGTTGTTATAGTATAGACATTAGATTTAACAACACGACTTATGATTACATAGGCAAGCGTGCATGACAATGTCTGAGGTAAATCTTTGAGATGAGTATTGTTGAAACGATCATTAAATTAGTCGGTCCCAAGATCTGATAGTCTGTTAATCGGGAAAAAATATTGGAGTAATGATGCAACAAAATAGCTTAAAAAATATACGAAACGAAAGTCGCGACAAGGTGAGATGGTAAAGCCAGCTCAGTAATTTAATAGCATGCAATAAACCCTCCCGGGCACATCCGACATTTCGTTAGCGAGACTTATGAACGAGACTTGCCTGTAATATTTCCTTGTTACCAGCGACAATATTTTAAAAATAAAATGTTTTTATTACCTGCTTTTCCCCAAACCATGAGATTTTATGGAGCACAAACTTTAAGGCATAACATTGGGAGACTCACAGACAAAACGGGAGATTATACAGGTCTCATGTTTTCCATTTGAATGTTCTGAAACAAAAAGTTGGATACTCAAAACTGTGATGCCACAGGGCTCATTTTATGTACAAATTTCTTTTGGAACATGAGCATATTTGGGCATAGGCCTACCTCCCGCAAAAATCTCCATGATTGCCATTTTGAAAACTAAACCGGTCTGGTACCAACAGTTGATCTCTTTGCCTCCAGAGATAATACTAAACTACCTCTTTTTATTTCTTGGCATTTTGATCCCAACACAATGGCTTGTGATGCTTTGACTTGTTGTTGGTTTGTACTGCAACCTTGTATCTTTCCTCCTTTGAGAGTGATTACGAAAGCACTACAGAAGATTACAGAGGACAAGGTAGAGTTAGCTCTCATTACTATCCAATGGCGGACCACTCAGCCCTCGTTTCCGACTCTTCTTCAGATGCTTCTAGCAGAACCTGTTCAATTACATCGCCACCCCCGACTTCTCAGTTTGCCTCGTGGGAACAAAGCACACCCATTGTTGCCCAAAATGCAGCTGATCACATGTCATGCATCAGGGCTTCCTGCAACTCAAATCAGTTATCAAAAGATGCTACGGCCTATATCTCAAAATCGTGGAAACCTTCCACAAACAAGCAGTATGCTCTGGCATGGAAGTCCTGGGGTTTGTGGTGTTCTCAATTAATTTCAACCCACAGAAGCTGAGGTGGCCAACTACCTGGGACACTTAGTTCAGCAGGGCAGATCACATGGTATCATTAATACGCATCGCTCTGCAATTGGTCAGATCATTGGGCTTATATTTTTGGACATGCTTTCTCAGACTCAATCATCATTAAACAGGTTATGAAGCAGGGGGGGGTCGGAAAAAAGTGACATGACATTAGGCTGAAAAAACTTTTTTCCGGCTCTTGGGTACCCACCACCCCCCTATTTGAAGGAAAAAATATTTTTTCCAATTTCATGCGGGGTACCCACCCCCTTTTTACCTCCAAATCTGTAATATCACACCATTTAAGCTTGATGGTCAATATTACAGTTACCCTATTTCCATTTCTGGTTCTTCTAAGTCATTCCAACTTTTGTAACAACACGAAACAGGTTCTAAAAAAATACCTGGAAAAACCCAAAATAACACACAGAATACATGTGCTGATCAGTAAATTATTGATTGATTCTTCCCCAAATATTGTCTAAGGTAGCTCATAATGCTCATTATACATGTAAACAAATATAAAAGCATTAGTGTACCTTCTTTTCATCACAGAAAGTGTAACTTTAGATGTGTCCCATAGTATCACATGAATTTATGTCAATTATGATTTTTGAAAAAATTATTAGGGCAACACCACCTGGCAATTAACTCTCCAACAATACAGGTATTCAGCTGAAATCCACTATGTATCACAAAACTATTTTTCATTTCCATGCGCTGAGTTCTTGGGCTAGGTGGGGTTGAATTTGTTGATGCTATGCCGGGTAGTATCGCCAAATTCGCCCTCTGCAGACTTCGATCATTTTGCTGATGACCAGCACATTATTTTTAGACTTGCATATTATATTAAGTTATATTATATTTTCTTTCCCTTCTTTTCACTCATCTGTTCTGATTTTGTTTATTCCACTTAGCAGCCTTCTCCATATATACACATTCAAGGTCTATGTATGCTCGCCCAATCTTTTATCTGGGTCCCACCATCTCAAGATTATTATCTCAGTGATATGCGTTGTTGCAGTCTACAGTCCCATGCCAAGTTCCGATACAATTTTGACTGAGTCATCTGGTCTGATCAGGTATAATGAGTAAATATTAAAGAGATAAATGAATAGCTTTTTTCATTTTATTTATATTAAAGTTTATTCATGTGCTACATAACTGTCCATTTTCATCTGGAACCAGTAGCATTGGTACATGGCAATGTGATCGGATGTAAAAGGCGAATTCCTGAGAGTTGGTTCGTAATCTGGATTTCTGAGAAGCATCATGCCCATATCCACACTAACTACCCCCCTAAGCACTGCCCTAAGTGGCATACACACCTTAACAATGATGCTGAACACTTTGAGGCATTTATATTGAAGAAATGTTGCGAAAAATTGGAAAAAATTGCGACCACTCAGGAAAAAAGTGACTTTTTCGCAGCTGAACCACCCACCCACCCCGGCCTACTGTATGGAAAAAAGTGGATGACCCCCCCCCCCCTGTATGAAGGGCATTTTTCTATCGACTCGACCTCAGCCTTGATACACATATCATTGGGACGTTAAAATCCTACTTTTTTTATAAATGCATGCCAAGTCATGTTTCCCTTGGCTTCTTTGTCTTTACGAGATCTAACACTTACATGTAAGTAGACTGCACTGTTGGCCTTGACATCCACGCAGGATACCAAACCATTGCTGAGTTACATCTTGATCACATCAAATGGAGTCCCAGCGGATTTTTGTACCATATTCCTGTTCACTTGAAAAGGTCTCGACCTTCGAACCCATAACAATTATTAAATCCCCAAAAAAAGAAAGTCCCCCCCTAATATATTCGGTAATATTTTATGAGATATTGGATGGATTTTGACGAAACTTTACGCAAATGTTAGTGGTATCTCAGACTATAACCTGTGCGAGGCCCCGTCCTGTGAATTATGTTATGGCCGGCTGAGCACTAATTGAATGGAAGAGGGGTGCTTTTCAAAAGTAGCAAATCACTGGCATAGAGTGGACATTCACTCCAGTGTTCCATTGTTCTGACTCACAAGTTGTTACTGGCTGTAAATGTGGTCCAAAAGTGACACTGTGAGTCCACAATAACATGTGTGTCATCTTCGGGACACAATGTGCCTGTTGCATGCCCAGACCATTCAGTCTAACCACATTCGGTCCTTTGGAATGATACCTTGAAGTTTCATGCCGTGAGCAACAGAGAGTTATTGAAATCAGTCTCTTTGAAGCCATTTTTCAGAAAACCATGTTTCCCACCATGTGGGCCATTGAGGTACCAACAGATAAGAATGTTCCAAACCCGTGCGAGAAGTGGGGGACCAATGACTGATCACTCCACCTGTGTTTTTGCAACATTTGAAAAGTGCCCCTCTTCCATTCAATTCGTGCTCACTCATCCATATCTCACCTCACAGCACAGTGATCAGCACACTTGATGTCTCTGGTACCACAAATCATTTGTGGAAAGTTTTATCAAAATCCAATTAAATATCTCCAAAATATTAGAGAATATATTAGGGGGGACTTTCTTTTTTTGAGGTGTTTAGATTATTTCATTATTACTGAGGCGGGAGTTGATACTTATCAATTTAAGGCACATTCACTTCATGGGGTAGCCACTTCCACTGCTTTTCATGGTGGTGTTTCACTTTGCACCATCCTGCATACAGTGAATTGGACTTCTTCCAACACATTTTATGCATTCTATTTCAGAGGACAGCACCCTCCACAAGCACAAGAGGACTTAACGACTGATGTCCTGGGGGAGCTGAGAAGCTAAGTGTAGTGGAATCTAGTGATTCTTTGACTAGTTGATTCTGATGCTGAATAAATTATGTGGGCTGAATCTATGCCATTCTTACTTAGCCTTCTTTCCGATCATTATTTGCCCAATTTTTCTTTAAACTGTGCTAATTCATCCTGAACATATGAACTTAAAAGAATAGAATTTCCCCCCTCATCCAAGACTACATTGAAGGATGAATGGAATTCTATGAATATAAATGAGTATGAGAGGGATAACATGGAGGGAAATAATTGGGTACATTATCTTTAAAAATGATGGGCTTGGGCCAGCTCGCATTAACGGACCACTGACTGCTCTGGCACAGACTTTACCTCCTTTTTTGCTCGACTGTGCGGAACACTTTTATCGACCTACTTTGAACAGATATATCATTTAACCCTGTCTTCCGACAATATGCTGACTCATCCCTCTCATACTCACTTATTTTCATAGAATTCCCCTCATCCTTCATAGTAGTCTTGGATGAGGGAAAAATTATCCATACGATGTCTATTGTGCATATTTGTGAAATTGGAAGGGTGTCCCTGGTCTAGGATGTGAAACTCTGTGAACACAGCCATGACCGGTTGTCTATATTTATTGTCTATGGATGGACCTGATGCAAGTAGACAATATTATGATAATACAGGGTCAAGGTCGTTGCATTCTGTGAGGTCAGTCAGTACAGCCAGAATAATGCACAAATATTTGTACTTGGTATAAGTTATGTTATTGATCAAATCGATTGAGTTCTACAGTATATTTGAGTGGTATTTGCTGTAATAGGATAAAGGGATGATATCCAGATAAGACTGGCAAGGGTGTATCTAGTTATATAACAATGTGTAGCTAGGGGAGATATGAGGGTTTATGATTACTCCAAATACTGGAAAATGATATCTGGGGTAGATAGTTATTAAAGTCATATCATTTCAAACAAGCTTAATTCTTTGGTTGTGGTATTTAAATACTCTGTATCCGGCTGTGCTAATAAATTCCCAACACATATCATCAAGATTGAAACAACACACAAAAGCTATTAAATGCATACAATATTTACATTGGCCAACTGCTCCAATGTAAGCCTGAATATATCTGAAATGCAGACATGCTGGTGCAAATTCAAGATGTCTGCAAAGACCATGAGAACTCTATGGGTGCATGGTCAAGGTGGCTAATTAAAACCATGGGGTATGGACACCTGCAAATACTAGTAACACCAGGACATGTATGATACGAAAAATAAAATACATCATCCCTGCATAAATCCACATAAATTCAAACATATATATACCAGATGGTCCAGGTGGTTATATAGAGGTGGAGACCTTTCGCAAAATCACTATTACGATTACGGATAGGTTGTATTGTCCTGGTAAGGTGGACACCATCACAATTAACTTACATACCAAGGTTAATTGGTGATATGGCAATGACCCACTATATTCAGTTATACACATATATTTGATGGAAAAAGTATTGTGTGTCTCAGTCAGATCCCATGTTCTTATCATGTATAACGTTAAAGCGTCCCAAAGCAGGACTGGTGGCACATTCTTGACACATCTGCACAAAATTAAACTGTGTGCGGTGCATTTCGTCTCACATAAGAACCCCCATGCATAAATATATAATTTTTTGCCATGTACTTGCAGGTTATTGTCAATATCCGTAATCATAATGGTGATTTGCGAAAGGTCTCTAATATCTTCCTGTGCACCCCTCAATATACCTGAAATACAGTCATACAAGTATAAAACCAAGATAGCTACCAAGGTCATGTGACCTCTATATGGTGGCCAAACCATATGTCCTCCACTGACATGTGAAGTTTGAACAAATTATACCGAAGGATATATGAGATACAACATATTAACCATACACACTCACAATCATGTATAGATGTGGGTTTTGTATGTGGAGCTGCGTGGCATCATAAGAGTTAAAAGCCAATATATATATCCCCAAGCGAGTGACAACATAGTTACATATATCATGATTTACCCTGTCTGTAACTCCTATTGTGGAACGCAGTAGGAATAAAAGGATTTCTTAATGCATGACACACAACTATGTATGGAATTGCCATCAGATGAAGGCATGAATCGGACTCATAATAGGAGCAAACTATTTAGTCAGAAATGTCACATAATATGACCGAATACAGTCATGGATGATGTAGAGTTCCTTTTTATTTATTGCTATGGAGTATTGCTAAAATGCTGCTATTTCCCAGGTTTTTTAAATATTACAGTACCAAGGCTGGCATACTGGTTAGAAGGCACTAAATAGAATAGATGAAGATATCAATGTGAGGCGGTTTGCCTCTTAAAGGAACACACCAGATACAGAATGATGGAATAATACGTGAAAACTCACTGAGGTCATTAGGTACAAATACTTTCCACTTCGTGAAAAAAGTCCATAAAATACAAATTCTGCTGTAGTGTAATATCTAAATGTATAACTCACAAATCAAATGATCTCGGTAATATATGAACATTCAGAAGGGCAAGGGCATTTTATTTAATACCAATATAATATCACGGTGTGCTTCTGAGCATACATTTAGCAGAATCGACGCAAAGTACAGAGGTGTCCGATTGATGCATGGTTTGGATGATAACAATTGTTTTTCCTACATGGGGAATTCCCAGGTTTTCTAGAAAAATGCTGGATCCCTTTGATGAGCTTTTGATCACTCATATACAGTCCTAATATTTGTTTTCACTATTTAGCTGTTTTCAATAGACCCCAAAGGCCAACTCCGCTGTGGAAACAGAAACGGAGGTGGCAAAAGCACATTAGTACTCTGTATATAGCTATAATAAAGGACAAATGTACTATTAATGTATACTGCCACCTGATATACTAACAAGAATCCACAAATCTAATCTTGATATATATAACAATCAGAATCACTTTAAGCAAGATACTCATTCGGTGTGAGTACAAAATCAATCAGAAGTATTAAGGCAAATTCCGATATACGCATGCAATCAACAATACAAGATAGAAATCTCATCATCATGATGCATGTCATGAAACCAGAACATATTATATTCCATCTGCCTGCAAACATCATAAAACGGAAGTAATGAATAATGAGCGAGGACAGCTTTATGAGGACTAAAGATTGAGCCAGAACCATATTGACATTGGGACAGCAAAATGAAAGCAATAAACACTCACTACTGTATCTTAGACCAGCTACACATGGAGATGTGAGATGGTTTAATGTCAACAAACAAAAGCATGGCAAACAGAGTGAACATAGTCTTTAAAATTCTCCTTGTCCATCACTTTAAATAGAACATTATTGTCCGTATATAGGAAATACCTGCAATAATTTGCACCAAACAATGTATGTTGCATTTTCCAACATGTAATAATACAGCAAGCCCACCACTTTACTACATCTGCATCCATCTTTATATAACTGGTTTGTGAGTGTGTTTCTGTCTTCATCCACAATTGAACAAATCTGAATCCTGGTCACTGAAAGACCAGCCACACAAAGTATCATATGTGCCAATCACATTTTGTCTGTCTTAAAAATATGGTCAAATAATTTTTGACAGAGATGTATGGGTTAGATGGATGCTAGAGATATTGCCCAAGAATAGTTCACACCCATCTAACTTTAATATGTTAAGGCACTAGGGACAGACAGCTGTCCCAATCATGCCCCATGTACCAAATGCTGCTCCCTACCCCTGTCAAAATCCCAATCAATATTGTAACGGATTAATTCTGTCATCCATATAGCAATTGGTTCTGCTATCAGAGGCCTCAAATCACCTTTATATATCTTCAGATCATATAATTAACTTCTTTATAGAAAATCTAGATATAGCCCCAAGGTAATAGATATCAATGGTATTATATGCTGAATATACAGTCCCTGGGAACGATTTCTGCCATGTAATATCACTCATTGTATTTAAACATGAATTGCTCAGCTGTCTATGCGCAACAAATTGAATACATGTCAGAAAGAAGCCCACAAAGTGGTAATGAAAGCCTATATGTATTCAACGTTCCAGCCCAAATTTGACATCGATTTTGCTTATTATTTGAATTCTCGTTCTGATTATATTTGATGTTGATATTACTAAAACAACATGCCTGACCATTTGGAAGACTGGAAGCAGGTTCTCAGTCCATGAGAAATATAGCGCATTTATCGGCAGCCATGAGCCAAAACAATAATAAAACCAAAACCAACCAATCTTGTTGCTAACATAAATGGAGGTCTAGAACGTTGCATACATACCGGAATATGGTTAATTGTTAGATTGTCATATCACCACCAAAAATATTTGTAACACCATTCAAGCAGGGCACTTGATACAATGAAAATGTAAAACTGCCATCACAAGTTTGATAGAATTCGATAGTCTCAAACTGGATGAGATTTGAATTATATACACCTCCTAATGGGCAAGCTACTATTTTAACCAGGATGAATATAAATGAAGTTGAGCCTCCACAGTATTAGACCACGGGATGAAAATCCAAGGAAGCTTAGAAAAAAGTTTGCCTTCAACTTTTTCGGTACCACAATAACTTTATATTTTCAATGTAAAATGTTCTGGTTTCAGGAGTTGCACATTCATGTTTTTGTAAGCCGTTTTTGTGTACAACCTCATTTTTTAAATTCTGTTTATCATTACAAGTTAAATCGAATGCGAAAAAACACAAACAGAATGACAATTAAGCTCAAAATAACATTTTTACTTCATAACTTCCTTAATAATATTTCGGAACCATCCAATCAGATTAAAGCAATTTAATCGTCCCACAGCTTGTGAGTGGACCACTCCACTATTCTCACTTTCTTATTCTGGCGCTATAAGACGCACGCATGTTATTTTATTTTGATTTCGTAACAGATTTAATAGTTTGGTTTTCTACGAAGATTTTTCGACGCCATGGCATCGAAAGGATTTACATTCAGTGCTTTCGACTTGTGTGAAAGCAAACAGAACATGTTCGATATTTATATTGAATGTCTATAGACACCTAGCCTATAGAGACATACAGCAATGTTAGGCTGTTATAATGTTGAACTCTCCTATTCGGAAACTGAATAATGGCCGAGGGAGATATACACCATATATATAGCAGCATGCAAGGCCGGCGTTTTATATGATGGTATAAACATAATCATCTCTCAAGAGACATACAGCTAATATGGTAGGCTGTTAATGTGTCACATACTCCTTTTCGGACATTGAATAATATAACCATAGCGGCATGCAAAGCAGACAAATTATATGGTGAACAAAATCGTCTTCCGAGACAAACAACAACAATCTTAGACACCCAGTCTAAAGACAATCAGCCAATTGTGAAGGCTGAACACATTGTATTCGTAAAAACACACGGGTGTGTCATGAAGGTAAGTATTCAGGCACGAGAACAGAGATTGCGAAGACGACTCTGCGAAGACATAATTCAGGTCACAATGTCCAATGGGACCGACCGAGATTTTATGGACTCGTATCATAAACCAATCATACGTCATCCTGTAAAGCCAACATGTGAATTAAATTGTCTATAGGCCCATGCTTGAAGGAATTCTCTCAATATGGAATGTTTGTCATACCCAATTGCAATTGCATATTTGGGACAGGATAGGGTCACATGTATATTGATGGTGTTGATTCTGAGAGTAATATATGCAGGACTGATGTGACAATGGGGCTTTCTTATGAAATAGATTGCCACACCCCATATTGTATATATCTGTATAAACCAAAGTTTGGTCTCACTTTCTCATGCTATTTTGAGTAGGTGATACCCTGTCATGGGAGTGGCTAAATAACTCATTCCCATCTACGTGTCAATGTACACAGCAAATTTCAAACAGATTGGATGAAAATGTGGGCTGCAGTCCGTGCTAAAGGATTTAAGAGCAAAATCCTAGATGGCCACCAGTGGCTATGTTTTTTTTTTAAATGGGCATGACCAAAATCACTCGTTCCCATCTACGTGTCAATGTACTGAGCAAATGTCATGAATATTGAGTGACCCGTTCCCGTATTAATCTAAGTATTTTGTTTGCATTAGGCCTAAATTTCTGCAGTAATATATAAAGAAAAGAAATGAGGTGCCCCATTTGCAGAAATACTTTTACCAACACATTTTTTAGCTTTAATTTCTCCCCACCATGAAAACGCATCCACTGAAAAAGTGTGAAAAATAATTGGTTGTTTTCGGGACAAAAGTCACAAAACATGTCACAAATTCGTTTTAATACAATGAAGAGATACATACACGTTTGTATGTCGGGTTTATCAATGGGACATTTAATTTCTACCCTTGATTTCTTTAACAAACAAGCTGCTGCTTGTATAAATGTCAACGATGAACGATTTTGGATTCCTGGGTTTGGAAGGGAGGTAACTCACTATTAAATAAACGGGTATATAAAAACACGCACTGGAACATTTCCCCGGATTGTTTCATTCGACAAATTGGAAAGGATGGGAGGCTGTCACTGGGGAGGGGTTGTACAAATATAATTTTGACAATCAATATGCGATTTATTCATTCAATATTCGACCCAAATATGTGGGTCGCCGGAAAATATAAAAAAAAAAAAATGTTTAGGTCGGGGGGTTTTCCACTCGGTCGGCAGATCCGTAAACCACAAAATCAAAAAAACGTGGCCTTACTTTCCCACCTCCTTGTTAGGACTTTGGAATCTGTAATATTTCTGACCGAAATATTATTAAGGAAGTTATGAAGTAAAAATGAAAAATTGAAAACTCAAATTTAAGTTTTACAAATAACTGATATTAATAATATTTCGGGCCCACCCATCCTCCCTGCTGGGAGTCAATAATACTTTCCAGAATGGCGGCTTCTAATAGCGCCAGAATAAGAAAGTGAGAATAGTGGAGTGGTCCACTCACAAGCTGTGGGGCAATTAAATTGCTTTAATCTGATTGGATGGTTTCGCTACGCTCCAACACAGGCGAGTTTATTATGCTAGAAGTGGATAATTCTGACCGAAATATTATTAATATCAGTTATTCGTAAAACTTATTTAATTTGAATTTGAATTTTTCATTTTGAATATTAAATTTCCCCAAATGAATAGTCATTAAAACTTGAGGGACATAATAAGGAAGAAATATGTGGGGTGAAGTTGAGTCCTGGGGGGGGGGGTGCAGGGGTACCCTATTGGCTCTCAGACTATATGGTTGTTTGTGAACCTTATCGACCCTTCAAATGAATGGATGATTATGCACAGATCAATGTAAGCTGCACAGCAGACTGTTTTGTTGGGAAATTTGGATTAGAAAGAATTTAAATGAATCAAACGAGAAATAGTGTCTTGGCATTAAATTATTATTGCATGGAATGAGCAGATCAGAAAAGTGCTGTCTTCTCCCTATTCACACTAACTGAATTTTGTTGTCAGGCAAAGCAGTAATTGCCCAGAACATTCCAAAATTACAATCAGCAGCTATTACAGTTGGCCATATCAGATTTAATAATGGAGGCAGACTGAGCAGAGAGTAGGTTTGATGTAGCATTTTCTCCTCATATCACACCATTGAGGGTTTAGTGAAATCCAATTAATATTGATATTAACATAATGCTGACAGTTCGACTGGGAGTCTGTATGACAGTGTAATTTATCCCTATATTTGTGTAGACAAATATTAGTAATAGATAGTAAGCATTTATGTATAAAATTACAATTATCTTTAACTATGTTTGGTTTCTGGAAAAGTTATGAAATCCAGTGACATTCATTGGCATATCCAATATAATGCTATTTTTTCAACGCTAAAGTGTATTAGAAGGAAAGTTTAAATCATTTTATACATTAAATTCTCATTGTTTTGAACTATTTATGAATGAAAACTTTAAAAATGGACAAAAAACGCCCCAAAATGGCATTTTAGGAAAAGTGTCAATACTAAGGATTTTCTTCACTATTTTTGGAGAAATCCCTCAGTGTATTTAACCATGTATACTTATGTGATCATGAGAAAAGCAGGGCATATGGATATCAATTTATTGAGTTATATGACCTCAAATATGGTATTTTATCACACGCAAGTTCTGGTTCACAGGCAAATTTGGAAAAGTCCATTACAATGGCTATAAAATGGAAGGACCATGGGGAGCTTGTAGAAAATATATTTAAAAATATACCTTTATATATATAAACCTAAGGGGATGACAATATTTGGTATGGAATAGCATGGTACAGCCGGCACCATTGAATTTCTGACTCACTGCAACGATTATGGTCGGGTAAATGGTAATCCCGCATATATTTCTGCTTCTAAAAGTGATAGAAACCCTCCTTACCATGTACAATGCAGTGAAATGTTGATATAAACCTTGTATACTTTGAAGTGATAGAAATCTTTTGCAGCGAACCATCGACGTGACCTCAAATCGCATCATTGTTTGCATCCATCTTATCAACTGAGGATTCACATGGCTTTGTTTACAAAAACCCGGTTAGAAAAAACTAGAGATGGGCCTGTCCCCGATGGGACTGAGGTATACCCCCCATATTCAACATGTTATTTGAATGTAGTAGCCATTACTGTATATTGGGCACTGAAATTATGTGAACAGGTAACCGTAAATCCCCTAAGCCCTAGCACTAATCTTGAACCTCTTCACCCTTAATCCTAATCCTAAAACCTATTGACTGAAAAATGTAGGAATAAAAGCTCGGACAAAATTATGCATTTTGAGAAGATTTTGTAAGTTGAAAAAGGGGGCTAACTCCACTAAAAATAAAAGCTCGGACAAAATTATGCATGTTGCAAAAATGTTCTAAGTCGAAAAAGGGAAATAACTCCACACACAAAAAGTCGGACAGACGTCATAATCGCAGGTGCACAGGTTCCCATGGTACTAAATATCAGTGCCATTATTAAAAAACATTGACCTAAAAATGTAGGAATAATAGCTGGGACAAAATTATGCATGTTGCAAAAAAATGTCTAAGTCGAAAAAATAAGGGGTAACTCCACCAAAAAATGTCGGACAGACGTCATAATCGCAGGTGCACAGGTTCCCATGGTACTAAATATCTGTGCCAAGTTTTTAAAAAATTGACCTAAAAATGTAGGAATAAAAGCTCGGACAAAATTATACATGTTGCGAAAAATTTCTAAGTCGAAAAAGGGGGATAACTCCACCAAAAAAGTCCGACAGACGTCATAATAACAGGTGCACAGGTTCCCATGGTGGTTGATGTCTGTAGTCTAAGTCGAAAAAATAAGGGGTAACTCCACCAAAAAATGTCGGACAGACGTCATAATCGCAGGTGCACAGGTTCCCATGGTACTAAATATCTGTGCCAAGTTTTAAAAAAATTGACCTAAAAATGTAGGAATAAAAGCTCGGACAAAATTATACATGTTGCGAAAAATTTCTAAGTCGAAAAAGGGGGATAACTCCACCAAAAAAGTCCGACAGACGTCATAATAACAGGTGCACAGATTCCCATGGTGGTTGATGTCTGTGCCAAGTTTCACGGAAAATTATCATAAAACGACTGAGAAAAACTCCGGACAAATTTGTGTCCACGGACGGACGGATGGACGGACAAGCTGATTCCAGTATACCCCCCCCCCAGTATAACTCGTTGCGGGGGGGGGGGGGGGGGGGGAGGTATAAAGAACATTATGTATATTAAATTATCGACGAATGAGAAGGAGGGTCACATTTGCTCCCAATTAATAGCTGGTCATGTCGATAGTTCGCTGCAAAGCAATTTTATCACTTCAAAGTATACAAAAGGTTTTTATGGACATTCTGCTGAATTTGACAGTGCAAAGAGGTTTTTTATCACTTTTGGAGGAAGAAAAACAAGAGACAATGCCGTGTACGCAACCAAAATCGCTGCAGTAAGTCAGAAATACAAAAAATCGGAATGGGAAACAGGAAGATTTCAGGCCTTTACTATAGCTGAAGGGGTCACTCTCACCAAAATGAAAGTGTCAATGACACTGTATAGCTCAACTTGGAAAGGGAATAATTTAATGTATTACAGTCAATGGAGTGATTAGGAATGTGGAAAGTTGATTGTCTAATACTAGTTTATAGACATGAAGAGAAAAGTAAAATCCAAGATGGCTGCTGGCGGCCATGTTTTCGGCCGAATGACCCCAAAATGAGTTGTTCCCATCGAACTGTCATCATTAACATCCATGACAAATTTTATGACGATCAGACTAAAGGTACGACCTGTAGCCCATGCTAAAGAATTTAGTCATACAAAGAGTAAAATCCAAGATGGCTGCTGGCGGCCATGTATTTTGACCGAATGACCCCAAAATGACTCGTTCCCATCTACATTCCAATTTCAACAGCCATGACAAATTTTATGATGATCAGACTAAAGGTACGACATGTAGCCCGTGCTAAAGGATTTAGTCATACAAAGAGTAAAATCCAAGATGGCTGCTGGCGGCCATGTTTTTTGGCCGAATTACCCCAAAATGACTCGTTCCCATCTACATGTCATTATTAACATTCTTGACAAATTTTATGATGATCAGACTAAAAGTAGGACCTGTAGCCCGTGCTAAAGGATTTAGTCATACAAAGAGTAAAATCCAAGATGGCTGCTGGCGACCATCTTTTTTGGCCGATTGACCCCAAAATTACTCGTTCCCATCTACATGTCATTGTTAATATCCATGACAAATTTTATGATGATCAGACTAAAGGTACGACCTGCAGCCCGTGCTAAAGAATTTAGTCATACAAAGAGTAAAATTCAAGATGGCTGCTGGCAGCCATGTTTTTTGGCCGAATGACCCCAAAATTACTCGTTCCCATTTACGTGTCAATATTATCATCCATGACAAACTTCATGATGATCAGACGAACAGTACGACCTGTGGCCCGTGCTAATGGATTAAATTTTGAAATCCATGATGGCCACTGGCGGCCATGTTTTTTGTCCGAATAACCCCAAAATGACTCGTTCCCATCTACATTCCAATTTCAACAGCCATGACAAATTTTATGATGATCAGACTAAAGGTACGACATGTAGCCCGTGCTAAAGGATTTAGTCATACAAAGAGCAAAATCCAAGATGGCTGCTGGCGGCCATGTTATTTGACCGAATGACCCCAAAATGACTCGTTCCCATCTACATGTCATTATTAACATTCTTGACAAATTTTATGATGATCAGACTAAAAGTAGGACCTGTAGCCCGTGCTAAAGGATTTAGTCATACAAAGAGTAAAATCCAAGATGGCTGCTGGTGACTTTTTTTTTTGGCCGAATGACCCCAAAATAACTCGTTCCCATCTACATGTCATTGATAATATCCATGATAAATTTTATGATGATCAGACTAAAAGTACGACCTGCAGCCCGTGCTAAAGAATTTAGTCATACAAAGAGTAAAATTCAAGATGGCTGCTGGTGGCCATGTTTTTTGGCCGAATGACCCCAAAATTACTCGTTTCCCATCTACATGTCAATATTATCATCCATGACAAATTTCATGATGATCAGACAAACAGTACGACCTGTGGCCCGTGCTAATGGATTAAATTTTGAAATCCAAGATGGCCGCTTGCGGCCATGTTTTTTGTCCAAATGACCCCAAAATGACTCGTTCCCATCTACATTCCAATTTCAACAGCCATTACAAATTTTATGATGATCAGACTAAAGGTACGACCTGTAGCCCGTGCTAAAGGATTTAGTCATACAAAGAGTAAAATCCAAGATGGCTGCTGGTGGCCATGTTTTTTTGGCCGAATGACCCCAAAATGACTCGTTCCCATCTACATGTCATTATTAACATTCTTGACAAATTTTATGATGAGACTAAAAGTAGGACCTGTAGCCCGTGCTAAAGGATTTAGTCATACAAAGAGAAAAATCCAAGATGGCTGCTGGCGGCCATGTTTTTTGGCCAAATGACCCCAAAATTACTCGTTCCCATGTACATGTCAATATTATCATCCATGACAAATTTCATGATGATCAGACGAACAGTACGACCTGTGGCCCGTGCTAATGGATTAAATTTTGAAATCCAAGATGGCTGGCCATGTTTTTTGTCCGAATGACCCCAAAATGACTCGTTCCCATCTACATTCCAATTTCAACAGCCATGACAAATTTCATGATGATCAGACTAAAGGTACGACCTGTAGCCCGTGCTAAAGGATTTAGTCATACAAAGAGTAAAATCCAAGATGGCTGCTGGTGGCCATGTTTTTTGGCCGAATGACCCCAAAATTACTCGTTCCCATCTACATATCAATATTATCATCCATGACAAATTTCATGATGATCAGACGAACAGTACGACCTGTGGCCTGTGTTAATGGATTAAATTTTGAAATCCAAGATGGCCGCTGGCGGCCATGTTTTTTTGCCGAATGACCCCAAAATGACTCGTTCCCATCTACATTCCAATTTCAACAGCCATGATAAATTTCATGATGATCAGACTAAAGGTACGACCTGTATCCCGTGCTAAAGGATTTAGTCATACAAAGAGTAAAATCCAAGATGGCTGCTGGTGGCCATGTTTTTTGGCCGAATGACCCCAAAATTACTCGTTCCCATCTACATGTCAATATTATCATCCATGACAAATTTCATGATGATCAGACGAACAGTACGACCTGTGGCCCGTGCTAATGGATTAAATTTTGAAATCCAAAATGGCCGCTGGCAACCATGTTTTTTGTCCGAATGACCCCAAAATGACTTGTTCCCATCTACATTCCAATTTCAACAGCCATAACAAATTTCATGATGATCAGACTAAAGGTACGACCTGTATCCCGTGCTAGTCATACAAAGAGTAAAATCCAAATGGCTGCTGGCGGCCATGTTTTTTTGCCGAATGACCCCAAAATGACTCGTTCCCATCTACATGTCATTGTTAACATCCATGAAAAAATTTATCATAATCCGACCAAAGGTACGACCTGTAGGCTGTGCCAAAGAATTTAGTCATGCAAAGAGTAAAATCTAAGATGGCTGCCGGTGGCCATGTTTTTTGGCCGAACAACCCCAAAATTACTCGTTCCCGTCTACATGTCAATATTAACATTCATGACAAATTTCATGATGATCAGACGAACAGTACGACCTGTAGCCCGTGCTAATGGATTGAATATTGAAATCCAAGATGGCCACTGGCGGCCATGTTTTTTTCCTGAATGAACCCAAAATGACTCGTTCCCATCTACATGTCAATGTCAACAGCCATGACAAATTTTATAATGATCCGACCAAAGGTACGACCTGTAGCCTGTGCTAAAGGAAATTGTTGACGCATCACACACGGACACACACACACACGCACACACGGACGACGGATACCAAGCCATGGCAATAGCTCAAACTTTACAAGGTAAAGTTGAGCTAAAAAGTACTGAAGGGTACACAGGATTTGAAAATGTGATGAAGGGTACACAGGGTTTGAAATGTCATTCTAAATGACGTTTAGTTTTTGTATCTGCCATGATTTCTCTTAGAGAATAATTGTTTACATTCCAATGAACATTAAAATGAACTGAAAAAAAACTGCTAATGGGCACCAGACTTTCAGAAACACAGTTTAAGTAACGGTGTTAGTGGCGATCACAAACCCTGTGTACCCTTCAGCACATTTTCAAATCCTGTGTACCCTTCAGCACTTTTTTTGGTGAGAGTGACCCCTTCAACTTTACTATATATTAATTTTATGTAAACATTGTTTTCTACAAAGGACTTGTGAAGCGAAGTTTTTTTTATAAGCATCATTGAAAAGCCATAAATTGATTATTTTACCTAATTTTGACAAATTTATTTCACAAAATCCACGGAATTCATCTCTGTTGATCCTTTTGATTTTTAGTATGTTGTTTATTTAAGAGATAAACGTACTCTGCTGAGTTGGATATTACGGGATTCGAGCATGAAAACACATTTTGTGAACTTGCCAGATTTCCGGTGAGTTCACTAAATTTTTTCAAACTCAATTCTCTGAATGTCCAACGAGACAGGGTATGTTTATCTCCATTGTAATTCAATTCATCAAGAAATTTATAAGAAACTGCAGGAAAAAAACTTTTTATCGACAGTTCATGCTTTGAAGTGAGATACCCTTTTTCCACTGATCAAATATATGGATACGTTCCATGTGGTTACTTGTAACAGCACCAGAACAACTTCCTGTTAATAACTGTGTCTATAGAAAACAAATTTGATTTGGTGGGTGTCCGGTGAAAATCAAACCCATCAAGAGCGAAACTGGAACATATTTGTGTAATATCTGCGCATATAATAGAGGTAATAAACTGATGTTTGGGATTGTATCTACCAATTATGTTAAGATATATGGCATAGCAGTGTTTTTCTTTGAACATGATCATGTATAATGTACTATGTTTTGTCCATTTATCAGCCTATGTGTAGTATCGACTCGGATAATAAAGATCAATAATAACTTTAACCCAACCATCCCCAGATATAATCCATGTATTATAACCCTTGCAATCTTACATGTGTATGTACACTCAAACTTGTTATCTTATTATGGGGTATATAATATATTGAATTGAACGACAGTCAGTCACTCATGGCATATAGCCCATTTTCACTGGATCTATATATAAGAAAATGGATCTATATACATGTTGAAAATGGTATGTAAATCTTGGAATGTATTGCATATTTATTTTCCTATAATATATACATGGACAAACTTGCAATCTGAATTTGATTTATTTTGTTTCTATAATCCTGACCTATATTGCATGCCAACTGTTGAGAATTTAGCGCAAAGTTGGGGTAAACCTGCAAATCCCCTGTTGCCACATCCCGCTAATGAACTATTGTAACCTCGGACTATTGAACCCTCGGAGTGGTTCGGACTAGCGTACTGTACCCCAGCCGCTAATCGAACCCTCGGACTAACATACTGTTCCCACAATGGGGCTATCGGATCTTTCAAACAGTTACTGGACATATAACGTCCCAAAAAACAAGGTTTTAATTGACATCCCACCCAACAACTAATAATGTGGTCTTTATTGGATGATGGGAGTGGGACTTCAATTAAAACCATGTTTTTTTAGGGGGACTTATGTCCAGAAACTGTGTCGTGACACAACTTGACACACAAAAAAGTTTTCGGCAACAACTGAATTTTGAACAACACACTGTATGAACCTTATAGTGTATCCTCCATACATGTAGTGTTTGCATACACTGTCTATTCGTTCATAATTGACGACCACTGTGAAAATAAGTTTTACACAGACTCATACAGCATCACTTTAGTTGAAAGTGAACACAATAATAACGTAGCATACCCAATTCAGATATGATGTCATGTCATGGGACTATTGATTTTATTCATATTAAAATCAAATTTTGCACGGGCTTACATGTGTGTGCGGATTTCACTTAAACATACAGACCTCAAGTTTAATGTTAAATAATCCAGTATTGGCCAATCATGCTTTTGCCGATTGCTTAAGTGCCCTCATTGCCTGACTTCCAGGGTTTGACGTTTGTTGGCTCGGGCAACTTCGGGGGTTCATTAACATAAGCAGGAGGCAGGGTTTCCATTAGTATGGCTCAGCGTCCGTAGGACGGCCTCATTCCCCTCGCAGATGATTTGTTTGATTCATACATGTACCAAATATGCCGGCTGCAACGGGAGTTCGGGGGTTAACAGAATACTGGTGAAAAAGTGGGTCAATTGCACACAGTGTGTTACCGGTACAGGTATAACCCTTTGAAATAAAAGTGCCAAAACTACAACGTAATGGTTGGTGTGCATTGAAATAGCGATGTTATATACATGTTCACAGCGTAATACATGTCGTGGTGACATCAAAGAATGTCGGAGTGCTGAGTACGGATATTTTTGTGCATGGGATTTCCGTGGACGAAAATACTCACGCTCGGAGATCCCTTGCTATACCGTAGTACGATTACATAATTTGATCAAAGAATGTCAAACTTCTGAGTCGGGAGATTTTTGTGCACGGTATTTCATGGATGAAACTATTGATGCTCCGAGATCCCGTGCTATGGTACTATATAATTAATGGGTCCCTCTACGGAGTTCATATTCTGCAATTCATTTTGATTTTACAATTTAACAATGACGCACATGTTCACATTTTCCGCCAAAACTCAATTATATTTTATAACACGTTGGCTAAAACTCTGTTCTATAGCAGCGGTCGTCACGATAGTTGTTGGACTAATGCAGATTGAAGACTATTGAACAAGCTACGCATTCCGATTTTGTTTGAAAGATTTTGCTACCATTCACATTACGCCGCTATAAATATCCCCTGTAGATAAAACCTGCAGTATGCTGTCACAGCGCACAAATAATTTATTACAGTTTCTTTTTCACAGAAGGTACTTGAAATTCTAGGAAATACTTAATTCAATTCTCTTAGCTAGGTATTATTGGTCAATGCGTAGACGCATTTTAGTGTTTAGTACAGTTATACCTCTCGGAATCTTATTGTAAGTTATAAATTTGTAAACACTGTAACTAGTAGCTTGTTCATTTATTTAGTCTTCACTCAGACAGCAGTCTTACATGCGTAATTACATGATTAATGATCTGGATACCATCAACACAATTAATGCACCCACGGAAATGATCGACTTGCGTAACATACTATTAAGTTTTGGATTGCTTTGTGATTATCTCAGGTGCAGGAAATGGCTACTTTACTTGTGACAAATAAAATTGTTTTCGCCTAACGGGACAAACCATGGTCTTCGAGTTATATGTTTCCCCAATACGGACTCATTAAAATCCCCCTGGCGGAAACCCTGCAAGAGGTCAAGTGAACAATTTTGAATGGGGATTTCCATGCAAATCTTCAGAGCAAAAGTTATGTATGAAGCAGTTGTCCGGAAACCAAAGCAGGCATATGATTGAACAGTCATAATATTTAACTGGGCAAATTATAAAATGATGCAATACATAAATTTTTGAGAATTGTTTTTTGGAATTACATCACATGACCTACATTTGAAAAATAAATATGAAATTTAAAAAATAAATACACTGGCATTATAATGGAACATGTTCCAAGCGGATCCGATACCACATCAAGTCACACTCAGAAATATGTGCAACTCTAAATTTTGCTCCGCAGATTGATTTGCATGGAAATCCCCATTCAAAATTTGTCACTTGACCTCTCCCTTAACGAACCACCGAAGTTGCCCGAGCAACGACATGTCGAACTCTGGAAGTCAGGCAATGAGGGCACTATTTTCAAGGGCAGATTAAACTTGAATCGATCCCATCTAGTGCCAAGAAAGGAGTTATGGTTCCCCTTTTTAAAGGAGGTACGAAATCCAGATATAAATTCGATAACTATAGAGCCATCACAATCCTCCCTATCGTTTACAAGATCTTCGAAAGATTACTACTCAACAGACTTGAAATTGCCATGTAAATGCGCTACAACACGGTTTCCAGAAGGGCATGAGTTCCATCTCGACTTCGTACCTTTTGCAAGAGTGTATCTCCTATACAAAACAGCAATCAAGCAAATTATATTCATGTTTCCTTGACACTCAAAAAGCTTTTGATACAGGGTCTGAAAGGTAAAGCTTGGCGTGTATTCTCAAACGTCTTAACAGGAATTTCGTGCTGTGTTAGATACAACGGAGTGTTCTTAAACTGGTTCGACGTCAAGCAGGGCACCAGGCAAGGTAGCATAATTTCTCCGCTCATGTTATATATTGATGAACTCATAGCCCTGCTCTCATCTTCCGGGAATGGTCTGTCCATCTCGTCTCTGAACTGCTCGTCCCCAACTCAGGCAGACGACATGGCTCTCCTTTCACTTACTAGTCCCGGACTGCAGTCTATGTGTGATATCTGTACCGACTACAGCAGAAAATGGAGGTTCAAATATAATCCGACAAAATCTGTCTGCATTGTATTTAATGAATTCCACACAGATTATAACCGTGCTATCCGCTCATGGTCTCTATGCGACCACCGTATTCAAGAATCCGACCACGCAATTAATTTGGGCATCCCAATCCACAAGTTCTCTCAACAAACTGTAATCATAGAAAACATATGCAATAAATTGCTGTCCACATATTTCATGTTATCAAATGCTGGGTTATATGCTGGTGGCATAACCCCGTCCAGCTGCGTTAAAATCTATAAATCGGTCGTTCTTCCCAGAGCACTTTATGGGTCAGAACTTCTTTTCAACCTATCACAGTCAAATATATTACAGCTTGAGAAAGCACATCGTTGTTGCGTGAAGAATATCCAGGATTTACCCACAAGAGTTCGTACCCTACTTGCAGAGGGTCTTTGTGGCATCACTTCTCTGTACAACGTCATCGAACGACGCAAACTGTCATTTATTGCTACGCTATGTAGGACTAGTATTGAGAAAACATCCGCTAGGGTGTTCATTCTCAGACTTAATGAATCCATTTTATTGGGTGAACAGAGTCATCTTATCGAGAACTTCCACCAAACGTTGTTAAAGTACAATCTACTCATCTCGTGCACTTCTCGAATACCGGTCAATTTCCAACTAAATTTCTTTGGAAGAGATTGATTCGCGATAACGTTGACACTGTTCACTTCATGAAATGGGAATATGACGTTCAAGCAGATAATGCTCTTTCGATATTCAAATTAATCCACCCTCGCCTGGAGACGAGCCTTCTTTGGTTAGCCTGCAAAAAGTACCCTAGAGATAAAGCTTCCTTCCTAACTGTAGGAAGACTCGTCTCTCGTACCACATACGAAGATGGAGGGAAATGTCTACTTTGTAGATCCGAGTATCTCAATCCTGTGTGGCATGTCATCTTGTATTGCCCTACCTTCAACAGTATCCGTAACACATTCTGGTATGACTTCATAACACATTTTGGCATTCCATGTTATTTAAAGCTTGAGGCTCTAAACTCGGACAAATTACTTGCTGTCTTCCTGAGTTCCCTGCCAATTGATTTGTCTGATGAAGTAGCGGATATTTCTGAATTTACACGCACATTTGTGTTGCATACAGCAAAACTTTGGAGGCTATATGAATCATGCTCTCAAACGCCTTGTCGACATTGAGCCGTTATCTGAATGAACGATTTAATGATATTTGTTATGCAAATCGTGTATCTCTTGATTTATTCACACATTATTATGCATTTATATATTATTCGTATACAATGTATCGCCTGTCCATACAGTCAAAGGCGCCCCCTCGTTATTGCATTTAAAATGATAATTTTGCAGCAACGTGTTCGTGATGAGGCATTTTTCCATGGTCGTCGATTTTTCAATATTCGGCCTCAACCTGATTCCGGCTTTCGATTTCTCTGTATATAACACGCGGTAATTACCATCTTTGGACTCCGTGAGCAAATTCTTTTCATATCGATTCAATTTGTTGTCCAATAAACGCTATTGTACAGCTTCTTATCCCATTGACACTTTGGTTCCTTTGACGGTATCAACGGTCTGGTATGAAACTCTTAGTCATTGATTTACAGATGGAAAACTAACCCCAATAGTCCGGATTTTTTGGCTGACTATATATTCTAATTCAAGGAAACATCATTCGTGAAAGACTGTGGGGTTGATGTCTATAATGGTGGCTCAATGTCTAACGGTTTCCATGTGAGTTGATCGGAGTTGTGTATGACGTCACCTTGATGACTTCATTTGACATAATGTTGCATATAAATTACTAGCAGGTTAGCCCGCCACTGGCGGCAATCGTCAGAAACATGACAATTTTTTAATTGTTTAATTAATTTTTTAATTGAATTTTTTGTTTTTCAATGAGTTAATTGTGCCTTTTTAATTTAATTTTTTGTTTTTCAATTTTAACCGATTTTTTTGGTTTTTTTTAATTTAATTTTTTGTTTTTCAATTTGACCAGATTTGACCTTGAATTGATCATTTTCAAGGTCAAGGTCAGGTCGGGGTCACAATTTAACCCGTCCATGACACTTCCCGTAGGTAGCAAGTTTGAGCTCAATCGGTTCGAGTCTATAAAGGACACACACATATATATGACACTTCCCGTAGGTAGCAAAGTTTGAGCTCAATCGGCATTCCCTGGAATTTCCCAGAAGATATTCATGGGGAGGTCAAGTGACCAATTTTGAAATTTGCTGGTCGCATTCGTCTGTAGGTCTGAGGAATTCTCGGCTAGATATTGTTACCAACATGACATATTTAAATTAATCCCGCCATGCACCCTATCACCAACGCGACGTAATTTTGGTACCATGTGTTGCGTTCTAAAAATAGGTCGATTTCAGTGGATTCGTAGATGACAAATATGAGTGCGACAGAGAATATTGTTTGATCGAAAGCATTTGAATTAATACGTCACAAGACTCGCCTTGATGCTGGCTAATAGATATTTGTCCCTGCTAGGTGATGGGAATGTGAATTAAAATTGCCGTGGGGATGCCGTGAGGGTCTAATCCGATGAAAATGTCCCCGTTCCTAGGAAGCGAGTTCCAGATAACGTAAACAAACGCCGTCCCCCGTTCAGTATGCGAAAGCCAAAGGGAATAAAGAGCGTTAACCGGTTAACGAACCCAAATATGGAATATCTTTATCAACGACACTGCAGATAGGAACACTCTTTAACTATCAACGCTATTAACCCCGAAGTGCCATTTTTGTGACTGAGAGTGGAGAATGGGTGCTCTGAGCTTCTCCAAAACGCCGCGACGACCATTCCCGTGGGTTTTTACCCTTATATAGGAAGTTTGGTCTCGATGGGTCCAGCCGTTTTCGATTCTATAAAGTACACACATATATACGGAGTTCTCAAAATATATAGTAGACTAGCAGGTTAGCCCGCCACCGGCGGCTTGTCCGAAACATGACATTTTTATATCTATTTTTTAAATTGTTAGCTCCACGCGTTTCAATAAGTAAAATTTGTACCCGGTAGCTCCACCAGTTTTCGAGATCTGGTCTGTGCATGAAAATTTGTACCCGGCGCAAGATACATTCACATGCCAAATTTCAAGTCGATAGCTCCACCCGTTTCCGAGATCTCGTCTGCGCATGCGCTGCACGGGCGTCGCACGGGCTCGGCGACCAGATAAAATTTGTACCCGGCGCAAGATACATTCACATAGCAAATTTCAAGTCGATAGCTCCAACCGTTTCCGAGATTTCATCTGCGCATGGCTGCACGGGCGTCGCACGGGCTCGGCGACCCGATAAAATTTGTACCCGGCGCAAGATACATTCACATAGCAAATTTCAAGTCGATAGCTCCACCCGTTTCCGAGATCTCGTCTGCGCATGCGCTGCACGGGCGTCGCACGGGCTCGCCAATACGACAACGACCACCGCCTGGTCAAACTACACACACGTACCAAGTTTCGTCCCGATCGGTCGAGAATCGTAGATTTGTATGAAGTACAACACACACACAACCATAAATATATAAGAGAGATATGTAAATTAGATAGATTGTATTAAAATATATAGGAGAGATATGTAAATGATCTACACACCATTACTGGTGTTTGTCAAAGTTTAATGGGGTATGTCAATACTCGTTCACGATCATATCATTGAGGTCCGGAGGGTGTGGGCTATCTCTCGAATACAAGGAGTTCTCAAAATATATAGAAGAGACTAGCAGGTTAGCCCGCCACCGGCGGCTTGTCCGAAACATGAGATTTTTTAAGTATTTTTTTTTAATTTTTAGCTCCACGCGTTTCAATAAGAAAAATTTGTACCCGGTAGCTCCACCCGTTTCCGAGATCTGGTCTGCGCATGCGCGAAGCTGGCGTCGCACGGACTCGGCGACCCGATAAAATTTGTACCCGGCGCAAGATACATTCACATAGCAAATTTCAAGTCGATAGCTCCACCCGTTTCCGAGATCTCGTCTGCGCATGCGCTGCACGGGCGTCGCACGTGCTCGGCGACCCGATAAAATTTGTACCCGGCGCAAGATACATTCACAAACCAAATTTCAAGTCGATAGCTCCACCCGTTTCCGATATCTCGTCTGCGCATGCGCTGCACGGGCGTCGCACGGGCTCGCCAATACGACAGCGACGACCACCTGGTCAAACTACACTCACGTACCAAGTTTCGTCCCGATCGGTCGAGGTGTTGGTATCTGATGCAAAAGACGAAATTGTGAGTGTTGGTCAATAGTCCCCGCCGTGAACCTCATCGTCGCAAAGAGCGGACAGTCAATTAACCCCGTTGTGAACCTCAATCACCAACGCGACGTAAACATGTGTTGCGTTCTAAAAATAGGAAAGCACTTTCTGTCTGCATAATTCTGCAGATGCTAACAACGTTGCTCCCCGTAGGTAGCAATATCGTTGTTGTTGATATTTACGGCTTGGGGGCTATTTTCTTATTTAGCAAGTTTGAGCTCAATCGGTTCGAGTCTATAAAGGACACACTCATATATATGACACTTCCCGTGGGTAGCAAGTTTGAGCTCAATCGGCATTCCCTGGAATTTCCCGTAGATTGGCAGATTCCAGTAGCTATATCTGGGGAGAAATCTGATGCTATATTCGTGATTATCTGGGATGATTTCGGTATATAACTATATACTGTAAAAACAAAGCGCGCCATCCGTGCTCGCAGGGTTGGTCAGAAACAAATGTTTTTTTAATTTAATGTATGTTCCGTATATCTCTCTGCAGATGCAAATAACGTTGAATGGCAAACAGACGCTCTTTATAGAGATGCGTCAAAAACAAACGCTCATTAAATAATCACTTGATTAACCCACGCCGTGCCTTTGCGGTGATTTGAGATTGGAGAACGGGTGCTCTGAGCTTTTCTAAACTGCGACCACGGTCGTGTCGGTGGGATTTGACACTTCCATAGGAAGTTTGAGCTCAATCTTTACACGCGTTTTGGATTCTATGAAGTACATACATACATATATATATACGAAGTCTCAAAATATATAGTATAGACTAGCAGGTTAGCCCGCCACTGGCGGCATTCGTCCCATGGCTTTGTTTCAGAAACATGACATTTTTGTAATTATTTTGTTTTTATTTATTTTTGTTTTTTTATTTTTGAATATGAATTTAATGTTTTTTAAATTTAATATATTTTGTTTCTGAATTGTTTTTTTATTGTAAATTGTTTTATTTTATTTTTTTTTTTCTGGCGGAAAAATTTACCCGTAGAAATCCCCCCCTTCCTAGGAACGACAGATAATTTAACGCATTCTTTGTTTCGCAAAATCTCTCTACGATAACATTGCATTGAATTTAAAACAAACGCTTCCTGTCGGGAAATCTGTCTTCGGGTCGTTGTTGTTGGCATCACGGCTCCCCGAAAACTCTCACATTGCCGAAAACGTGTATTTAGTAAAATCGTTGTTGTTGATATTTACGGCTTGGGGGCTATTTTCTTATTTAGCAAGTTTGAGCTCAATCGGTTAGAGTCTATAAAGGACACACTCATATATATGACACTTCCCGTAGGTAGCAAGTTTGAGCTCAATCGGCATTCCCTGCAATTTCCCGTAGATTGGCAGATTCCAGTAGCTTTATAACGGTATATCTGGGGAGATATCTGATGCTATATTCGTGATTATCTGGGATGATTTCGGTAAATACCGAACTGTAAAAACAAAGCGCGCCATCCGTGCTCGCAGGGAATAAATTTTGAGCGATAACGTTTGCGTTCTCGTATAACTCTGCAGATGCGAATAACGTTGAATGGGAAACAGACGCTCTTTATAGAGATGCGTCAAAAACAAACGCTCATTAAATAATCACTTGATTAACCCCCGCCGTGCCTTTGCGGTGATTTGAGATTGGAGAACGGGTGCTCTGAGCTTCTCTAAACCGCGACCACGGTCGTGTCGGTGGGATTTGACACTTACATAGGAAGTTTGATCTCAATCTGTACACGCGTTTTGGATTCTATGAAGTACACACACACACATATACGAAGTCTCAAAATATATAGTATAGACTAGCAGGTTAGCCCGCCACTGGCGGCATTCGTCCCATGGCTTTGTTTCAGAAACATGACATTTTTGTAATTATTTTGTTTTTATTTATTTTTGTTTTTTATTTTTGAATATGAATTTAATGTTTTTTAAATTTAATATATTTTGTTTCTGAATTGTTTTTTTATTGTTAATTTTTTTTTATTTTAAATTGTTTTAAAGGTGGATTATCTCTTTGTAAACATGTATTATATAGTTACCGGGGTATAAAATATTAGATTTGAATCGAAGACTCCTGTCCGGAAATGCTTCTATCGATTAATATTAATTTTATTTCGAATATTTTCTGGTCTAAAAAGGTGTGTTTGTTCAGCTAACGAACAATAGTGGTTACTGTTAACAGAGACCAGAAATTATATTGTGCAATTTTGTCACAAATAAACGTTAATTATACTCACTATCGCTTATATCTGTGGAACAAAACAGTACAAACAACCAATCTGTGACATTTGACATTCGTTGCGTAGCCGTAGGAACAGCCCAGTGCTCTATATCGCAATACGGTCTCATCCGAATGGTCGGTTCTAAAAATAGTAACATAAATGGGCCCGATTTAATATTCGAAATAAAATCAATATTAATTGATAGAAGCTTTTCCGGACATAGGTCTTCAGTTCATATCTATTATTTTATACCCACGCAACTATTTAAAATTTGTTATTTAAAGAGATAATCCATCTTTAAAGGGGTACTGTACCCAAGATGTTGTTGTTGGTTTCTATAATCCCCGAGTCGGAGAATAAGGTAACAACTTTTCCATTTTTTGAAAGTCTGTTGAGTACGAAGTACATGTATTGTTACGGATGGCAAATTTACCGGAATGCAAAAATACAAATTGTCGTTGTCGAGTAATTTTTGTACAGTTTTCAACCAAATGAATCAAATAAACATTATATTATATGCTTAGTAGTCCCATATACTCATTTAAGTTAGTGTATGGTCACTAGTCAATGAGTGGCTTGGGTTTTCTCCCCGTATAAGCATAATGTTTCAAAAGATCGTGTGTGCAATTGTTTTATTAATCCAGTATCCCTCAATTATAATTTGATTACGTTTTGTACACGGAAATTCCAATTTTAAGAGACGCCATTTTATGGCTGGAGCCATAAAATCAATTTATATTAAATTATTAACTTTTAAATTATTAAATTTTAAGATAGCCTATTAACCTGAGCGTTTACAGAATACATCTTCGACTCAAATTACTTATATTTCTATATAGTATCGATACTAGATCGTTGTTATCACCGGGAATTTATTGAAAATGGCGTACAGTACCCCTTTAATTAATTTTTTTGTTTCTGGCGGAAAAATTTACCCGTAGAAATCCCCCCTTCCTAGGAACGACAGACAACGCATTCTTTGTTTCGTGAAATCTCTCTACGATAACATTGCATTGAATTTAAAACAAACGCTTCCCGTCGGGAAATCTGTCTTCGGGTCGTTGTTGTTGGCATCACGGCTCCCCGAAAACTCTCACATTGCCGAAAACGTGTATTTAGTAATATCGTTGTTGTTGATATTTACGGCTTGGGGGCTATTTTCTTATTTAGCAAGTTTGAGCTCAATCGGTTAGAGTCTATAAAGGACACACTCATATATATGACACTTCCCGTAGGTAGCAAGTTTGAGCTCAATCGGCATTCCCTGGAATTTCCCGTAGATTGGCAGATTCTAGTAGCTTTATAACGAAGGTATATACTGTAAAAACAAAGCGCGCCATCCGTGCTCGCAGGGAATAAATTTTGAGCGATAACGTTTGCGTTCCCGTATAACTCTGCAGATGCGAATAACGTTGAATGGGAAACAGACGCTCTTTATAGAGATGCGTCAAAAACAAACGCTCATTAAATAATCACTTGATTAACCCCCGCCGTGCCTTTGCGGTGATTTGAGATTGGAGAACGGGTGCTCTGAGCTTCTCTAAACCGCGACCACGGTCGTGTCGGTGGGATTTTACACTTACATACGAAATTTGATCTCAATCTGTACACGCGTTTTGGATTCTATGAAGTACACACACACACACATATATACGAAGTCTCAAAATATATAGTATAGACTAGCAGGTTAGCCCGCCACTGGCGGTAATCGTCAGAAATATGACAATTTTTTATTTTTTTAATTAATTTTTTTATTTAATTTTTTTTTTCAATGAGTTAATTGTGCCTTTTTAATTTAATTTTTTTAATTAATTTTTGTAATTAATTTAATTTAATTTATTTTTTTTCAATGAGTTAATTGTGCCTTTTTAATTTACTGGCTTTTTTAATTAATTTTTGTAATTAATTTTTTAATTTAAATTTTTTTTTTCAATTTGACCCGATTTGACCTTGAATTGATCATTTTCAAGGTCAAGGTCAGGTCACAATTTAACCCGTCCATAACACTTCCCGTAGGTAGCAAGTTTGAGCTCAATCGGTTTGAGTCTATAAAGGATACACACATATATATCAATTGTGGGTACCTGTTTCAAGGTGAAGATCACCTCGGGCGGAAAAACTGACCCGATGAAAATCTCCCCCATTCCTAGGAAGCCCCAAGTACGTCACACAACACGCTCATGTCTGAATACAGTCTTACACGCACACGCCTAGACCCATACGTAAGAATCACATTACACACATACGCTCTTTATCAATGACACTGCGGATACGAACGCTCTTTAACTATCAACGCGATTAACCCCACAGTGCCGTTTTTTGTGACTGGGTGTGGAGAATGGATGCTGGGAGCTTCTCCAAAACGCCGTGGATTTTTACCCTTAGATAGGAAGTTTGGTCTCAATCGGTACAGTCGTTTTCGAGTCTATAGAGGACAAATATACACATATATTTATATATGTAGTTCTCAAAATATATGGTAGACTAGCAGGTTAGCCCGCCACTGGCGGCATTCGTCCCATGACTTTGTTCGAAAAAGCAATTGCAACAGGTTCCGAGACACTTGTGCTGCATTTGCACCAAATTTCGTTTGGGCTCAATCGGTTGACCCGTCCCGAGTTGACCATTTTGCTTCCATAGAATTTTCATGGGACGAATGCGGCCAGTGGCGTAATATTTAAATTTTAACATAGGATTTTGCATTCAAATAGATTTATGTCGATAAAACTCTTATTTTTCCAAATTTCAAGCTGAGACTTCGTCTGTCTGCGTGTAATACTTATATGTTCTTAAAATGACACAGTCCAACACGTAATTATGTTTCAGATGGAAGAAATTTAATTTTTTCGAAGCTAAATTTTAACATAGGATTTCCCATTAAAATTGATTTATGTCGATAAAACTCTTATTTTTCAAAATTTTAAGCTGAGACTTGGTGTGTCTGTGTGTAATACTTACATATTCTTAAAATGACAGAGTCCAACACGTAATTATGTTTTTGATGAAAGAAATTAAATTTTTTCGTTGCTAAATTCGAGCGATAACGTTGCGTTGAATTGTAAACAAACGCTCTTTTATAGCGACGCATCATATACAAACGCTCATTAAATTATCACGTGATTAACCCCAGCAGTGCCGTTTTTTGTGACAGAGTGGAGAACGGGTGCTCTGAGCTTCTCCAAAATGCCGCGACGACAATTCCCGTGGGTTTTTACCCTTAGATGGGAAGTTTGAGCCCAATCGGTCCAGCCGTTTTCGAGAGGACAAATCTCATATATATTTTGAAGACCTCTGTCTGTATGTATGTTTGTCTGTCTGTCTGTCTGTCATTTATACAAATCTACGATTCTCGACCGATCGGGACGAAACTTGGTAAGTGTGTGCAGTTTGACCGGGCGGTGAACGTTGTCGTATTGGCGAGCCCGTGCGGCGCCCGCTTCGCGCATGCGCAGACGAGATCTCGGAAACGGGTGCAGCTATCGACTTGAAATTTGCTATGTGAATGTATCTTGCCCCGGATACGAATTTTATCGGGTCGCCGAGCCCGTGCGACGCCAGCTTCGCGCATGCGCAGACCAGATCTCGGAAACGGGTAGAGCTATCGACTTGAAATTTGCTATGTGAATGTATCTTGCCCCGGATACGAATTTTATCGGGTCGCCGAGCCCGTGCGACGCCAGCTTCGCGCATGCGCAGACGAGATCTCGAAAACGGGTGGAGCTATCGACTTGAAATTTGCTATGTGAATGTATCTTGCCCCGGATACGAATTTTATCGGGTCGCCGAGCCCGTACGACGCCAGCTTCGCGCATGCGCAGACCAGATCTCGGAAACGGGTAGAGCTATCGACTTGAAATTTGGTTTTTGAATACCAGGCTGGGTAGAGCTATCGACTTGAAATTTGGTTTTTGAATAGCCCGGACAACGTCGGGCTCATCGGCTAGTCTCTTATAAATTTTGATACAATCTGTCTGTCTGTTTGTCCTTTATACAAATCTACGATTCTCCACCGATCGGGACTAAACTTGGTACGTGTGTGTAGTTTGACCAGGCAGTGGTCGTTGTCGTATTGGCGAGCCCGTGCGATGCCCGTGCAGCGCATGCGCAGACGAGATCTCGGAAACGGGTGGAGCTATCGACTTGAAATTTGCTATGTGAATGTATCTTGCCCCGGATACGAATTTTATCGGGTCGCCGAGCCCGTGCGACGCCAGCTTCGCGCATGCGCAGATGAGATCTCGGAAACAGGTGGAGCTATCGACTTGAAATTTGCTATGTGAATGTATCTTTCCCCGGATACGAATTTTATCGGGTCGCCGAGCCCGTGCGATGCCAGCTTCGCGCATGCGCAGACCAGATCTCGGAAACGGGTGGAGCTATCGACTTGAAATTTGGTATGTGAATGTATCTTGCCCCGGATACGAATTTTATCGGGTCGCCGAGCCCGTGCGATGCCAGCTTCGCGCATGCGCAGACCAGATCTCGGAAAAGGGTAGAGCTATCGACTTGAAATTTGGTTTTTGAATAGCGCTGGGTAGAGCTATCGACTTGAAATTTGGTTTTTGAATAGCCCGGACAACGTCGGGCTCATCGGCTAGTCTATTATATATTTTGGAAGATCTGTTTGTTTGTGTGTGTGTGTGTAATCGCGATGAACTCGAAAACGGCCAACCCGATTTCGATGAAACTTGGTATGTGGGGGTATTTTCGGCTGGGGGGTGACATAGGCCTATTGATTTTCAGATCCGAGGTCAAATTTTCACGTGCCGAGATCAAATCTGTTTTTACGCTGTGTTACGGGACTTTCATTTGAGTTTGGTGCTTACAAATCGATTCGAAACAGCGCGAATAATAAAATGCCAGTCATAATAATGACACTGTGAGAATCTTTCATGTTTCCTCTTTCCAACGATATATAATGCGTATGTATCCGTTTTAGTTATCTGCCTCAATTATCAAGAAGAAGTGGTACTATCTTCCATCAGGATAAAAACAATGCGTAACTTCTATGACGTCGTTAGAGGTTATAACGTTAGATCACGTTAATGCTTAACCGGCCGATGCATTTGACTGTTTCAGACGTCTTGGCGATATCTCGGGCACCGATGGTAATTTATCTTTACGTTGAAACTTGATAATTAATGAGTGTGTGTATATGAGGCGCGTTTATATACTTGAGTGGAAATCAAATCGGGTTAAACTGGCGGATTTTTACGGACGAAATTTGATGCATAGGGTATCTCGGTATCCGCTGGGCCGATTTCCCGGTATCCGCTGGGCCGATTTCCACCATTTTTGGGGTGTTGGTGTTTGACCCCACCTGACCTTGAACTACAAAATGGTCAATTCAAGGTCAAAGCCCGGACGAAGTCGGGTCACCTTCTAGTATATATATATATTTACAGAAGTCTCAAAATATATAGGAGACTAGCAGGTTAGCCCGCCACTGGCGGCAATCGTCAGAAACATGACGTCCAACACGTAATTATGTTTTAGATGGAAGAAATTAAAAAAATTCTATGCTAATTTTAACACAGGATTTCCCATTAAAATCGATATATGTCGATAAAACTCTTATTTTTCAAACTTTTAAGCTGAGACTTGGTATGTCTGTGTGTAATACTTACATATTCTTAAAATGACAGAGTCCAATACGTAATTATGTTTTTGATGAAAGAAATAAAAAATTTCGATGCTATATTTCGAGCGATAACGTTGCGTTGAATTGTAAACAAACGCTCTTTTATAGCGACGCGGCATATACAAACGCTCATTAAATTATCACGTGATTAACCCCCGCAGTGACGTTTTTGGTGATTGGGAGTGGAGAATGAGTGCTCAGAGCTTCTCCAAAACGCCGCGACGATGATTCCCGTGGGTTTTTACCCTTAGATGGGAAGTTTGAGCTCAATCGAGCCAGCCGTTTTCGATTCTATAGAGGACAAATATACACATATACACATATATATATATATACACATATATTTACGTAGTTCTCAAAATATATAGGAGACTAGCCGATGAGCCCGACGTTGTCCGGGCTATTCAAAAACTAAATTTCAAGTCGATAGCTCTACCCAGCCCAACGTTGTCCGGGCTATTCAAAAACCAAAGTCGATAGCTCTACCCGTTTCCGAGATCTGGTCTGCGCATGCGCGAAGCTGGCGTCGCACGGGCTCGGCGACCCGATAAAATTCGTATCCGGGGCAAGATACATTCACATACCAAATTTCAAGTCGATAGCTCCACCCGTTTCCGAGATCTCGTCTGCGCATGCGCGAAGCTGGCGTCGCACGGGCTCGGCAACCCGATAAAATTCGTATCCGGGGCAAGATACATTCACATACCAAATTTCAAGTCGATAGCTCCACCCGTTTCCGAGATCTGGTCTGCGCATGCGCGAAGCTGGCGTCGCACAGGCTCGGCGACCCGATAAAATTTGTATCCGGGGCAAGATACATTCACATAGAAAATTTCAAGTCGATAGCTCCACCTGTGTCCGAGATCTCGTCTGCGCATGCGCGAAGCGGGCGCCGCACGGGCTCGTCAATACGACAACGTCAACCGCCTGGTCAAAAGTTTCGTCCCGATCGGTCGAGAATCGTAGATTTGTATAAATGACATACATACAGACATAGACAGACAGACAGACAGAGGTCTTCAAAATATATATGAGATATACACTGATGTTTACTCTTTGTGTGATGCTGTGTGAGGTCGTGTGCATGGGCGAGGGTCTATAAATGAGGGTGTGTATTTATTTGTGTGTGTGAGGTTGCGTGTGAGGGTAGGTGTGTTCGTGCGCGACTGAATGCTAGGTGAGGGAGTGCGCGTGTCTGTTTCTATTGTCAAATCTTAGATTCCCATATCTTTGATGAAACTTACATGCATATGTAGTACGTGTCGGTCAGCTGCATCTGCATGCCTGTCAGCCGTGTTTCTTCCTGTCTGCACGTTTATCTGTCAGCATGCATGTCTGTCTAGATACTTATGTGACTGTCTGCCTGTCTGTCTGTATGTCAATTTCGCATATATGCTTGTCTATAAAGTCGTCTAGGCCTAGGTGTGTCTGGACGTGTTTACGTGTATGCTTGTGCGCGGCTGGGTGGTTGTATGTGTCTGAGACTCAGTGTGTGTGCGTGTAACTGTGTGCGTAATCGCTCTTTATATTGTGTTGTCATATTCTTTAAATGTACATATATTCCACTGTCATTTTTGTATTAGATTTGTTTGTAACTATGTTACTTAAATATAACTCTCCGATAGTGGAGGCAATAAAGGATATATATAAAAGCAAACTTTATTTTGAGCCTTGGTTACGCATTTCCCAAAATGGCGTCATTTATTTTCCCATGATGGAAACCATGCAATACAGCCATCATTTAAATAGTCAATTACATTACAAAATAAAGGTCAGCTGATCACAGTGTCCCCCGACAATGTAGCAAGTCGATGCTGCTTTGTTAAAGAATTTTTTTAAAATGTTGAAATGTTCAAAGTCGAAAGGGTTAATAATTCCGTAAAAAATAATTTTTCTGTCATCTATATACATCTTGCATATCTCCAATATGTGGGTAACAATACTCTGAAATTTCAAATATCAACGATCAAAACTGTAGGAAGAGTTGATTACACCATGAAGGTACCCTCATACAGAAAATTATAAAAAATGTTGAAATTTTATAAGTCGAAAAGTGTTAATAACTCCGTAAAAAAAATTAAAAAATTCTGTCATCAATATACATGATGCACATCTCCAATATGTGGTAACAATACTCTGAAGTTTCAAATATCTGCAATCAAAACTGTAGGAGGAGTTGATTACACCATGAAGGTACCCTCATACAGAAAATTCTAAAAAATATTGAAATTAAGTCGAAAAGGGTTAATAACTCCGTCAAAAAATTATTTTTCCATCATCTATATACATGTTGCACATCTTCAATATATGGGCAACAATATTCTGAAGTTTCAAATCTCTGGGATGAAATCTGTAGGAGGAGATGATTACACCATGAAGGTACTCAAAAGTGTGACAGACGGACAGAGCCCGTTTCTATAGTCCCCCTTTTCTTTCAGAACGTCGGGGGACAACAATGAGGTTGCAACTCTACTATGTTGAAGGTTAAAACTCGACCAAGAGAAAATAAAACGAAAAATAGTATAATAAAATGAAAACAAGGCTGTGATAGTGATGTTGTGGTTAATTAAATAAAAGGTCAGCATACCACAGTGTCCCCAGAAAAAGTGGCAAGTCGATGCCGCTTTGTTGAAGAAATTTAAAAAAATGTTGAAATATTCTAAATTGAAAAGGGTTAATAACCCCGTAAAAAATTCCGTCATCTATATACATTTTGCACATCTCCAATATGTGGGTAACAATATTCTGAAGTTTCAAATCTCTAGGATGAAAACTGTAGGAGGAGTTGATTACACCATGAATGTACCCTCATACAGAAAATTCTAAAAAATGTTGAAATATTCTAAGTCGAAAAGGGTTAATAACTCCGTCAAAAAAAAATATTCCATCATCTATATACATGTTGCACATCTTCAATATATGGGCAACAATATTCTGAAGTTTCAAATCTCTGGGATGAAATCTGTAGGAAGAGATGATTACACCATGAAGGTACTCAAAAGTGTGACGGATGGACGGAGCAACGGACGGACGGACGGAGCCAGCCCATTTCTATAGTCCCCCAAAAATAAATTATTCGGGGGACAAAAAGGTAATGAGGAGGAATTATTCGGGGGACAAAAAGGTAATGAGGAGGAAAAATGCAAAAGCTAAATTTCTAGAATCTAAACTAAATTTGGGACATGAATTAAATGAATTATTACCTTCTTTAGCTGAAAAGCATCAAAACAGATCTAAAATCAGATTTTCTAAAGAACTCTCACCTTCAGATAAATGAGTTATCTCCTGACTCCAGATAATATTTGAGGTCTCTCAAGAGTAAGCTGTCCTGTTGAAAATGTCAAATTACCCAACTTATAAGAGAGAAGTTCAGATTTTTGTTTTCCATAAACATCCAAGATTAAAGCTCCAGGTATTGAACACATTCATATAATAACTACTGGTATATCCATGTGATTACGAAAAAGATCACGAAATACATGTAGGTACAAGTGAAATAAGAACTTCATAAACTTAAATCAATTGATTCTTTCTTCTTTGCTACATAACCTTATCTCAATAGCTTCAATGTCAGTCGATCCTCAAAAGACACTAGTTAATTCTAAATGATAAAACAAACGTGATTGGTCTATAACCAAATTCACTCAGTATGTTGTGCTGTGAAGTTTTCAATGTCCAATAACAGATGAATATATCCCGTCAAAACTGAACTGAATGACAATGAAAAAATGTAGCATTATACCATATATACACATATCAAAAGTTATCACTGTGGAAGGAACAGGTGAATATATCCAGCCTAAACCTGGCACATGCAAACTGGCTGCAATCCTCGAACATCACAAGGCGCTTGAACACCATATGAAATAACTTTCAGCCATTAAACTCACAAAGACAAATGTAGCACCACATCAAATATCAATCAGGAATTTAGCACTTGATATTCATGAACCATTTTCTTGTTTCCAGGAATGGGTCAATCAAGCAGCAAACATGTGCAGTGCTCAGATGTTAAAGTGCAACTCCCCAACATGTAATGCATTCAATGCCTGTCAATTATCAAAACAGTAGAAAGCAGTCCAATGCTAGAACAGATATCCCATCAATTTGAAACTGACTAATTTCAAATGAAAGCCAATTTGGAAGCCAAGAAAAGCATTGAGTTCAATCATTTGTCAGAGTAAATCCAGCTTTAGTCAGGTGTGATGGAGTTCATCAACTAATAGTTTATGTTGCTGCACCTCAAAATCAATAAATCACAGGTCGTCCAGGGAGAGAAACAGCTCAATCACTCTATAAATTCCTGTTAGAAAACCCTGGAAGGAAAGTGAGGAGAAAAGATAGATAAAAGTGTCAACAAGATCCCATCCAGTGATCAATAGAGACAGGAAAACAGAAACGGTGACATCAAGCACTGCTGTAATAATCCCGCAGCAGTGCATTTCTGATCAATCTTTATCTCAGTCAAGTGATTGCTTTCACAATGAATGGCTGACTTTTGATTGGCTTACAAAGAGTAAAGTCGGAAATATGATGTTCGGTACAGATTCTATAAATGCTTTAGAACATTCCTATTGAATTGCAAGGACTTTCTACAGAAATACTGCAATTATCAACGTATGCATATGATAAATTACCATACATGACCATGCATATAATTTATATCATTGTAAAAAAAATGCTACATTGTCATTCCCAACCTAACTTTATTGTTGGTCCCCCATCTCATGTTATTTTATTTAGATAATTAACTTATTTAAATAGTCACTCAAATTTGATGAAATTGGCAATTTAAAAAAATACTTGATATCTTAAAGTGATGTGAAACACTCCAGTAGGGTGATCAAATATAAGTGGAGAATAATCTTGTTCAAAGTAGTAATTTTTACAAATATTATATCCAAATTGACAACACATACTGTCATTCTTATATATTAATTAACTGTAAAGACTCGAAATGATTTTCGTTAGATTATCGTCTATAGATGCATCCTGAATCGAGTAGTAAATATTTACAATTGAGCGTAGTTCAGATGATGTTCTCTATGGAGTGGTATGGTCGATTTGCTTCAGATTTTTGGCGCTGCTTAATAGTAGAATGCTACATTCCTCCAGTTGGCATAGCGCCTGGATACCAACTGATCAGTTTCACGTACCCGAACAAATTAATATTCATCCACTGTGAACAGAATTAATTATTTGTAAGCATTTTTGTAGTACTGTACTGTAATTTGAGGCTGAGTGTTATTTATACTGCTAGAAAGTGGGCAACAAACAGCTGGTCACTTGAAAATAATGGACTGTTTTTATTTTAGATGAACATGATTTTTTCCAATAAGAACTGAGTCAAAATTTTAAAACATAAGCATAATGATTGAATCGAAAAAGTGAGTAGTTTATTAATATACCGGTTTGTCCCCACATCCTGTTGTAACTAGCAATCTGATTGGCTACAACGCCACGTTTAAATCCCCACTTCCCCCATCACCCTTGCAGCAGGGTATATTAAAGAGAACATGCACAAAACATTGGGTGTATATGAGCATGTGAAACATCGGGGTATATGAATGACCCTTGAGCTGACAGTTTTCACCAATCGTGACGTTACTCTTGCACGCATAGTTTGATGTCACCTGACACCAGAACCGTAGGTCGGCTACTGAATTATTCTTATTGGTGTGAGTTAATGGGAGAACCTATGAAAAACACACTTAAATTAAGAAGACATGGCTATTGTTGTAGGGAGAAATTTTTTATCTCCGGCAACATCATTGGGTACATGGATATTTAATACCTCGATGTCTCTTTTTGAACCCCTTGGCTCTGCCTCGGGGTTCAAAATCGACATCCCGGTATTAAACCTCCATGTACCTCTGATGCTCCTGAAGATAACAAATAATATACCACCAGCACAGATACATAAATAACTAATGTCGGCTCAAACTCTTCATACCTTCTGATGCCATCTTTGTTCACCCTAATTTGGATATGCATGCATATTTTCAGTGTTAAATTGGCTGTATTCAAACAACTTTTTTGTAGTTAAATCATAATGTACTGAAGTTTCTATTTGTGCCATGACGCTGAAAATTTATCCAGGGTTCAGCAAGGTTAAACACTTTTTTTCATTTTGCATGACACTTGTCATAATTTACACAAATAAAAGCAAAAATAATGTATGTTCTCCAGTGAAACTATATATATAAAAAAGTAGGATATGTCTGTTAGCAATTTTTCTCCCAGACCCCTGGAACGATTTCAACCAAATTTGGTGTGGTGGCTCCTATTCCGGGATCAATTTTGAATTAAATGATTGTGCTGGGAATGTTATATACCTTTTTTAAATATAAATTTTCTTCCTATTTTCATTAAAGATCTAATTAATCTAAATAAATTTCTACTGAATTTAACAAACATATGACACATAGTTTCCACGTTTCGTTAAATTGACAATTAAGCAGATTGAATTCCCCATCCCAGACTTTCGATCTGGGGCAATCTCTGTAAACTTGGTAAAGGACACAAGCATTTGGTTCTGTCAAACAAACAGGTGATATCTAAAATAAGTGAAAATCTTATTCCTGTTTGCTGCTTTCAATTTTAACAATGGGTACATTTGCCCTCAAACATGAAACATATTCCTTCTCAAAATACTCTCAAATCTAGAAAACTGACGAAGTTATATAATCCAATGAACATGATTTGATGTAAACTGATTAGAAAATATGCCTTTAATAATTGAGTGTGTTGTGGTGCTAACACAGCCTTGAGACCTTTTTATGGCTACAGGGTTACATGATATATATAACAGGCTTCAATGACAAGAAGTTCTTCTAAATTGAATCGCACACTTGACGATCAATAGGAAACGAAATTGGTCATCCTGTGACGACCTTCTAATAACGTTACTGTACGATTATCTGTCTGTCAGTCCTGCTGCTAGAAATATTTATGTAATTGTCTTTGAGTGAAAGAAAGCAATGCATTTTTCTATGAATATTCATGTATCAGAATAAGAGTTAAAGATGTATAATAGTGAATTGCAAATTAACATTTTATGCAGTGGTTTAAATAAACAATTTCAAGTCTCAGCAGCAAAACAAGAAAATTATTTTAGTTAATTTACATCTCAGCTCATGTCCCTCAAAAAGCAGGCTTTTTTTCAGGAGTTGGGAGTCAATTTCTGGCATTGATTTCAACAAATGACCTTGACTTCAAAAAATCATTTGACAGTGATCATTTTTTAACTTGACAATCATTTTCTCTATTAAATGTGAATCACGTAGTAAGGTACAGAAACATACACTCAGATTCACAAGGATACGGAGTCTATCGTATTCCCGCCACCTTTTCATTTCTTGGAAAGCTTGCAGTATTCCCCAGAATTACATCACATCACATTACGTTAATAATTTCGGTTGGACTCCTTCTTGTTGCTACTAATAGTGAGTTCTGACGCTATACTGATGAGGAATACCGGGGTTGGGAAAATGAAAACTCTACGAAAGGTCATCAGACCAACTATTTCACTTCAGGGGTTGATAAAATTTATATATGGGTATGTAGTTTACTCCATACTGGGTACTGTTACACTTCAATCTGCTCAAATGTCAAGTTAACAAAATGTGGAAACTATGTGTCAAATGTTTGTTAAATTCAGTAGAAATTTACTTAAGATTAATCATGCTTTTCTATTGATCTTTGAATGAAAATAGGTGAGCAAAGTTGGGGATGAGCATTTTCAAAACAGGCCAATAAATAATATTTGTTTGAGATTGGTTTATATTTGTTTTAGTTCGGGTTTAAAATTTAAATTGCAATGCCAAAAATTTACAATCAAACAACTGAATCAAAGGGTGTTAACTAAGGTTAATGTGAATGACCAGGCCTACATGTAGTTTGCAAACTCATTTTGGAAACTCTTCTTGTGAACTCATACAATTCAAATCCGTTAATAATTGTTTGAAATAAACCCGGACTACTTTTCGTGTGTGCTAATAAAAAGCCAAAAAAATTATAAAAAGGGCCGGCCCGTAACACTGGTGAAAATGTACAGCCGGGCTTAGTTTGCGAACTCATTTCAGAAACTCCTCTTCAGAAACTTTTCCTGGGTGCTATAAACACCAAACGAATGTGTCAGTGACACTGTAGCTCAACTTGGGAAGGATTTTTTTTTGCTGAACAATGAATAGAATGATAAAGAAGAAGGAAAGCCAAAAAGTTACAGTAAAGGTCTTATATTGTGTAGATGAAACTATTTTCATATCAGACCTTTCTTTCACCAATAACTATGGGCTACGTACAGGGTGTGCAGATGGAATCAAATTTGAATGTTTCATAAGAATTTCGGAAATAATCGATGGCTCCAATCTAGAGGTCACCCTGAAAATCCATATGAAGTTTGAAGACGATTGGATGAGGGATATGTGGCATGTAGGTTAATTGTGCCAAAGGATTTAGTCATAAAATTTTATGAGAATTTTGATGCTGGGTGACTTTTTGCATGCATTTAATTATTGACCCTAATTTGGGACATTCTTAGTGTCAAAATTTTTTGCACATTTGAGAGATCATGTTCATTTTGCACGATACCATGCGACAATGACCACTTTAGCCAGACTAGCGGGGTTGTCAAGTACGGTACTTGCACATCGACATCCTCTCCTCCACAACAACTGTATAAACGACGTCCCTGACCATCAACGTACCTATTATGATTTATTTATTTATTTTTATTTTGATAAATTCAATCAGCATTTTACAATATATAATTATGTACAGAATACATACATTTGATAAAAGTGATAAAGTTGACAGAGCTGAAAATTTTAATGAGAAGGTATTTGTGTTGGCTTATAAGAGGCTGCAAAGATAGTGATGTTAGAGAGGAGAGTAGGTGGGCAGACTATTAAATAAAAATTAGGATGATAAATGCTGAGGGCTACAAAGGATAAAACAAAAAGTCCCTGAAAGGACTTATTTCCATTGTGGTCCTATAGGAAGCTCCCACGAGAGTGTTGAAATAATGCCACTGTTTCCAATTGGTCAGTTGAGTTTTGTATTAAAGGCCCACTGAACTGTCAATGCCCAGAAAACATTATTCCATATTATATACCATTTGGAAGAGGAACCAAAAAATAAATAGTCCACCAGAATACAAAACAGCTGTGGCCTTGGACTGTCCACCAAGTGATAAGAGTTTCATTGCAGAATGCATCATAATTCAAACTAAGAGATAGAGTTACCCCCCTTCCATTGAGTATAATAGACTTTATAGTACAGTCCTGGTCAAAATTAAGCACAGGACACACCTTGTTACTTCGACAAAAACAACATGTTCCCAGTTTATTCGATCATGTTCCCAGTTTATTCGATCGGATCAGCTGATAATACACTGTTTTGGAACTGCCTCTTTCAAATGGTATATAATATGGAATATGTTGTATATAATATGTGATCTGGTGATTCGAAAATTAAAGGGGTACTGTACGCCATTTTCATTAAATTTCCTGTGATAACAACGATCTAATATCGATAATATATAGAAACATAAGTAATTTGAGTCGAAGATGTATTGTGTAAACGCTCAGGTTAATAGGCTATCTTAAAATTTAATAATTTAAAAGTTAATAATTTGATATAAATTGAATTTATGACTGGAGCCATAAAATGGCGTCAACTAAATTAAGAATTTCCGTGTACACGACGTAATCAAATAAAGTAATTGAGGGATACTGGATTGTTAAACCGATCGCACACACGATCGTTTAAACATTATGATGATACGGGGAGAAAACTCAAGCCACTAACTGACTAGTGACGATACAATAACTCAAATGAGAATATGGGACTAGTATGCATATAATATAACTTTTATTTGGTTTATTTGGTTAAAAACTGTACAAAAATTACTCGACAACGACAATTTGTATTTTTTCATTCCGGTAAATTTGCCATCCGTAACACTACTTCGTACTCAACAGACTTTCAAATAATGGAAAAATTGTTACCTTATTCTCCGACTCGGAGAAACCAACAACAACATTTTGGGTACAGTATCCCTTTAAGTGAGCCTTTAATTAAAATAGTATGAGACTAGCTACTCTATGACAGGAATTGGGTTTAAAAATATTGGTATTAAATTACTTCATTTAACACTTTCAATTGATAATTGAAAGTAACTAAAAATTCTGAGGAGGATATACCCAGATAGTTATAAGAGTAGGGGGATGGGGGCACAGTTACTGGACATAAAGTCCCAAAATAAGGGTTTAATCAAGTTTATAAATCGGTATCCTAATATAATATACTTAGGATTTATAAACTCGATTAAACCCTTAATTTGGGACTTTGTGTCCAGTAAATGGGGGGGGGGGGTCATCATTTGTTTGGTGCAAAAAGGGGTGAGTGAGTGGAGGATAAAATGGACAGTTTATATGTTATAAAGACACTGATTGAGGTCTCTCGGTTCTGCGATGGGTTCAGCAGGATGGTATGGCGGGAACCAACTTATCACAATTAAGTGAACACTTGCACAATCCAAGACATCAGACATATTAGATCATATCATTATAAACCGATCAAATAAATATCATTAATATGGCCATACTAATTTTACCTGATAAGTTGTGTACTACTGTCCACTGATAATTCTCCAGCTGCCATTATGCAAAGCAATTAAATTATTGTTACTAGAATGAAACTAGAACTGAAATCAGTCTTCCATTTTTAATTTCGAGTGAAGACAGAAGCTGTCAGTGCCGGTAAAAACAGTGACCATGTGAGCCATTGAGAGCACCACTTCCAGTAAATCGCGCACCTGTTATCAGCACGTGCCGATCGAGGGGTTCCAACGGGGGCGAGATCGTATGGGATGCAAAGTTATTTTGACAATTTCTACCGCATTCAAGTTCCGAGTTAAATTTTTTGAATGTATAATTGACATTTGAATTATGTTTTATTCGCCTACATTAATTTAGTAGGGAAGATAAACACGATGGGTAATCACCACCCCCTGTGAATCGGTCCTGCACAGCGAGGTAGCAGTGGTTTATAAGCTATTTAGTCCAGGAGATATTGGTCGACCTCTGCACCCCCCCCCAGGACTCAACTTCACCCCACTAATTTTCTTCCTTAAGGTCTGCTATAATTTTTTTCACTTGTTAACAAGAAAAAAAGTGGCCGCAGAGACTCCAGACAAGATGGCGGCCATTTTATTTTAATGCACCATGTCTCTTTGATCGCCGTTATAGTAAAGATGATATCACATGCGGTCTTGTTTTCTGCTCTATTCGTTATGCTAATATACAACCCTTACAAATTAGCCAAAAATCAGACACCATAATCCAATATGGCGGCCAAGATGGCCGCAGAAATGTGAAAATATGCTATTTTTCTGACATGTTACCACCTTTCGTTTGTCTCTGTGGGAAAATGTTGGGATCTTTGCGTCATGTTATACATTTATCATATAGAGGAGCCATTTTCGACCACATGGGGATCATAATATACATTAATTGCGGGATATTTTTGTCCGATATCACGTTTTCCCAAATGCCGGTACAATAGGTCAAAGCCGAATCTACGTTAATAACGCGATGTAATGTTTCGAATCAATATAACAATAACATGATTTTTGAGGGCATTATGGTTTCTTAACGGCCCGATAGGAATGATTAACAGCCAGAGGGCCTATAAGCGGCCCGAGACGAAGTCGAGGGCCGCTAATAGGCACGAGGGCTGTTAATCATTCCGGGAGGGCCGTTAAGAAACCATAATGCCCGAAAAATCATGTTATTACTATTATTTCCACACACTATCATTATGTAAGTGTCGTACCCCGACAAGTTCAAATATTTCACAACATCTCTGAATTAACACAATTTAATCAAAATATATAAAAATATATTTTTTTAATTTATACAAATACGCATGGATCGTCTGGGTTGTGTGCAATCAATTATCACGTGATCAAAACAAAAATCATGCGACCAAAATACATCGAAATTAGGCAAAATATCACCGGCATCTGAGACCAAATAACTCGCGTAATAATGCTTAAATTGAAATAATATATACCTGTGTTTACCTTAGGATACCATTTAATTAGGTATGTGTTCTATGTAACACATGGCAATCGGGTATTTCTTCGTTAAAAAGCTTTATTAGAATAAAAAATTCCGAAAAAGTCATCGACAGTTTGGTCACGTGACGTGTCGGGCCATCTCGTGCTAACGACGAGCATATCCCATTAGCGCCCTAGGGCCATAATGAACTTACATATTCACGTAATTTAGTTAGTGTTATGGGGTTTTATCGCAGGATAAAACGTCATTAATATTCTAGAGAATGCCCTTATAGGTGGAAATAATGAATGTTATTGCTATTATAACAACACCCATGCATATGTATGTGCAGGAGATACTCGAGCTATGATTCCTCTTATACCTGAGTTGAGGAATATTTACCCAAATCCAAGATGGCGGCCAAAATGGCCACCAGAAATAAAAAATCGCCGATTTTAACATCAGTGAGCATTATTGTCATGAAAACTCCACACCTGCTTACTATTGTGAGTTGGGAACACTTAGGCGAAGAACTTTCCTTGTACCATATCCAAATAAAAGTATCCCAAATCCAAAATGGCGCCCACAATGGCGGACAGATTTTTTAAAATCACCGAAATTCCCTCATATTCACATCATTGGGCATTATTGTCGAGACAACTCCATCCATGCGTACAGTTGAGTTGGAAATAACGAGGTGAAGTAATTACCTTACATCTCAAGCAAGAAATGGTTTTCCAAATCGAACATGGCGGCCAAAATGGCGACCGAAATTTGAAAATACGCCTACATTCCTTTACTTTCTTATGATGGGCGTTATTGTTTCGCGATTTCTACCCACCATTACATGTTGATATGTATGAATTATTCATTAGGGTTTGGCAAGTGATACTCACAGTCAATATGGCGGCCAAACTGGCGGCCAGAAATTGAAAAGAAGCCGATATTATCACATACTAATTTCAACTTTTTGTCATAACATCGATTTGTATAGACGAAACGGTACATAATATAAGCCATATATTAGTTCCAATGTAAGTCGTAGCCTTTTGGAATTATGAAAACCCACAATCGCGATGTGGCATTTCAAAATCCATTCTCCACTAAGGGCACATACTGGCCGTAACCGTATATAGGTGCGCCGAATAGTCATATTATGACTTCCGATAATCAAAACAACAGTACCTGAGCTTATTCTGAATTGCCACATTCAGCATTATCTAGACCCGTTTCCGTCAGATTAATATATCTCACTCACAACAACAGTTTACTACACTTCTTTGTAGAAGGGTGCCACTAATCGGAATGTTTCAAACAATACATATGCCGGTGTCCAGCTCACGTGTTTGTTTCGAAAGCTAGGAATTCTTAGCGAGCTTCATTCGTGGTATAGCTTATGGTATAATTCAGATGCTACATATGAGGTATAGGCGTCATCTTGTGCGATACACTAAAAAGGTATTCGGTCGATACGAATACTAGCTTTCAGAAGGATCTATCTGCGTATTGTCAGCTTTGGTGACCCAATGGGGATAACAACGTGTACACCTGGTGATCTTCCCAAACAGCCACTTCCCAATATATGGTTCATCAATTCGCATACTCATCTAATGCACTGACGTACTCGGACAACTTCTGAATATGGCTTCGAATGTTGAAAGCCCGACATTTGACGGATGCATTTCTGCTAAGGCGTAGAAGACCATAATGCATAATATACCCAAACTCCTTGAACATGATCATAAGAACAAGCTTGTTGGCGTCCAGCAATCGTCTCACCGAACAAATCCAAGCAGATGATAACAATACACACGGTGCTAGTTTGTGGGTATGTGTCATGATAGTGTAAATGAAATTGGACCATGACTGCACCGCCCCTTATTTTGTTATGTTTTAGATTCAGACAGGATCTCATGTGTGGCTTTGCTTTCCTTGTATGCTAAGATGGTATGTTCCCATCCGTTTGGAAGCCGTTCTTAAACAGCTGGACCAGGCGTGTGTTATTGGCTACTGTTGTATAAGCCCCACCAAGACTGGAGTGTAGTCTTAAAGGCGATACCTTTGATTGTTGGTTGATATGTCATACTCACGCTGTGTGGTATGGTTCAAGAAAGTACAAATGCCCTTGCATTCAGTTCAACAAACGTTGGTACACCAAGTGATTTATTGATAACATCACCATTGCGAACATTTTCCTGCATGAGACATTAACTGCTATATTCTAAAGTTATATATATAAAGCTATATGACCATAAAGGTCGCGTTTCCCAACGTCCACAGCCATTGCCATCGAGACTGTAAATTGTTCTTTAAATACATAGTGAAATAAATGCACCACAGTTCCTGACATTTTCTTGAATAATACCGCCAACATACTAACACTAACCCTGAGAGAGGATAACAAAAAAAACGCATACATTCATGCTATAAAGACATTATCCTTCAGTCCATCCGACTGTTTTGAGGGAGGCTAGCATAGTATTATCCAGACAAAAATGTACGTCGTTGAATCCGAAAGGCTTCGAAACGGATGTGGAAATACAATCTTACCACACCAAATAAAACCGACACGCATGACATTCTATATCTCAAACATGCACCAGGTGTAGGGGTGGTGTATACCGTGGCCCATTTCATTCCTACTATCATGGCGCATATCCATAAACTAGCACCGCGAGCATTGTTCCTCTCTGCTGTGAGATATTCGACGAGACAAATGCGGGGCGTCACACAGGTTGCTTCGGATCATGGTCAAGAAGTGTGGGTAGTCTGTACACTATTGTCTTCTCCTTAGCAGATAGACATCTGTCCAAGGAAATGAGACAGCTAGCAACATTCGAAACACTGTCGAAGTTGTCCACATATGCCAATACGTTCGCTGGGTTTGTGAGTTGACGAACCATCTATTGAGAAGTGACTAGCTAACTGGTTCGCCTGATGTACATGTCGTTATCCCCATGGGGTATGAGACACATACATAGAGATGACCTTCTGTGAGCTTGTATACTCATCGGTCATATGCCTTCATAGTTCAAGATGACGCACAAATATCATATTTAGCAAATATTTAAAATCGTAAGCTAGACACCGGAAAATTAATTGTTTGAAACGTTATGATTAGAGGGACCCTACTCCCAGGAAGTGGTGAATACTTTGTCGGTGTGAGCTACCTAGATTTACCAGACAAAGAAATGGAAGCTGGTCCAGATAATTATGGACGTGACGTGGCAAATCAGAATCTGTTATCAGGTAATTGTTCTGATATAACTATTCGGCGCACATACGCTTACGGCCATTATCGGCGCTAAGTGGAGAATGGATTTCGAAATGCCACATCGCGATATTAATTGTGGTTTTCATCTTTCCAGAAGGATATGAGCTATGTTATGCGTTTTGATACCTTCAAGTTGAACTAGTAGATGGTGTATGTACAGTTTCGTCCATACATACCGATATTATGACAAAAAGTTGAAATTAAGATGTGAAAATATCGATTTCTTTTCAATTTGTAGCCGCCAATGTAGCAGCGATCTTGGATGTGAGTATCAATTGCCAAACCACAATGAATACTTCATGTCACTATTCCATATCAACATGTAATGGTGGATAGAACTCGCGAAACAATAACGCCCATCGTAAGAAAGTAAAGGAATGTAGACGTGTTTTCAAATTTCGGTCGCCATTTTGGCCGCCATCTACGATTTGGAAAACAATTTCTTGCATGAGATGTAAGGTAATTACTTCACCTCAGTATTTCCAACTCAACTGTAAGCATGGGTGGAGTTGTCTCGACAATAATGCCCAATGATGTAAATATGAGGGAATTTCGGTGATTTTTCAAAATCTGTCCGCCATTGTGGGCGCTATTTTGGATTTGGGGTACTTTTATTTGGATATGGTACAAGGAAAGTTCTTCGCCTAAGTGTTCCCAACTCACAATAGTAAGCAGGTGTGGAGTTTTCATGACAATAATGCTCACTGATGTTAAAATCGGCGATTTTTTATTTCTGGTAACCATTTTGGCCGCCATCTTGGATTTGGGTAAATATTTCTCAACTCAGGTATAAGAGGAATCATAGCTCGAGTATCTCCTGCACATATATATGCATGTGTGTTGTTATAATAGCAATAACATTCATTGATAACTTTTGCTTCAATGCGTTGAGTTCCGCTGCAGAGAATACAAAACTGACAACATTTTGAAATGTAAGCAGGCTTCAAACTTATCTTATCCAAGAAAAACTCTGGTTACATAAGAAATTTGTGTATAAGGTGTACGCGCATTTGTTGCGTTAAAAACCAAAGGTCCCAAGTCAAGGTCCAAATCCCCAACACACTGTTGTGAGGTTTAACTCCATCTACATACAGTAATGTCCAAAGTAATTGATCACTTAACCACAGCAAAATTATGGGTATTTTTTCATGATATTAAATCCTGAAAAATTGCCCATAATTATGCTGTGGTTAAGTGGTCAATTACTTTGGGCATTACTGTAACCAATATAAGGATTTGAGGTTTAATGATAATTCAATCCTCATACAGTAATGTTCAAAGTAATTGACCACCGTAAGCACAGCAGAATAATGGGTAATTTATCAGGATTTTAAATGCTGAAAAAATACCCATAATTCTGCTGTGGTTAAGTGGTCAATTACTTTGGGCATTACTGTAACCAATATAAGGATTTGAGGTTTAATGATAACTCAATCCTCATACAGTAATGTTCAAAGTAATTGACCACTTAACCACAGCAGAATTATTGGTAATTTTTCAGGATTTAAAATCCTGAACAATTACCAATAATTCTGATGTGGTTAAGTGGTCAATTACTTTGGGCATTACTGTAACCAATATAAGGATGTGATGTTTAATGAGAACTCCATCCACATAACTAATAAATATGTGTGAAAATTAAAACAAAACAAAATAAATTCCATGATGGCGTCCAATATGGACTGCCTAATTCTGCTCCAAAACATGTATATTGAATATATGGATGTTTATTGGGGGAAACCGATTATTTCAATTATATTTTCATTAACTGGGATCCAAAAGCCGACTTACGGGAGCGTGCTTCGCGCGCGACTGTATCTTAAGCATATGTGCATATTTAATAAGCCAACAATTGGAATCCCAACAGAGAAGATTGACGTGGGTCCCTTGTGCGATCTGTCCATCGAAAACTATTTAGACATCTTAAGACACGTAAGACCCAATAACTTAATATACAGAATAGATACATCTATTGCCTGAGTGACTAATATTTATATTTGTTACAATGAGGTCAAATAGTTGCGAAACCAGCACCACAATTCTTTCCATCCATAGTAAATCTTAAAACAACTTCTAAAGAATTATTAATTTACCTTATATTTGGTATGGAGAGTCCTTGGTTTACTGGATTCCAGATTTGTTAACATCACGTCACCAAGTTAATTACTTGCGAAGCCACAGCCATAACTATTTCCCTCCATAGTAATTCTCAAAACAACTTCTTAAGAACAATTGACCAGGTCAGTCGCGCAATTATTGGAAGAGCCACGGTCAATAATTTAAAAAAAACCAAATGTTACATTTAAATTATTGCTTTATTTAACAAAACAAAAAAATTAAATGAGAAAATTTACTTTTACTACTTGCTAAATTTTATCTTTTAATTATTTCATTTAAATTTTAGTATTTACAGTATACTAAGTCCAAGTCTTTATAATCTGTTGAGTGACCCCACAGTCGTTTACTTGGTTATCAGGTGGGATCTCATAACACCAAATGAAAGATTAACATAGAGATTAGTACTATAAATAGTAATTACTAACTTAATAGACATTGTTTCTGTACTACATGTAGTATATTATGTATGTGTCTCACTTGAATTTTATAAAATAGCCTATTATAAGAATTAGAGTGATAATGGTAAGTCTCATTTCAAGCAGGATAAGCATAATCCATTGAACCAAAAGATATCTGACAATAACTTATAAGCATATCCAATCCATACATGCTAGTACATGTATATAAAAATTCGAAAGTTATGCTTGAGAAACTTGATCAAATTGACCTCTCAGTAAAATTCAAAATACTGACTCAAAGTGCACTAGATTAGCTCTAAATGCAAAGGATTTTCAAACATTTTCCAGGGGGAGAACCCCCACCAATGGCCACCATCAGCAGGGGGTCACCCATCCAAAACCTTCCTCCGCTCAGGCCTTCAGGTTATGACTTTGGCATATCATTGCCAAAAGCAGGTGTCGCCAAAAAATACCTAGATCATTCACTGAATGCAGAGGAGAAGGTAGTGTTATGAAGCCATCAGTAAGAGATCGGTACAAGACGGTCACACCAATATGTGAACAGTGCAGTGGTGCTGGACTGACTCCAGTTGTCGCCAGACCATTTGGGAAATATTAGGATTATCAAAGACTATATTAGTATATATACTAGTTAGTATATGTGACCCGCCATATCAAATCCAGTCGTAAGTCGGGATTTTTTACCCTGTGCCAATGCATTCTCTTATATATGCGATAGGTCGCCTCGCATATATATATATATATATATATATATAAGAGAATGCATTGGCCTAACAATTTTTTACAATTTTAATAATTTTGTCTTGTATTCTTTAACAATTTTATAATTTCACCAATACAGAGCCCCAGACAGATATGAGCAGACGACACTCTTCTATATGCTTCTCTATATGTGTGGGGCTCCCTGCAGGGTAATGGATGTTTTTTATTTTATGTCCTAAAAATTGTAAGAAATATTTATTTAAAAAAAAAATGATACAAAATTGTTAGGCCAATGCATTCTCTTATATATGCGAGGCGACCTATGGTCGACTCGCATATATAAGAGAATGCATTGGCACAGGGTAAACAAATCCCGACTTCCGATTGGATTTGATATGGCGGGTCACATATATGTAAATATTAAAGCATATGTAAGATTGAATTGGAGTTTCTAGTTCCTCTGTCATCTGGGTTAACCTGATTGGGGCTAAGAAGTGCATAGTTTGGGTTATTGACAAGTATTATACAGTTATTTTTAAAGATACTGAGCAAACAAAAGTAAAAAAAAAAAAAAAAAAGTTAAGCCTACCTACCTACCCTAATTTTGTTCAGCTCGTTCACTGGCTCGTTAGCGGAAACAAATGTATTTTTTTTTAGGCCTAATGTATCAGTTGGAAAGTACCAGTTCAAGGGATGCAGTTAGCAATTTTCATGATGAGCACCCCAACGGGGGCCATCTAGCCACGCATAATGTTTCGGGTGATATGAGTTGTTCATAAACTGCATAAGGTATATAAATTAGAAGAATGCACAATTTTTTTCATGGCCAAAACGATGTGCAGATAATTCACGGAATAGTATACGTCATAAACGAATTATGCCAATTTGTAATGAATTACTGAGTAAAGATGGAATTTATGAAAGATTGTTGGCCGAGTATATTTTCTCAGTTTCCCCGTATATCTAAAGGTTTCACATACTGCTTACTATTAAAGTTTGAAATGGCCATGATACATTATAAAGATATTGTAAAGGCCATATGTGCAAAAGTTTGGAAGATATCCAAAGTTGTGATTAGTTTAGTGTTTTCCATGAAACATATTTCAAATTACCATTTGCACGCATTCTGTTCTCTCTTCATTAGCCTGTTTTGGACACAATGGTTGATCCTAGTGCTTCCGTTTGTGTGCATCTCTGCGTGAGAGTCGGGTGCCCTTTATGCGATTTCGGTTAAACGCATATGCACGTAAATCACATATGAACGTATCTGCCACATTGCTCACCACTGGTTGAAAATCTTCCCAGTTAAAGGTTAAATGTTATACTTCGGACATAAATCTTAACTTATTCTTAACCGACTAATCGTGTACGTAGTCATGCATGTGGGCCAGGTTATTATTGACCAAATAAATACCTGTTTATCTACATGCACGTACGTGTCGTGTAAATTAACCTCAAATTAGTTCTCGTGAAATGCTCCCCATAACATAATTGAGTTGAGATGTTATGTAGGTTACATGCATGATGTATTAAATATATAGCAGCTTCCATGTTGTTTCTCTGGTGACTCAGCGCGTGTAATCTGAATGGCCCAGTTGGCCCACGATTGTAACTCACGTATACATATCTGATATATACATGTACATCGCTTGTACATGCTCCACTTTGTTTATCAGGACTGGTGTGTGTGCAGTTACGGCAGAGGGCAGCGGAGCGCACTATATACTGTCTCCACAAACTTAATTCTATATGGTGAATTCTTCATTGCAGCCATACATTTTCCTTCTGTTTTGTTGGAAAAATACATGTTCAATATCCCATTTTCGTCGTGTTTTGTGTCGAATAAGACAATTATGAAAAAAGTATTTCATGTAACAATAAAAGCCCACATATCGTTTGTGTGGTGACAAGAGAAGGGTCATTTGACAGAAACTCTTTAACAAGTGAGCTCCCGAATATATTAAACTGCTCTTCCTTCCTCGACATGGAACTGGAAGAGGCCAAATGCACAGGTTACATATATTGTGTAACACATCTGTCTTTAATGTAACATATGACAGTTGAAATCCCACAGTAATTTATGAAATAACCATATCCATGTTGCATTATACATGATAGACTGCAGAATTGTATTAGTTTTGCGTTATACTTGAAATGCGACATATTGGTTGTTTAGTGTGATATCAGCCGCACCGGTATGCTCAAAGTTTCTATGCTGTAACGAATGTCGTCTGTAATGTAACTTGGATGTCCTCCCTGTAACACGGGGAATAATGACATTTAAAAATTCTAGGTCATATGATTCCAAGGGAGTTATTTTGAATGGCCAGTGGTTTGGACCTATCGGGTTCAGATCATTAACTCTTTCGATGCCAAGCTCGCATAATTGCGAGTTACCCAGTCACTGCCAAATACGCATTTATGCGAGTTCGGGGGTGCACCTGGTTTATCGGATCGTAATTATATTGTTTTGTTGCATTACAACGGGGGTTCGGTTATTTTATGTAGAGTGATGGTGTGCGCTGACAATTTAGAAGAAAGGTCAGTCAAAGCCATGCTACTCCTGAAGTTCTAGGAGTACAGTCCGAGCCAGATTATACCGTTGACAAATTAACTTTTGGTGGGATGCGATATATGCGTGGAAAATAAACATCATTTCAGCCAAACCTTGGCTGTTTATTTCACACCGGTTTCTGGGATAACCTGTGTGTCGACTGAGAACCTGCGTGTCAATTGAGGAGAACACACGGAGGATTTGTGTAAATGTTAGCCCAAACGACATTTCTAAGTAACGACGGCTTTGTTGTTTATTTCGAGGAATAATACCGCATCATATGAATTCAGCCCAAATATATTGACAGGTGTCAAGGGTCTAACTCTATACTGAGCAATAAAAAACTAATATTAATAAATACCGAGTATATTTAATTTAACGCCAATGGGTCGTTTATGTGCGTTTAAGAGTGTATTTATGCCTAAAGCAAAGTGAAATAACGATCTTAAAATGAATTGGCCGGTATATTTTATTAGTTATCAGGGTTACCAGGGTCGTAGTTGCATAAATTACAATATAGTTTATGTTTATGCTAAGATAACTTGATCGGTATTGAGGTTAACACAAATCCCATATATGGAAATTCCAAATATGGAAAGTGACGTGCGCAAAACAGCTGCATCTCGGTTATCTGGGTCAGATATATTTATAGCGAAGAAATGTTGTCAAATTCCACGTCTGAATACGCGTCTTATTCTCACTTATATCAGTTGTATTCAATGTGTTGTTGTGTATTGTATTACTTTGATCAAGGTTGCGCTTTTGTTATTCTCACAAAAGGTAAATTTGATGCGTGTTTGATGCGTGTTTACATTTCAAAATTGCGTCGGCCATGTACAGTAACACTACAGTGCGACGGAATTCCACATTCCTTAATTACGAGACTAATTTATCGAATGAGGTCAAATTTTCGCATATAACAAGACTCGTATGTTATTCTGCACCATTCTGACGAGTGCCGAATTTCATTTCGCATTATTTTCGTTTTTATCGAAAAATAATCGTTCTCTATGCCTATGGACTGGACCCATGTAAATTTTTTCAACCAACAAAAATTCATTGTTTTGCCAATTTCAAGCTAGTTTATAGCATGGTCATGGCATAATTTGGCCTAGCGAGTGTCGGTAGACGTTTCTTGAGTGTGCACAACAAATTTTGGTCCCAACGAAGCAGGCTAAAATCCTGAAATTTGTCAATTTTACTTTGCGTGTGAAGAAAATATTCATTTAAACTTCCAAAATTGGTTGAAATATGCTCAACAACATTCAGTTGAATGGTGACATTATTTATAGTCACCGACTAACTTCCACGATGAATCAAATTTGTTTTTATTGGTGACAATTATGTCGCGAGAGATAAAAATGTAAAAAAATTTAAAGAAAATGTTAAATTTTAGCTCATTTTAAGACTTTAATTGCTTGTAGATCGGTGTTAATTATCTTCGTCAATGATGTCATGTCACGCTTGTTAATAATTCATTTGTTCGCAAATACTTATTGGGGGTCGAAATGTATAAAATTTAACTACCACCACTTCCAAAAACAACACCGATAAACAATAACGCTCTTTGTTCCATGCAATGGAAATGGCTATTTATTGTCCTGATATCAGTGATGTAAATGAATGCCTAAAATTAGTATTATCCTGAAATAAATTTATGCCACTTTGGCGAACATGGGAACCACGGTACAATTTATGCCATTTAGGCACACTTCAGAGTGAAATCAGGGCTTATATTTCGGCGAGAATCCAAATCTAGATTCTCGTAAATATTCTCGCAAATTACCCTGGATTCTCGTGAAAAAGTATATATGGATTCTCGCAAAATCAGATGAAATATATGCCCTGGAAATATAGCAAATCGTTTAATGCTTTAGAATTTTGGTTTTCGGAGATTTATATATATGCTTAAAGACATATTATGGACTTGTTATGGACTTTTTCGGGTGCGAGAAATTGATAAGTTAGTGCTCAGGCACTTTGCCAACCTGGGGAATGTTATCATTCTACTAACATCACTGAAAATTTCCAAAAAAATCTGCCACACCACTTCATAGAGAACATCGTCTGAACTACTCCAAATTGTGAATATTTACATCTCGATTCGGGGCGCAACTATCGGCTATAATTAAACAAAAATGATTTCGCCATCGAGAGTCATTGCATTTAACTAATATATAAGAATGACGTTGTGTATCATCCATTTGGATTAATATTCGTAACAAATAACTACTTTGAGAAAGATTATTTATATTAGTTCAGAAAAACTGCATTTCAAGATCACCAAACAACTTTCCTTTTTAGGGCCACCACATCTTTCCAAAGATGTACTTCTTCCATTTTGCTATCAAAGACCGAAAAATGTCGTTAAACTAGAGATCCAAATACCCACTAAGGGCCCCTATATCTTGAAATATTAAAGACCGAGAATGTCGTTAAACTATAAAGACCGAAAAATGTCGTTAAACTAGAGATCCAAATACCCCCTATATCTTGAGATATTATAAAGACCGAAAAATGTCATTAAACTATTAAAGACCGGAAAATGTCGTTAAACTAGAGATCCAAACATCCCCATCCCCTATTTTTTTAGACAATTAAGAACGAAATATGTCGTTACACCATTAATACATAATTTGTGTTTATGAAAGTCTGGCACCCATTAGCAGTTTGTTTTCAGTACATTTTAATATTCATTGGAACGTAAACAATTATTCGCTGACAGAAATCATGTTAATATCGCCTTTCGTTACTGGTTTCCTCGACTCAAATATTTCTCACTGCTCAATACTTATAATTAAAAAAAATGTTCTGTGTTTTGTGTCACTTCTTAATAGCATTATGTATTCTGCTATTGACAAGAAACAAAGTTGCAGTATACCTTAAAGGTACGGAAGGCCTTGGTGGGTATCCTGTGAACATATTTCCACCTGTCAAAAACCGCTACAAACGAAAATAATATTCAAATATAGACATACTTTGTTAATATACAAATGAGAAATATCTCATAAACAGTATGTTATTGTCGTAAATTTGACGATTGTTAGGTAAACAAAGCATAAAAAGTTACTTTCTTGGTGTTTCTTTATATTATGATGGTAAACATAAAGAGCGTTCTTTGTTGCTCAATTCCTTATTTGGAAATAATAAAGAGCGTTTATACCATTTGTGTGTGATTAGCCAGTAGCATTGTGCTGCCTTCTATAACACAATCAGACTCTTGTTTTGGTAAGATTTAGTAGGTCTTTATGTGAGCATGATGTTTACGCGATAGTGATCGTATATTTGAACCAAAATGTATGCGTTTTAATATTTTTCTGTTTACGGTGTTTGGAACAAATATGAATATTTTCGACAACTAAGCCCCCTCGTCCCTTTAATATAATTAATATAACATCCCTCATCCAATAATCTCCAAATTGCATATCTAATTTCAATCCTAGTTACACGTCACGCCGCCCCTCATCATTTGCCAATTGTACACCCTTTTTTTGCTGCTGCTGCAACTGTTCAATTTCTTTTAAAATTATTGAAAAAATGGCCCTCCCGCCCGCCGACATTTACCTCTGATTTTTTTTTATCATCGGTCCGCACCAAAATTGAGCACACGTCCCTATATAATATACCTATTTAAACCGAGTATACACGGTGGTGTAATATATCAACCGTTAATTTAACCGTTTAGGTAGCATATTTCCACGTATACGTTATCACGACAAATCCCTGCTGATCTGTTATTAATGAACCAAACACTTAACATGTCAACACACTCTGGCCCGCCAATATGCTACAGTGTATAAACGTAACGGGGCAAATATGCACATTATATTGGCAGCTAACGAGAGCATTCATCATCAGCAATCTGCTCACCCCTTTTAGCCGATACGATAGAAACTAAACGATTTGTTACTTCTAATTACCCGTACTTAATTACACTACTTGCGTGTTAATAAAGTACGACCCCATTACCACTAAAGGTGAAACATGGGATTTAGAACATTAATATTCACTCTTACATAGTTCCACATTCAAGGTGTAATCGTATGTCAGTTGTAACGTTGTGAAACTGCAACCGAACTGAATTATTCTATGCTAAATAGTTCATGGCTGACCTGATGCATGCATCTTAGTTTTCTTGTAAGTGACTTGGCGGCCTCTTTTCTGCTGATCAGTTTAGCGTCCAAAACGAGTCGCGCAAACCGACCGAAATTCTGTCGGAATGAGGTCGGTGAAAAATAAGGAATAGTAGCCGGAATATGATTAACTGGTGAAGCATTAATTAATGGCATAGAATACTAGAAAAAAAATCATATATGAATTGAAAAAAAATCTACCGAAAAACATAAATTAAAGCAAATCCAAGATGGCCGCCAATGTCACGTGACCCCTATGACATTGAATGGGTCTCCACGTCGGGACATGTGATAGGTCATTGTCATATATACCCACATGTGATGTTTCAACTAAATACACCGATAATTACCCGATAGTCATTGCATTACCCGTATATACATGCAATACAATGTATTATTTTTTTTACACACAGAATGCTTGGCACTGGGAAGTATGTCCGTGTGGCAGCGAAAGAGTTAAACCAATACTCAATATGATAAAATATTCTCTCTTGATGCAATCTTTAGTATCGGCAAAATGTTATTTTAGAAAAAACAGTTGATACTACACATGGACAAGGCATGATTTAACACCATAGAATATGAAAAATCCTATTTATTAGTTGTAATATAACCCAATTTGACATGTTTGAGTTATAAAATGAAGTAGTTCCATTATTTCTTAATAACAGTCATACAAAGTGTGGTTGTTACAGTATAGACATTATATATGCATAGCCGATATTCACAACCCAACCAAATACGAATTATAGGTGGTTAAGCCTCCATTTTAGTATTTTAATAACCCATAATGTCTATTTGTTCCAAGCGATCACCAAATTACGTGTTCTACCAACTTATTTTTGTGATTTTTTACCAGACTGAAATATGCGCCAAAATTGATAATGACTCATATTCAATAGAAGGTTCCATCGTTTTTTTCATTCTGGAGTTATTCATCTTTGTTTATCTGAAAATGTTGGCTTTTTGGTTTAGCTTGGTCTGTTCAGATCATAGCTTGAACAGTAATGCTCGGATCTCATTGAAAATTGGTACGGATGTTCACCACTATAAGGACATTAAATGGCATATGTTCAATCTTTTTGTTTAGGTTTTTCGTTCTATAGTTCTTCATCTTCGTTTATTTGAAAATGGTGATTTTTGGGTTCATCTGTCTGATTATATCAGTCATAGGTTATATGTTGGGCACTAGGAAGTATGTAACTCTTTTGCTAACCTATGCCATGGTATGGGTTACCTAAGCACACACCAGACAAACTAAAAATAGGTTCCACATAATTTTGAAAACATGCAGGCCTGTTAGTTATTACATCACAGGTAGCCAGAATGTTCAGCAGATCCCTTAGCTGTATCCGTTAATCTCTTTGTTTACCGGAGGTGGACTCTCTATCTGTCTTGGTCACATCTCTACTTGTTTGCTTTTCCTTCAACAGCTATTATTCCCAGTGTTCTGGCCATAGTCTGCACAACTCACTGTAAAATGGTTTATCCCTGGTGCCCCATTGGTCTGGGACCAACAGGCTTCTCCTATCTCCCCTGGGTCGGCGCTCGGCAGGGCTCAAAATGCATTTAATTTTGCGAGCTTCCAATGCTGAATCAAGTTAGTCATAAAGCCCTGAAAATTGAAATGTGTTTAGCGAGAATCATTACGAGAATCGATTTGGTGATTCTTATTGAATCTTAAGGCCTAGCTGCTCTGGTTCCTCCCCCTTGACAGATATTCCCCTGGGTGGGGGGGGTAATAACCGTGTTTTGGTTTGCTACGGTCCCCCCTTTCGTGTCTTGTGTGCCTGTCATTATCTCCTGGATGCCGTTCGAGCGCTGCTTCATCCTCCGAATTGGGGGAGGGGGAAGTAGGTCTCTTTATCCTATTAGGGCTATGCATGTCATTGCATGAATGAGTTATCTCCCTTGCCCATGACCAATATTTATCCTAGACACCTTCACTCTGTGAACCTTAGGGCACATGATGTATGTGCTGTTGCCTTTTCGGAGGCTTTTGGAGTTACCTGAGCTACTGCATATGGGACACAAGGGTCCATCTTTACACAATTTTAGGTACAGGATGCAAAACTTTTCCACTTCATAGGTTTCATAGGCCAAGTCTGATTATCTGCCTCGTGGCCTCCTCCTATTCAATTCAAGAATTATAATTATAACCATTAGTTCATTCATTGTCCAAGATATCTTTAACGGATATATAATATTTTTTAACCAAATTATGTATCTCCTAATAAGTATCTGAACTCACAGGGCCCTCCCAGTTGGGATCAACATTCCAACCCCGAGCACTCGGTCAAACGCATCAAACACATAGATGGAGATATTAAAAAGTGTGCATTCTTACTTGACATTGCTTTTATAATGAAAGGGCTGTCACATGGTCTGGCGGAAGTTGAACCTAATCAGGTTTGAACATGACCGTACTGTAGGTACTTCATACCAATTTAAAAAAAATTATTCTAGGATCTTGCAAGCAAGAAGTATATAACCATTAGTTCATTCAGTGTCCAAGATACTTATTAGCAGATAAATATTTGACCATGTACAGAGGCACATTTTAGAATTTGGCACGCAAAATTTCCAGTCAATGAGTGTAATACAACCTGAAATATAATGCGTTTCTCAAAATCATCAAAGCGATATTTTACTGATATAATGTGTTACCTTCTCCAATGAGGAATGTGGTTTCAGCGATAACGATATTGTCCTGCATGTCCTATTTAACACCCTTTATGTTTGGCCTCAGACGATCGACTTAAAGGGACATATATGAGCAAAAAGAGAGTTCCTTATCGGCTTATGCATGTCATGTTTGTTACCCGTCATTTTTGACAGGCAATCCCCTAGTATATAAAGAAATGGTAAGGGGCAGGATACCGATATCAGATTGTTCAAATGAGACCACTTGAACCCGAATGCCATCACACCACCCCCTCTGTTTCTATGTGGTGGTTTAGCTTGGCAAAGCACCGACCACAGGTGTTATATAGAAACAGTGAAAGCTAGGTGAAAGCCACTGACAGGGTGGCATCTGGGTGCCAGGTTAGACCAGTCACCAATAAACATTGAAATAAGAAATTAGAAAACCAGAATGTATAATAAGAGGCAGTGTCTGTTTAAGCCAAAGTAAACGCCTGCATAAGTACGGATGCTGGTAGTTATTGAGATCAAATGAAAAATCATAAGACTTCTTTCCATCATGGACCCTAATTTAACTATCGACCACATGCATAGCAAATGGTTGTGTATATGCCAATGACTGTGCATGAGTCCTCATAACTGTCGACATAATGCACAATGGTCATAAACATCTTTAAAACTGGCTTCTAATGTACACATGCACATGTACACATGATTAATCATTGTATTATGAAAAATTATAGCTGCACAATACCATATCATATAGACAAAGATATGAGGTGTCATGTGTAGTCCATTTACCCAGTGTTCCCATCTAGTTTGTGCAATACAAAGAAGTGATGATAGATATTTTTTAATTCTGCTATAATATAGAGTTTATAACTTTTACAAAAATAGAGACATACATGCTTGACAAGTGGATTGAGAACAAGAAATTACACCATTTTCTAAGTTGTAGAAATATATTGTAGAACAACTTGTGTTATATAATTGTAGTTGGTGTTCAGTAATCAGTATTATGAGGACTTTATCCAAGGTTCTCATAACATTTACTATTCAAATAATCCAAACAGAGAATCTGTATGTTTCTGCTGATTGATTAATGTTATTATAATTTACCAATTAGGAAAAAAAAACAATGCCTGGATTAAACCCTGGTTCCTACAATAACAAGTAATAGATAAATTTAGAAACAGAATAAATGGTGACTTGTGCTACAAAACATTTATAGCCTGGTAACTATACAGCTCTATCAACAATTAAAATATCACAGAGCATTGGGACCATAAAAGATAAATTAACCAGTAATATAAATATTAAATTAGTCTAAAACAATTAATTTATTTATACATAACAATACTTTTTTAACAAATTACTAACAAGTTTTAGAAATAAAACATTCTTTCTAGGCTTTAAATTCTATTATCACTTGATTTACCCGGTTCCAAAGACAGAATATCTATATTAAATAAACCATGAGATCAAAGAGACTGAACTACTAGTCAAGTTCATCAGACAGAGATTCAAATGGTACACAATTAAAATCCTATATAGAACTATTTTATATTTGAGTTCCCGTTCTGTGTAGTATGAGTCAAACAAGCAATTATGAAATGAATTGACACAACATTTAACGTTGATTGACATGATTTTGTCTATGCACACAACATGATAGAAACATAATGAAGAATATCAATAAGTAGGCCTTTTTGAGTGTGTAACTGCTTATTAGTCAGGATAAATGAAGAAAGCAAATTTAAATAAAGCCCCATATTATGCATTTTGCATGCAATTGGTAAGATTGCAACAAGAAGAATAGCTCGATGATGACAATTTTGTTCATGACGGGAGCTGCACTGGTGAAGCAATGAAGATCATGTGCCAGTGCAATCTCTTATATATGCGAGTCTCATACATATACATGTATATAAGAGAATGTACTGGCTTACAAGGTCAAGGTAAATATTGTTAGGACAATGTATTCTCTTATATATGGGAGGCTTCCTATGGGAGACTCCCATATATAAGGGAATAAATTGGCACAGGGTTTTCGCAAAATTTCAGGATGCTCCAGTCATGGAAATGTTAATAGGCCATTGGTTTGTCAACAAAAAAACTTTGTTTTCACCTCCAAATCTTTATCCAATCAAGCATTGACGTGTGTGTGGATGTACTTTTAATAATAGAGTTGAATAGTACAAGATTCTTCAGTCTGGTTAACCCGTTCTTTAGTAAATACTCAAGGACAAGTAGTTCTCTTCCCAATAGAAATTCTTCTGTACTTGTATTATCAGTTCTCTGTCGGCCGCTTGCTCATATTTCCTGAACACCCATCCATTTGAATAAAAGACCGTTCCAATATATAGTTTTATATCTGATGGGAGATTCCATTTAATAAATAAAGGGTTAAAGATGAGGTCTCTTTTACCAGAATATTTAATAGTATAAATTATAATTTTGAGTCAAAGGTGACAGACTTACAATTACCATAGGACATTCATTACCATATTATTTAGGTATATATATTTATAAAATAAACGGAAATGGAAACTCATAAAAACTATGTAATCTTCATCATAAAAATTATTTTTGGAACATGAACAAAATTGGGCATACCTACCGCAAAAATCTCCCGGATTGACATTTTCAAAACTTAACAGGTCTGGTGACAGTCAACAAAAGCTATTGTGTCCAAAAGTTGATAAGTTATTTGAATTACTATTTCTATAATATTACACCCGTTGACTGTTCTGTGCGAGTTTTTCAATTGAAAATGTCTCTTTTTAATCATGGTTATCAATTATGTTGTGTGATTTTTTCAACTAGACCAATCAAAAATTGTCTTCAAAACTACTGAACTGATGTATTGAGTGATAACAAGTAAACATAAACACTAACAGTTACACACTAAGTTTTGGCCTTATCAAGGAAGAACTGAACATTGAGTTGAACAGATGTATAGATTGTTAATTTAATAATTATTAAGGTAGTGCTAGTTTAAGGCTTGAGAATCCTTATATAGTCTAGAGTAGACTTTACTCAAACTATCGTTAAATAATTGTCTATGAGATAATCCTCTATACTGGTTTGATTTCTGTGTCAAGTATTGCCCATTGTCGAGGTGAACATGGCTGAAACGAGAAATGTCCAAGTAATTAATATCTATTAGGTGCAGTTCATTTTATTCAAAGCAATAGTGAGAAAAATGTGGAACAATTGCAATTCTAAAAAGATTAAAGATGTTGTCACGTTTCCAGGTAAATTTATATGAATCCCAGTTGACTTTTATTTAGATTCTACTAATTTCTTGTGTTTAAAATAACGAGAATGAGAGGTGGAACTCAAATACATCATCTTGTTTAATATTGAACTTTCTACCAATTTATTTCATATTGTTCCGATGTTTTTGAGGGACAGCAATAATTATAAATGACATTCTTTTGTATATGTGAGCTTAGCTTAGACGTCACATAATCACATTTATTTTTAAAATGTTTTTTTCAGTGCTACAAAATAAATGAAAGTCAATAACACTGTAGCTCAACTTGGAGAGATGTTATTGTCATACATTAGTCAATTGAGCGATAAGGAATGTGGAAAGGTTAAATGGTTAAAGTAGTTAGTGATGCAAAGAGTAAAATCAAAGATGGCTGCTGGAAGCCATGTTTTTAATTGACTATCATTCAAACTCGATAGCTCCCAACTAGAAGAGATCCTGAACATGCCTGTAATTTTTTTAAACAGTACTCCTCCAATAAATGTCAGCTGCAAGGTGTGCCGATGGATTCAAATGTGAAATCCAATATGGCTGCTGGTGGCCATATTTTTAACAAATTTCTCCCATCCACCCAGAAGATCCATATCAAGTCTGGTGGCGATTGGATAAGAAATGTCTGTAGGGTTTGCCAAAGGATTTATTATTCAAAGAGTAAAATCCAAGATGGCTCCAGGGTGTGCCGAAGGATTCAAATTTGAAATCCAAGAAATCCATGTTTTTTTTTACCAAATTCGTAGATATTTGATGGCTCCCATCCAGTAGTCACCCAAAAGAGCCATATGATGATTAGTGACGATCGGATGAGGGGTGTGGTCTGTAGGGTGTGCCAAAGGATTTATAGTCATGCAAAGAGTAAAATCCAAGATGGCTATTGGCAGCCATATTTTTCATTGAAAAACGTTCAGATTCGATAGCTCCCATCTGGAGATGATCCTAAACATAACTGGAAATTTTCAAAATAATTCTTCAATAAATGAGGTCTGCAGGGTTTGGTTGCTGGTGGGCAAGGTTTGGTTGCTGGTGGCCATGTTTTTAACGAATTTCGCTGAATTTCGGGGAACAAAATGAGGGCTCCCATCTAGATGTCACCTGGGAGATCCATATTAAGATTGATGACGATCGGATGAGGGATGTGACCTGTAGGATGTGATAAAGGAAATTGTTGATGAACCCACAGATGGATGGACACGATGCCGGGGCAAGACTTTTCTTTAGAATGAAACAAAGTGTGTTTGTGCATGGTAAGTGTATTTTTGAAATACCGTGAACATATATAATTACATTGTACTGATAATTGAAAACAGCTGGTAATTGATTGATTGGGGTTTACTGTCGATTTCAGCAACTAAGGCCATAACACGACATTGGCAGTTTTAGTGGTGGAAGAAATCCACACAATAATGGCTAATCTAACAGTGATTTCAATGGCTGATAAATTCGTCGACCATGTGCAGCAAATCACCGGCGAGAAACTGGCAACTTCACCAGATAATGATTTCGAGTTATAAAGTCGATCATGGAAACATGCGGAATTGAACCCTCTTCGGTAGTGCTGGAGGACGAGACAGCTTGAGTTGTACCCCTAACCGACTGCTCCCCCCGCTGATAATTAGGAAATGCTGATATGTTTTAGACCTTTGACATTGTTGTGCATCGAATTATGATGTTTGAATTGTAAACTATTCTGTGACTGTGGGGTTCACACCGATGGGTTATTTAACAAGCCTTAAACAATTATGGTGTCAACAAGTGTTTTTTTTATTTGTAGCAATGCAATGTATATGCAAATTCTATTTAAATTGTATAAAACAAATGATCCGGCAGGTAAATCTAGTGGCTATGTGAATACATCTGTGGGTCATTCTGAATGACCAGATGACCGGTTAATAGGATTGTTTCAAATTGTCAAGTGATTTCATAGTCGGCTTCCTGTAAAACATTTCACTGCTCATTTTAGCTCAACTTTACAAATAAAGTTTGCGCTATTGTCATGGCTTGGTATCCGTCGTCAGTGTGTGTGTGTCAATAATTTTCTTTATCACAGGCTACAGGTTGTGTCATGGATGTTAACTTTGACATGTAGATGGAAACAAATCATTTTGGGGGTCATTTGGCAAAAAACATGGCTGCCAGTGGCCATCTTGGATTTTACTCTTTGCATGACTAAATCCTTTGGCATGGGTTATGAGTCTGAAGTGTTCTTCTGATCATCATGATATTTGTCATGGTTGTTAATATTGAAATGTAGATGGGAACAAGTCATTTTTGGGTCATTCGGCCATAAAACATGGCTTATGGCAGCCATCTTGGATTAGACTCTTTGCACGACTAAATCCTCTGGCACGAGCTACAAGTCGTACCTTTTTTTGGATCATTATGAAGTTTGTCATAGCTGTTGACATTGACATGTAGATGGGAACGAGTCATTTTGGGGTAGTTCTGCCATAAAACATGGCCGCCGGTGGCCATCTTGGATTTCAAAATTCAGTTCATTAGCATAGGCTACAGGCTGGAGTGTTTGTCTGATCATCATGAAATTTGTAGTGGATGTTAATATTGACATGTAGATGGGAACGATTCATTTTGGGGTAATTCCGCCATAAAATATTGCCACTGGCAGCCATCTTGGATTTTATACTCTTTGCATGACTAAATCCTTTGGCACGGGCTACAAGTCGTACCTTTAGTTGGATCATTATGAAATTTGTCATAGCTGTTGACATTGACATGTAGATGGGAAACGAGTGATATTGGGGTCATTCCGAAAAAACATGGCTGCCAGTGGCTGTCTTGGATTTCAAAATTCAATCCATTAGCACGGGGCTGCAGGCCAGAGTGTTCGTCTAATCATCATCAAATTTGTCGTGGATGTTAATATTGACATGCAGATGGTCATTTGGCCATAAAATATGGCCACCAGTAGCCATCTTGGCTAAATCCTTGGGCACAAACTTCATATTTGTCTTGATATTGATCTACTAGATGGGAGCTATCAAATGTTTTTGAATTTCATTGGAAAAAATGGCCGCCAGCGGCCATCCTGGATTAATTTTTATATATATATCTTCATGTTGATATCTAGTATTACTTAGACATTTCAACTTTCTGAATTCCTAATCGCTCCATTGACTGTGACACATAAAATTACCCCCCTCTCAAAGTTGAACTACAGTGTCATTGACAATTTCATTATCAATGCCTGTACAAGTCTCCCGTGACAATTATCAGAATTGTTGCTTGCACAATATATATCAGGTGCATTGTGACCCATCGCTCAAGAAACCTGACACCCGTACAGTTATATACAGAACAATATCATAAAAGAATTTATAGCACGAACAGCATAATACAATTGCCAGCATCGAACATTCTATAAAATAAAAGATACTGGTCCAAAATTTGCCGCGAAACATACTAATTTCACTTTGCAAACTCCCGAGAGAATCTTTCAACACAGTAATTTCTTAACTCATCCAAAAAGCTTCAATCCGTCTTACAGACAGCGTTGAGCTAAAACAAGTTTAATTTAGATTTTGTATGTTGTTGTTGATATGGGATCTGGAACCCTGAATACATCTTTAACATATTGTGTTATCACTGAGATTCAACTAAGATTAAATATAACATGTGTGTTATCACTGAGATTTAACTAAGATTAAATTGACAGGCCTGGTTCAATGTCTTGAATTGGTACGTCATAATAATTATTATATGGTTGAGAATGAGCCAGGTAATAGAGATCTATAGGTTGGTACGTCATAATATATTGTTGAGAATGAACCAGGGTAAGAGAGAGGTTACAGATGGGTGAAAATAATAAAATAATGTGAACCTCTTTATTCAGAAATAGGGGTACCTCCGATGTTTGCCATATATCAGGTCAAGGTCATCCAGTGTGGAACCGTATGTGCGGGATGTATAAGGATATCTGCTGGTGTAAGTTGGCTGCAATAGAAGAGAGAAAGACTGGTTGAGCTTCATATATCAGAAATCAGTCTGATCTGGTCTGATTAAAATTATCTGATAAAGTCATAGTTACCTATGGCTCTCAAGGTTGGACAGACAGTCGTTTGAAAGGCTTAAAGAGATATATCACCGGGATATTTATCTGGTTTTACACACTTTTCAGAAACACACATATCTCTTCTTAATATATTGTGTAATTCATGTAAATACAAAATCAAATGCCTCAACATTTTATTTAATTAGAACAAATAAAAAAAAAAGTTTTTCTCAGTGACTACTGCCTCCCCGAAAATACATGGTTTTATAAGAAATAAATAAAAAAATGTATCCTGCATTGACATATATAAACATTGCCCAAAATGGTATAAAGGTAAGAATTGCGTTTGCGATACAATCAAACGAACAAATTGGCAAATAAACTTGGAATCTTCCAGTTCAGTTGGTATGGGTGAAAGGTGTAAATGTGAATAATAATTAATTCGCACCACATAGCTTGTTGTTGCTAGTCTGTTCAGCCTGCCCATATTTTCTAGAGATAGGTCTAGCCTCTCGAGTGATCTATTGAGACTTGCAGCTTGCTCAATTTTGTTAAGCCTCTCGATTGAGCGATTCAATTCAATGGCTTCGTCGACTCTCCGACTAACTGCCAAAGCTGATGGTGGAGAGTATGGTCTGTTGAGGAAACGTGCTGATAGAGATCTTCGGAGAATTGAGGGACTGGCAGATCGTGGACGGACTCGTGGAGTGTATAGGCTTGAGTCATACTCTGCAAAAGCATAAATAGAATAATCACTAAAGAAGGAACTGACAGATGAAACAATTCATAATTTCATTCGCCAGTGTTGGGGTTCATACAACGATCAAAGGTTAAACTTCCATGACTTTTCCAGGATTTTCAGAATTTTGTTTCAATACAATTGATAAAATTCCAGTCTTTGCAGTCTGGACTAGGTGGGTCTTCAATTAATGTAAGATAGAATTTAAATTGTAATCTCACTTCACCGGGCTTTAATACCAGTTAAATCAGTCGAACGTCCAGAAATATCATTTGATATCACACCATATTCAATTGTCCTGGCATGTATTTGGACGCATTGGCATGTATTTTTTATCGCGTTTATCGTAGTTACAAGATGTTAATTTGAATTTTGGTGATGATGTTTGTGGCTTAGCTGTAGAAACGTGAGTAAATCTTGACATATTATTATTTATCATGTCGCAGTCAATAAATAGATTATTAGCAGAGAAATTCAATTTTCTATCTTAAAAGTGATATTTACTTAAGAAGACTCTAACACACACTGAACAATCTGGTATATCTCGTACGCGTGTTTCAGGAACATATGAGAGCTACCCCTATTCTCTGTATACTGTGAACTATCTGCTGGTATAACCCAAATGCCAACTAAGGAGGCCATGAGATTTTGGGAATTCATTGATATGGTGGGACAACTTGTTGTGCAGCTACCAAGGGGCCCAGGTGAAACAAGTTATCTGATTGGTTTTGTAGATCTCTGAGGTAGAATGTCGAAACGGTGGTTACGACCAATATGCAGCTTTCATGCTGTCTTTCAAGGCAGAGGAATTTTGAAAGGGCCAAGATGTGGATACTGCATGTACTTCATGTGCCCTAATATTCATTCTTTGCCTATGGTGAGGAGTAATGTCATCATATGCGATAATTATTGCCCTTTTTATCCAGTGATGGATCGAGATGAGATATAAGTAAACTGCAGTGATAAGGGTATGAATAACCTATGTTGACCCCTCCTTCTTGATTTTGTTTGTGTGCTAAAAAGTCTGGTTGTGGTCACAGGTATTTGGCACAATAGACCCCACCACCACAAAGACATATATATATGACAAGGTAACTATCTATCAGATGGCCCAAATTCCCATCACCTGGCGTTGTCAAGCTGTAGCTAACACATATTTTTAAAAATTGTTATCAAACTAAACACACGTTTTGTTCCCGAAGGACTCTAGTTCATTTTGACTTGTCACCCGACTCGATCAGGTGATTGTGTCAAAAGTTACAGGCATCAGAACAGAACAATTCTGGCCAAAATTTCTGGTCGGACATTTACTGGTCACACCGGCTGAAAAACATTTACGAACAGACCAGAGAGTGTAGCCCGTTTTTGTCATTGAAATTCGTTAAGATTTACATTGATATTAATTTCTGGTAAATTTCAATTGATTTCATCTCATAAAAGAATCTCCTCTTGCACCCATGACAGAGATATGCAGTTAAACAGCTTTCTCGAAAGTGGGAGACATAATTTGTCTTCCATTTTGGTGACCGTGGGACAAATTACGCTTCGCACTTTCTTGAGAGGCATTCAACTGCATAGTGCCATGAGAGCCATAAGAAACATATTTTATGGGTTGAAATGAATCAAAATTTACTTTAAATGTAAGTAGTGATGAATGTCACCGACGAAAAATATCGGTCCAGTCAGAAAATTCCTTTAGTCGGTGTGCCCAGTAAATGTCTGACCAGAAATTTTGGCTGGTAATTTTCTGTTCTGATGCCTGTAACTTTTGATACAATCAACCAATCGAGTCCAGTGATGTGCCAAACTGAACCAGAACCCTTCTTGAACAAAATAGGCATTATAGTCTGAATAATATAACATAAATAATTTAGTCACAGCTTGATAACAATGGGTGGTGCGAATTTGGGTCATCTGATAGTTACCTTGTCTTATATATATGTCTTTAGGGTGGTGGGGTCTATTGTGCCAAATACCTATGGTTATGGTAACAATTCTACCATTGATTGAGACAATTTCATGTACTCTTCCTTTATTGACAGAGCATGGATTTCACTCACCCTTCTGGTAGAAGCAAATGACAAAAAAATGTCATCTTGATGTTAAGAATTGTGTATGAACATAGATTCAGTGGTTCAAATGTGGATTAGCACCCATTCTAAATTCCACTGGGGGTCTAAACAACGTGGCTTTGCAAGTTTGTAGCTTTAACCATGTCGGACAACACTTGGCACTGTCCAATCCATGTCACACCATCATGGCGAAAATTGTGTGACAGCATGGATCTATATTCTTTAATTGTTGTAGGGGACAATTGTTTTGCATCAAAGAGGAATTGTAGAAAATTTGCTTTATTTCTCTGGGAATGTTTTGCAAAAGATCAAACTTTGAGAGATACAGCACAATATATACACACTCCATCTAGAATTTATACCCTTAGAGTAGATTGGTGCCTTGAACAGATAACGCTTTCCACAGGGATACAAAATTGGTCAGTTGTCTGTTGAATCTGGTGGCAAAGAGGTCCACCTGTGGTGTTCCCCATTGTGAACAGTCATTGAAAAACAAAGGTTTTCAGGGCCTATTCTGTATCTATGATGTTCCCATTTGAGACAACCCATCTGCGAGGACGTTCAAGCATCCTGGAATATGATGTATTGTTAGCTGTATGTTCCGAGACTGACAGAGGTGTAACAATTGTAGGGTCATGAGAAATAAAGGACTTGATTGGTCAGTTGTCTGTTGAATCTGGTGGCAAAGAGGTCCACCTGTGGTGTTCCCCATTGTGGTGTTCCCCATTGTAAAAGAGGTCCACCTGTGGTGTTCCCCATTGTGAACAGTCATTGAAAAACAAAGGTTTTCAGGGCCTATTCTGTATCTATGATGTTCCCATTTGAGACAACCCATCTGCGAGGACGTTCAAGCATCCTGGAATATGATGTATTGTTAGCTGTATGTTCCGAGACTGACAGAGGTGTAACAATTGTAGGGTCATGAGAAATAAAGGACTTGATTCCCCCCCCCCCCCCGGCACTTGATGTAACTGACTACTGGGGAGTTGTCTGAAAGGATCAAAGCCATGTGCATGAGTAATGAGCAAGTTTCCCAATAAAACTCAGTCGTAAATCACTACGGTGTGAATATAACACTTAAGAAGTGTATGGTAGAATAAGGCATTTGGAGATGTAAGCGTCTGTAAAAAGGAATGTCTTAAGGTCTGATTTGAATAGGAAAACAGAGTTTTATACAGCTACTAGTACTGTGAGTGAGAACTGAGATGCATGCATGTTTATATAAAATAATAGAATGCGAAATCGCCGGCATGAAAAGTCAAGGACACCTGCTAACTTCCTGTTCTAATTCCTGTTAAAAATATAGAGTTTTCTTCCTTCTATTGTATTGAAGGCACTCCAGAACCCCGAGTTCAAATGGAAGGCAATTACAAAGAATCGGACCAGCAATCAAGAAAGCCCTTATGCAAGCAAGTGTTGATCTATTGAATGGCTGCAAAATTCGCTCAAATAACTAGGAGGCAGTCCATTTTTACCTTTGAATACCAATAGAAGAGTTTTGAACATGACCCTATGTGTGACAGCATAATTTTTATTAAAACTGGTATTATGATCACAAATTACTTTTTCTAAGAAAAAACAAGAAACTAGACTAATGTGCAACTAGTAAAAGATAAGGCTTACCATCATCACTTGAAATATCGTATTTGTTAAGATAATCACTGTCATAGTCATGCAAATTCTGAAAGAAAAAAAGAAAACATCATAGAACCCAACCTTAAAGCAGTACTGGAAATATTTAGGGGAGCTAGATTACGGTTTCATTCAGAGCTGTTAAGTTTCAGTTTGTCTGTGAAACTCATGGACTGCCATAGGAAAAACCTCTAAAATACAGAAAAACCACCGATTTCTCTCACATGTGCATATGTCGGTAACATCAAGAGTAATTTCATATTCATCATTAGTCAGTACTATCAGCAGTGAGTCAATTGAGACTAATTCATTTTCACACTCCATGCAAGCTGTCGTTATAGTATAGACAATAGATTTAATAACACGACTTAGGACTGCTGGTAGTGTGACAGTACAATAGAATACAATAGAAGGAAGAAAACTCTATATTTTTAACAGGAATTAGAACAGGAAGTTAGCAGGTGTCCTTGACTTTTCATGCCGGCGATTTCGCATTCTATTATTTTATATAAACATGCATGCATCTCAGTTCTCACTCACAGTACTAGTAGCTGTATAAAACTCTGTTTTCATTACTGTTTCATTTAGGTGTATATATTTATAAAATAAACACAAATAGAAACTCATAAAACTACATCATAGAAATGATAAATAAAAAGATAGAATTTATAAATCAATTAAATTTTTTTTGGAAATGAGCATATTCGGGCATTGGCCTACCTCCCGCAAAAATACCCCGGATTGCCATTTTCAAAACTTAACAGGTCAGGTTTCATTCAACGTATGAGAAAAACAAAAAGATGTCATTCCAAGCATGGAATATGCCCCAAAGCTTAGCTTGAAGAGTGGGCAATGCTAAATGTAGTATATGTATGGAAGATATTTACTATTTTCTAAGTCCATGAAAGTTTGTAACTCAGGCAAAAATAAATCGCTAAAATCCACTGTATATTCTCCCTCATATTGGTCTACCACTATATCAAAAGATATTCAAATCAAACTCTTGGTACTGGGGTTAAAAATATTCAATGAACATCCTGCTATTTTTTCTAAGAAGGACAAACATCAATAGATGAACCCGCTTTAAGTTGTTATCCTTCTCCCCAATGCTGGTCTATGAGCATTCCAAATAGTATTAATTCCAACAATTGCTGCAATAAAAAAATGTTTGTACAGATCAGGAATTCACAACGTCCAAAAACGGACGAAACTCCAGTAAGGATGAATGGACAAATTTGTAGTTTGTGTATATCCTTTCGTACAAGATCAGCTATTATTGTACCTAAAGACAATACAATTGGATAATCCACACCAGAGATGACCCTTCCATGACTGGAGCTTCCTGAAATTTTGCGAAAACCCTGTGCCAATGCATTCTCTTATAAATGTGAGTCTCCCGTTTGGAACTCGCAAAAATAAGAGAATACATTGGCCTAACAATATTTTCCTTGATCTTGTAAGTCAGTGCTTTCTCTTAAATATGCGAGGCTCCCTGTGGGAGACTCGCATATATAAGAGAATGCACTGGCACATGATATTTAATGCTGCACCAGTGCTGCTCCCGACATGAAAGGGTTAAGCTATAGGCTGCTATTGATTTGCCATGCATTTTTGGTAAACACCAATAGCATCTAAATTGACTGGGTGAGGCCATCAAACTCCATGTATCATTTGGTGTATCATATATCAGATACAAAAACAAGGTATGGGGGGGAAATAATGATTCTAGAGACAACGCAACATTTGTTTGCTAAGTTGTGTCGACCAACGTTTGAAGTGGTTTTTATGGTTGAGTTAAACAATGGAAAAATAGAATGGTTCATATTGGGGACACAATTAAAACAAGTCTTATTTGACATAAACCATTATTTGACATAAACCAACTAATAGATTCAAACCTATTTTATATTTATGACATTAAGATGGATGTCATCTTTCCTAGAACAAATTTGGATTTATGTTTCCTCTTCATAAATGAATTGCTTCTTGTTAGTAAAAACAACCCAATGAACACTCACGAGTCCATGCCTCCACAAATCTGATATATATTTTGGATTCTTCAGAAAAAACTCACCCGATAATTATAACCTGTTCGGCCACGAGACAGGGAACCTGAAAAGTATAACAGAAACTTTAAGAGTTATTGATCAAAAGTGTCATATAGTCATGCATGTCCCTAACCATGCAGGCCAGAGACTCAAACATTTAGTGATAAACTGAGTCACAAGGCCATGTAGCTATGCAATTATGTAACCAGGGCCGGAGACTCCTACTCATACTCTCTGCCAGATATTATAGCCACGACATTTGTATGGTAGTTATCTATCCAAGACATTCAATCAGAGGTACGTGAATATTAGTCTCATGATATGATATAGCTCTCACTCAATAGAGTTTCAGACATATTTTATGACAATAAATACTTTGTTCAAGCCATTCAGAAGGAAATTAACTCAAGTGTTAACAATGCCTTGACATGTAATGTGGTCATATAACTTGATGTTAATATTTAACTAGAATTTAAAGCCAAGCCTTGAAGCACTTATAAACAGATCATTATGGAGAAGATTATTATAAAGCAGATATAAAATTGACAGATAAGTAAATACCTATGGTTGTTGTGAATGCAGATCCTAATGGACTCTAAATATATTAAAAGCTATCAATTTATATGGATGAAAGATCTGTATGGGAATCACAAACAATCAAATGGACATAAATCTAGCCAAGCTTAAATACATCAAAGATTTGTCCCTTTCACCCTTCCAAGAATTGTATTTATACAATAGCCATATGTAAGCAAGATTATATGTAAATGTTTTCAAAGTAGTATCTGGAATGGCCATAGTTGGGAACAGCAATGAAATCTTTTAAATGGCCTCAATGCCTGTCAACAAAGAATACAAAGGAGAAATTTTAATGGCACTTATCAAATGAATGATATATAAAGCCAGTGCTGCATTGCACAGCTCAGGCTGTGAGTGCAACCAACTCATGATCAAATTATGAATCAAAATTTGCTGTTCCAGATAGATAAGTGGTCAGCAAATTTCATGAAGCGCTTGTCTCCTCTCTCAATATAGCCAGAAATAAACTTTTATGTAGAAAAAGGGGCTGCCTGGGTAATATTCAAAGAGTATGATATATTGTTTACAAATTGAACAAACATGGATCTGTAATTTGAATGTTTTCCTGCCAACATGAATTATGATTACTTGAGAACCACTAACCAATTTTTTATTTTTTTTTTCAAATAATAATAAAATTGCTTCCCACTAAATTTTTGTAAAAATATTTTGCCCTAGTAATGAATGTGTACTTCTGAACTGTGCAGTTATTCAAGTACAAAATTATTGTAGGCTCTATTGTCACTATGGAAGTGAGCATTTTGTGAAATTACTGTGGTGTCAATGTATATTAGCATGGATGTTGATTTCAGAAATCATATCATGAAACAATAAAATTAGTATCCGGCTGTTATGATTTGGAACATGAGCAAATATTGGTTTACATAAACTTATTGCAAACAAGTCACTCTGTCAGAAAAAAAACTGAATGCCAATAGAATACATTTTCATGGCATTTCGAAGAAAATATGCATTGTTAACAAACTGTTTTAGTAGATTAATTTCCAAATGTTTAACAGCTCCTTTTAACTTCTTTGTTATAAGTAACATTTATGTAATGATATTAGTCAGCAGAGCGAACCAAAGTTATCGAGATCATCCATATTCAGTTTGTTATATTAAACTTGATTGCCGGATTCTGTCATACTTGACTAATATGTATATGCAATAGCTTACGTGGAGTTCTTCCAGCAGATAGTGATCTGCTTCGGGCTCTGACGACTCGACCTCGTGATCTTGACCTGGCTCCTCTGGCAACAGGTAAACCAGGTGTACGACCAATCAAATCTGTATCAAGCTGGAAGCGAACAACAATTTCTAGATTAAATGACAGGATTGGTTTGAAAGTTTGAAAGAGTGCTCAACAACAAACATGGCATATGTGTCTTGCATGTCCTTACTTTACTATGGGTCAGCTCTCTTTAGTGAACATGATATGTTCCCCTATGCTTGTCTATCACCATACCAAATACCATCCAACCATCAAGCAATATGTAAGTTACTGTTAAATGGATTGTCTTCTAAGATCAATATGGGACAGATATCTGGTAGGTATGGTTGTGGTAATTACCTGCAAAAGATGGTTATCTTATCCAATTTTCCTGGTCCCAAAACCAAAGAAAATCAAAATCTGATAACATGTATCAGTGCAAAAGGCTATAATGCAGAATATTCGTGTGGATGAATGTATACCTGAGACCTTTAGAGGAGGTTTGAGCATATGTCATTAACCATTTCATGACGAGAGCCGCGCTGGTGCAGCATTAAAGATCCTGTGCCATGTATTCTCTTGTATATGCAGTCTCCAGTAGAGAGCCTCGCATATATAAGAGAATGCACTAGCTTACAAGGTTAAAGTAAATAGTGTTTGGCCATGTATTCCCGAGGCTCCCAATGGGAGAATGCATTGGCACAGGGTTTTCACAAAACTTCAGGAAGCTCCAGTCATGGAAGGGTTAATATTATACATGACTAGGCCACTGGATTGGTAAGCATGAAGTTGTCTACATGTCTAAAATATTATTTTGGTTATATATTTGTATTATTATAGATGGTGGTTTATATAGAAGACCTATCACTTTAATTTTTAACAAGCTTTCGGCTTTCACCTTCCTCTGGTTAAGACCAAAACCAATTGCAATCTCTAAATGGGTTTCTTTCTGAAATCAACATGCTGATATTAATTTTTCACCACATTAATTTCGCAACATATTCAGTTCAAAATCAATGGTAATAATATCTGCAGAGATTGGTTTTGGTCATGTTTTGAAAACATTGTTGTATTTCGGTCTATCTTCGAATCAACCGCTAGGCCATATTAAGCAAGAGGAAAGCCAAAAGCATGTTCAAAATTTAAGTGTTAGGTCTTTAAAGTGTTAGCTATACAAACCACCATCTACAATTTCCAGACATATATGACTATACAGTATACAAGGAATTCTATTTTGATAATAGTTTCTTTTGCATGGAATTACTAGAGCTGCTCTCAATCAAAAAAATTTCTAATGATTGCTTCTCAAAATCATCACCAAATTAAAGTGTCAATGACACTGTAGCTCAACTTGGAGAGGGGATAATGTCATACATTAGTCAATGGAGCGATAAGGAATGCAGAAGTTTAAATGTTTAAATTATACTATGTTCAACACTAAGAGCCATATGAAGTTTGGGATCAATTGGATGAAAAATGTTGTACAGCATGCTGAGGAATCTAGTCATGCAAAGAGGAAAATCCAAGATGGCTGTCGGCATCATGTTTTTAAATAAAATTCAGAACAAGATGAGTGTTGGGGCTATATTTTTGAATGAAATTCAGAAATAGATCTATATGAAGTTGGATAAAGGATGTGGCATGTAGGGTGTACCAAAGGATTTAGTCATGCAAAGTGTCAAGTCCAAGATGGCTGCCGGCAGCAATTATTTTCATCGAAATTCAGAAACATTTGATAGCTCGGATGCCATTGAGAGGTCATCCCGATTATCCATATGAAGTTTGGCGAAGATCGGATGAGGGATGTGGCCTGTTGGGTGTGCCAAAGGTTTAGTCCTGCAAAGAGTAAAATTCAAGGCGGCTGCTGGCAGCCATGTTTTTCATAAAAAATTGTTCAAATTCAATAGATCCCATCTAGAGTTGATCTCAAACATGCCTGTGAATTTTCAAAACATTACGCCAATAATTATGGATTGAAGGATGTGCCAATACCCGGTATATTCAAATGTGAAATCCAATATGGCGATGTTTTTTAATGAAATAAAAAAAATGGTAAGCTGTCACCAAAGAGGCCACTGAAGATTCATATATAGTTTGGTGATGATCGGATCAGGGTTGTGGCCTGTAGGGTGTGACAAGGGATTTCGTCATGCAAATAGTAAAATAAATGATGGATGCCAGTGGCCATGATTTTTATCGAAACTCGGAAAAAGTTGAAACCTCCCATCGGGAAGTCCAAAATGGCTGCCGGAGGCTATATTTATCAATGAAAATCATTAAATAGCTCACATCTAGAGGTGATCGCAAACATGCCTGTAAAATTTCAAAACATTTTGCCAATATGTGTGGGCTGCAGGGTGTGCCAACGGATTCAAATGTGAAATCAAAGATAGCCGCTGGCAGCCATGTTTTTTGACAAAATTCAGAAAAAAATGGTAAGCTTCCCATCTAGTAATAATTTTGAGGATCCAAATGAAGTTTGGTGACAATCGAATGAGGGATGTGGCCTGTATGGTGTGCCAAATGAAATTGTTGACAGATGCACACGTGGATGGATGCCAACCATAGCAATAACTCAAAGTTGAGCTAAAAATGTACTGGGTATTAAAGAAATGTATTTATATGTTCCTGAAAAAACACACCATTCCATCATCTTGGGCCATGTCATGTTCTTCAAGCGATTTCACACGTGTGTGGAATCGGACGACAATGACTTCACATGACGTAAATAACTATGAAACCGGAACTTTAAACTAGGAAGTATCATCACACGTGACAAAACAAGCCCGGTCTGTTTTTTATTCCACACCAATTGACGTGAGTCACATGTATTCAATGGAATCCCAGCCATTGAATACATATTAGTGTATACCTCTAGTGGAATACAAGCCGGAACTATTCTTGTTGATGTTGTCGCCAAAAAAGATGACGTACATTACGTCGATCATCCGCTTCCGGTGATCCCCCATAATTACTGGTCATTTGTCAGACTTAAATCACAATAAAGGTATATAGTAACAATGAATGTGCCATTCATGGATTGAACTTATCTGACTGAACGGTGTAGAATAAATACAGAACACAACTTGCATCATAATCTCGAATCTTTTATTTTCGCCCACGAAGATTTTACGAACCTAAATATGTTCAAATCTATTTTGAAAAGTTAAAGACGGAGCAGTGGATTCAAGGTCCTATTTTGATCGAGCATGACAGGGAATCTCCCAGAGAAAGTGACAATAAGTAATCATGTTAAAAACATTAACTCAATAATCAGTTATGATGTAGCAATTAATGTCGATTGGTACAATGTCTGTGTCGCGCGTGCCCAATATCCTGAATAATCCTTGAAATCTACTTTCACTTTCTAATGATTAAGAATTCTTTTATACAACGTGTTTTGCTCAAATCCATAATGATGTGTTTGCATGGCAGATTTATTTTGCCGTTGGGACTATTTATTGGGATTTGTGAATTGTAATCACTGATTACTACTCACATTTTTATTCATTAACGAAAATGTAATGTGACGAAATTGACATGTATATATATTGATGCATTTTCTCATTCTTTTCAAAAGCTGTGTGTAAATCATCAAAGAGATTGTGTGAATATCACTTAATTGTGTAGATCATTTGTTGCCTAATTTAGCTGTAGTCACGAATGTAGTAAATCCGTGGACCGTAGGCATATACTGTTCAGTTATCAACTTGGATTACCGCAATTTGCCGGGAATCTCTAATCTAGTCTTATAATTAAGAGCCAATACCGATTACCGTACCATTACCGAGGTAAATCAACAAAAATTTACCGAGATTGAAATTTCAATACCGCCCATCTCTAGCCAATATGATACATGATCAAAATACACATATAAAACGTATTATTAAAAGTAATGCACAAACTATAAAGTTCAAACACCTCTGCCGAATTCAAATTCAGAGCAATAAATTACATTGTTTTAATGAACATTATCTCTGCTGTATAATCATTAAAAAAGTATGAAAGGTAACTATTACCTTTCTGACAACAAATGGTGGACGTATTCCACCCAGGTCAATATCGTCGACACTGAGTGTGCCCAATCTTGCCGTGAGTGAAGGTGACCTAGAACGAAAAACAGACGACACCGTTGGTCTCTCATATCGTTTTTGGGGGTAGTCTCGACAGAGGGAACACCTATAAGAGAAGAGAGAGGTGCAAAATAATAAAGGTGTAATACAACACTAAAAGCTTCAAATGACATAGTTTTTTTGGTTTTGTTTTCATGATATTCATCTCCCTGGTTCCCGAAATAAAGATCCAAAAAAATCATTACTGGAGGATGTGCACACTCATTGCAGTATTTAATATTGTGAATGCTTGAATGGATATTAGTAACTTTGAAAATATGCATATTAACCCTTTCATGATGGGAGCTGTGCTGGTACAGAATTAAAGATCCTGTGCCAGTGCATTCTCTTATATATTCGAATCTCCCATAGATAAGAGAATGCATTGGCCCAGGGTTTTTGCAAAATTTCCGGAAGCTCCAGTAATGAAAGGATTAAAGAGAACACAGGCTTAGAAAACTATATAAACACCTAAAAAAAGTTAAGTCCCCTCCCCATATATAAATACCCTGTATCTCCTATGTTATTCGCCTGAGGGGTGAAGGAAAGGGCCTATCGGCCCTTTCGACCATCCCGGGGTTAGCCCCCCCCAAATGACCTTCCTAAAAAAAAGTTATTCGCCTGATTGCGTTGAAATTTTGAACGTATTGAGCTTGGGTAAAGGCAGTACATTGTGGGATTCAATTATCCTGTTGATTTTATAACCTCCATCTGAATGTCACTTGATTGGAAAATTTGACATTTTCAAAAATCACACTTTCAAATTTTGACGCTCAAAAGAATAGCGTGTTATAAACTGGGTAATCAGTGTTTCTTAAGGTTTAACCAAACCACTTCAATATGGACTCCGAGAACAAGTTGGATAAATTTTAAAATAGAAGAAAAATGGCACAAACTTTACAGAAGTGGCTAAAAACAACTATATACATGCATTTAATATATACTGTAAATAACACTTTACCAGTGACAGAAATTGGAAACATGTGATACTTTCTTCCCAATTGAAATCCGACTTTTTGCACAGGCACAGGGTTTGTAGTTGAATAATTTCCATAAATAAAAGTAAATCCTGATTCGGGAGATCTCTATGAAGAATGCTTTGTCGAGAAATCTATACATTATGCCACAGAACATGAGTTTATTCTCATGTTTTTGAAGTGTTTGAAATATCACAATCAGGTATCACACAGCTCTTTTTGGCTATGACTGTACTCTTGATTAATTCTGATTGGGATTTGGACCAGGTTGGCTATGTTAAATTGTATGCTTGGGCGGTTGAGTGAACTTGGCCTACTGTATAAACAAGCCACTGCAGTCGGTACCAAACATGGCTGTTTACTTTCTGTTGAAGTTGAATCAAAACTCATACACTCACTTTGGAAAATTGAAATTAAATATATGTTTTTGTCCTGTAAAATGTGGATTTCTCAACAAAGCGTTTCTTATGGAGTTCTCCTGAATCAAAATATACTTTCTCTTATGGAAATTATCTGACTATTTATATGTCTGTACGTGTGCACAAATTCAGATTTTGGTTGGTAAGTAAGTGCCACATATTTTTAAAATCTGATACCAGTATAGTGTTATTTACTACATATGATAATATTGCTAGTTGTTTTCGGCGAATTTTGTGACATTTTTGATACTTTTCTACCAATTTAAAAATTTGATAAACATATCCCTGGAGGCCATATTGGACTGCTTAGGTTAAGCCTTAAGTGTCCCCGGCCTTTATTACTGTTCTTGATCTTCAACAGTTGCCACTATGGGAATTTAGGGGCATGATTTTGAACCATCCCCATATTTGGTCCATAGCATTCACTTGAAAATGTCCCTGCCCCGTGTGGTGGACAAAAAAAGGGTTATCGCCATAGAGAATGTGTTTGATGCAAACATCTCTAATGAATGTCGCTCATAGAAACGGGTTTTTCACCGAATGCGATTAGAAAACTCATTGTCAAGAAACTGGCTACATGAAGACTCTCCAATTTTGAAGCGGCCTTTCATATAGCAAGTTTTGTGAAATGGGCTGTGGTTTTTTGGTCACATTCAGTGAAACATACATCCTTCAAGCGACCTGAATTACGGTACTTGATTGGTCTGCCATAAGGGGCAAGTAAGGGTCCTTTCGAGTGAATCTAGTGGACCAGATATGGGTGTAGTTCAAAATCATGCTTCTAAATTTCCGCAAATTGATAACTGATCAATTCCAAGAAAATCTCAAGCAGTAGTAAGGCCGGTGACACGTAACAAACAATGGTCACCCAGATAACCCATCAATATGCGATTATGTTGAGCATCAAATTTAAAAGTGTGATTTCTACATACAGTAGAAGGTTACGCAATCGTCGGGATAATTGACTCCCACAATGTACTGACTTTCCCATGTTCTAAATTACTTCAAAATTTCAATGCCATCGGGCAAATAATATGGGAGATACATGGTATTATATGAGGGGGGGACTTACTTTTTTGGAGGTGTTTATATAGTATTGGATATATTAACTTTACTTATCTAATAATAATTTTGTAGATGCTAATATATCACTGGTCTCAGCTTCCCCATTCTTTTTGGAAAAAAAAACAGAAGACATATATATAACAGATCTGTTGAGAACACTTGAATGTTACCAATGTTCTGAGAACAATGAATGAGACCATTTCTACTCATCTAGTATACACAATTTCAGACAGTGATAGAAAAAAACTCATTTCTGCTGATTAGAGAAATAGAAGTATATATAAAAGCTATTCTATTTAAGAGGAAGCTAAATTATTTTATAGTGCACAGGCAAAGTATGATGAATTCCTGTACAATTATTTATTAGATTGCAATCTAATGTTTACATTAAAAATAAAAGTAAGTTCCATATTCCCCGATTCAATTTTACTGGTAGAATAATTTGAACCCTGGGAGAAGTTGAATGGAATGGAGGAATGAATACTTTATAAACATATGCAGCCTTCTATCTGCTTTGAGAACAAATAAACTATGTCATTTGAAGGGAGACTAAGTTTCCTTTATCCATCAGTCTGGGACATCGGTCATGATAGTCATACTACAAAATCAGTGAAAAGACCCATCCATACATAAAAATAAAGTGTGTGTGGTAGATGAGCAATAGCTTTATGCTTCCTCTCGATTAGTGACTATCATGACCAATGTTTCAGCTACAGAGGAAGCCAGCGGTCAGTACTATAAAACTATTACATATGTAAGTTACAAGACAGGAAAATTTCTATTACAATAATTACCAATAATTCAGTCATTTTATGTGATAGGAATTTTACTAATTAATGTTAGTCTATCTTCACAATGTAGTCAATAGAATTGACTTAGGGTCATTAACCATTGACTTTCATATACACAAATTCTCTAAACTTGTAATTTACATACCGGTATATAATTTTTATAGGACTGACTCTTGGCAGTACGTGTCACATCCATAGTTTTCTATACATACAAGTACTATCAAAATCTGACAGAAATTTAATGAAATGTTGGTAAATATTTGCTGGAAGCGAACACATAATGTTTAATTAAAGGTGCGATTTATTTTTGTCAATTCAGGCATTTATATAAAGCTGAGTAAGAGACACAAGTCTATGTCACCAGAAATTATGTGTTTTTCATCTCGTCATAAGCTTTGACTGGGAAGAGAACCCTGATCATCATTGAAAGTACTTGCCTATATAGTAAGATATGTGAACAAGCCTTGTTCCTCTACACAGGCATGTTTGATTTGTATTGAAACAGCTAATACTGGAGAAGCAATAGAGCAGTGATCCTGGGAGGAGTTTAAAAACAATTTGTTCACCTATCGATTTTAGAATTATAAATTTATTCCACACCCATTGATGTGAGGCACATGTATTCAACCTAATCCCAGCCATTGAATACATATTATTGTATACCTCTAGTGGAATACAAGCCGGAATTATATTTGATGACGTTGTTGCCAAGAATGATGACGTACATTACGTCAATGATCCACTTCGGGTGATGCCTCAATCATTACTCGTTATTATTAAATCACAATAGAGGTAGCTATAGTATCAATGAAGGTAACAGTCATAGACTGAACTTGTCTGACACAATGGTATATAATAAATACAGAACACATCTTGCAATATAATCTCAAATCTTTTATAAAAATTGTTGCAGAGGACGCACAGTTACATTTCTCTTGAGCGAAATATATCCATAAGCCATCCGCAACTTATTTGATAAAATAATCTTGATTAAGATGCACATTGGTTTCTGTCCATATATATCTGGTTAAATTCTCATTTTTATTCAAAATTTTATTTATGGATACAAAATGAGATTACCTACTAGATGTTTAATGAAAATTATTTCACATAAAAATAGTTTATGCATATAATCCTTCACATAATTCGTTGTAATTAGCCAAAGAATATCATACTCCTCGAAGGAGTAAGTTATGTACCTATTTATCAATAAATAAATAGTAAATACATTAGTATTAAGTCTGGAACATTGTTTAGTTGATCCACCCTCCATGCTTCTCTAATTTAATATAAATTTGTCTCAATTCTCCTGTTTGTTTCCCCAAGACAGTTGTCACAGTCATTTGAACTCCCATCACTGTTCTATCTGAGCTGTTCCAATTAAAATCAAATAGGATCCAGAAAACATAAAATAGCAACGTTTATGATTGCTGATATAAAGGATGGGTACCAATAAAACTAAAAGATAAATCCTTTAGTGTTGAAATAAAAAATACAACTCTATTAAAGTATAATATAATCACTTTAAATAACATCTGAACAAATAAAAACACAAAATGAGGCAAGGTAGAAACAAAAGTTTCAAAACTAAACTAGAGGGTGAATAAATACAACAAAGGAACAGATATATGTACATTCAATACAAAGGGAATAACTAGGAAGATAATGAGGGCTTAATACTCTATGAATTCACAGACAACAGGGTATAAAACAGAAGGAATATGTTAGCTACCATTATGCATTTGATTAATTCATCTTAGTTTTTCAATTTAATTAAAAAGGACAAACCTCCATGCGCTGTAACACCCCAATGGATATTATATTTCTAGAGGACTACTGTTATATATATTTATTACATGATCCGACCCTTATTTCATTGATTAAACCCATCCCGGTGGATGTTATAATGGTGTTTGTTTTTCAATTTTGATTTAAAAAAAAAAAAAAAAGAAAAAAAAAAGAAGTTAATTAAATTGAGCAAGGAGTTCAGTAAAAATAATTTAATTAAAATTATACTTAATGTTTCTAGGGTTCAGCCGATACGTACTTGTTACACACATCTAATCTAATTCCAACAATAAGCAAGCATCCAGAAATGAGTTGTAGTTATTGCCTAAGTTATTTTAAATGATATGGCTGTTAAATCTGTATTTTACAGATGAAGAGAGCTTGTGGCAAGTAAATTATACAATGGCCCTATAGTTTTGCATATATGTGCATGTTGGAGTCATTCCTTGGAAAAATCCACTGAATACGCAATGTTTCTTGCCTAAATATGTGATGTCATCAAACCGTAATTTCCCAGAAATAGTTCTAAATATAGAAATGAGAACACCCAAGTCACTTGTTTCTCTTTGAACAACATAAAATTTCTGATAGAAAGGCTAAAAACATTATTGAAAGGTCTGTACATGATACATGTATCTTGGAATTCATTGAATGGGCAGGCTGTGTATAGGCCTACATGTACATGGTAGTGTCTTTTCATTGAGTACTATAGTGGAATGCAGCTGGTCTACTACTCATTACAACATCTAGAGCAACCATGCATGTTTAAAGATATAATAAAACTTAATTTGCCATCATGTTATTAAAACAGTATGGCGTAATGTATTAGTATTCGGATCAAAATATATGACAATAGACAACAAATAATGTCTAAAGTTTGGTCAAATGACAAAGATGACCTGAATAAGATGTGATGCCATCCTTAATACATACTGGCAACTCTCGTTACCATGGTAACCTATTGACACAGCCTGTTTCACAACCTTTGCAAGTAAAAAAACCCATTTTTGGGAATGGAATGAAACATTTTATAGAAAGTGTATCAAGAAAATTTGATACTGACCAGGAAACTTGGAACTAAGCTGGCACAGAATGAGTTAAATTGAGCAAGGCCAAGGATTTCAATCTAAAAACAATGTTTGTTTTGTTGTTTTTTTTATAATATATTTTTTCAGTTATAAAACCATACATTGGAACTGTCTATAATTCATCTGAAGGGGTGTTCAGGAAGAATAAGCAAACAACAGATAAAATCAAAAATAAACATGCAGAAGGATTCCTATTTATTGGGGAAAATGTTCAGATAAATTCAACTCGTCAATGCGTACTTAATATAGAAAGTTAACTAAAAATGTTTAAAAGATCAAAATGTGTGCAAAGTGCACAAAGGGCCCACAGGTCCCTACTCCGCTGAATATAGGGAGTTTGGGAGCCTGTTTCAGCTCATATACATATAATTGCGTGACAACTAAAACTGATTTACATAATGCTAAAAACAAGAGCAACTATTCAAATGGAGAAACAAAGAAAGCTATAGAATAGAATTTTTTTTATAAAACTTATGAGAAATTATTACTTTATGCCCTCAAATCATTACCAGTATATCCATATGCCTTTTCAATAAAGACAAAAATACATGACATCATTATACAAGATCAATCATTCAACCACATCCTGCTCTGAGTTAACAATTTGGTATACCCTTAAAAGGCAACTGAGAGAAAAAATAAATGTGCTCTAATTTTTTATATTTTTGGCTAATGTATGCGAAAAACACCCTAAAACTACAACAGGCAAAAAACATTAAGCTAAATATGTCATGAATAAGTTAGATACCAGCCATTTAATGAAGTCAAAATTATACAAAAATTTAAAGAAAGCGAGCTATGACATCAACCTGGAACTGACACCAAGCTTGTAGACACAACACATTGTTTACGTCAATGTTCAGTAGCATCATTCATTTGTTACTGTGGATAAGTATTTTCATCCTGCTTGCCCCGATGTTTAACCCTTTCATGATGCTGCTACAGCTTTGAATTTTCTAAGGAACTACTCGTCAATGAATATTTATTAAAGGGTTAAAAAAACTGGTACAGATCTATTCTGGGTTCCTCTGGGTTCCTGGCTAATTTTTCCAAAACTTATTTTACTTTTTATTCAAATTCTAGTGTATAAAGTAACATGTTTGAAAGGAAATTTCCAAATGATACATTAAATATCCTGTGCCAGTGCATTCTCTTATATACAGGGAGCCTTGTATATATAAGATAATGCACTGGCTTACAAGGTAAAGGTAAATATTGTTAGGCCAATGCATCCTCTTATATATGCGAGACTCCCTATGGGCAACCTAAGGCAACCTATTTACAGTATCCTATAGGTCTCCATTTTTTTTTTAAAATAAATTTTATTTATTTTTATAGGACAATATTTAACGTTTATAAACTTCTTGATAATAAAGGTGTGAACTGCAGTCCTGGATGAGATCCATTTTTTTTTTTTATTAGAAAGAGGTTAATGTTATAGCTTATATCTTGTACATGTGGGCTGCGTGCCTTAACTTTGATGAGACTATTTAACTTTTTTTTTAACCAAAAAAAGGTGAAAATAGTCCTACCGATTTAAACAAAAATTCTCTCTATATAAACCACAGGCAGGGATGATCAACAATGAATATCATAATAAATTATGAAAGAACGGTTGTCATTTGTTTACTATAGAAATGCTACATTGGTCAATTAATGTCCTTAATCTTTAAAATAATACATGCATTTTATTTCTTCATAATGTTTCTTTAATTCAATGACAAAACTTGATTTGTGTTGAAGGTAGCATACAATGTGAAAATTAGCTCATATTTATTATCAATTAACATTTATTAATAATGGAACTGCAAAAATGGCTGTTTGGAATGCCATATGTAGGAAGGCCTATAAACTATATGGTGTCTATATAAATAAAACAAGCTAATTAGGCTACAACCGCATTATTGGTACAAAAGTTATAATGTTAAGCCCGATATAATTGATAATTGCCGATGGCATCAATGAAATAAGTAAGCGCACTGCACTAAGTAAGCACACGTGAAATTAAGTCGCCTAAACTAAGTCCTAGGTTGACGTCATCAGTCTGACGTCAACAACTTGAGTGAAAAAAAGTAGTGAGATAATTTTGCTCTGTTTTATAAATTATTTAACATATCTTGGTCAAACATAATTATTTCACATAGGGGCTTGATTATCTAATTTCTACACCCTTAAGTAGCTGCACCCATTGAACTATGTGTTGACTATTTCAAAGACTTATAACATTTGCCTTTTAAATTAATATAGATGCAAATATATCTTTCTATTGTGTCAACAGATTTGAAGGAAATTTTTCAAGCTAAATACAATACATTACTTCACTTGTAACAATTATGTGATTTCAATTTTGCATTTCTGTTGCCCCAACAAAACAATCTCTGGAAGTGAAATAATGAAAAGAAATTTTGTGTAGATATTCCACTTTTAGTAGTTGTTTCATGCAGGATAATAGATGGTTAGCCAACTTAGCCTGTACCTAGAATTATATTATCAAAGTAATAATGCACACCACTCAGGCTATGACTACTACCAGTTAAGGTCAAATAAGAAAAGGATGACTTTTTTATTTATGTCGCGACACATGTGCTAAAATCAAAATAGTGAAAAGTATATTAGTTTTGTTTTTCCCTCCATAAAATCATATGATAGATTCCCCAAAAGTGGAATACTGTTTGTGTTTGATTTTGGCATTTTCTCCACGTAGTGGACCGCATATTGCTTGTTTATCATGATAAAAACAATATCCCATGATTGCAGATGTAAAAACCAAAGAAAAAATGCTTACGTCCTGGTCCGAGAGCGTGATCTCCTATCTGTGGACTTTCTTTTATACTTAAGAAGTTCCTGAAAAATAATATAGGTTTCTTCAAATAACCTGCAACTTTTTACCATTGTCTGTATGCATGTTCCAAATCTTTGCTTTGTGAGTTAAACCATGACCGATACTCTGCACTCTACATTAGAAACTGTAGAAGTTGATGCCATTATAGAAGTGGATACCATGAGAGCCAAAGTCTTGATTGGCATCTTGGTAACGAGAGGCCGATCACGATCGGCAGATGTTTAACCCATACCTTGGCGATACCGATTAGCTATTTTAATAAATCCTTACACCAACCTTTTCATGAGTGCAAAAGTTTCAACAATTCACACCTTACTATTAAGGTCACAAGTGGAATCAGACTTATTGGGCACCTTGCTCACATAAACATTATAGGAACACGGATGTGGCATTCAATTTCAACCTATTAGGTCACTCCAACACAGATATGTCTTATAGAGTGATAAAGCTAATTAAGCTCAATCCATAGTCAGAGAGAAGCACAAAATAGTTTTAAAAGACATTAAGTAGATAAACATCATAGCAACTCCATTTATTTGCTTATTACATTGGAATGTGAGACATAACATATTATGTTTTTTTTATTATTGTTATTTTTTTTATTAAGTTTTGTGTTAGCTTCATATTAAAAATTCATGGGATCATTTAGATGGGAGAAAATGGTCAATATTTCCCATTCAAAAACCAATCAATACCTGAACAACTATACAAGTGAGGGATGTATGGACCTGGATATAAAATGATTGATAATGATTGGATATAAAATGTTTTAATGCAGAATTTTCAGATAGCTAGAGGAAGGATATGAGATTGGTCAGATTGAAAATATTAGATTCATTAAATTGGATAGCATACTGTATGACTATGGAATGGGGTGGGTTAATTTTCTTCTAAGCTGATCATTGGAAAGATATAATGTATGTAAACAGTGGAAATATAATTAAAGTTATGGTTAATATTTACAAAAATCTATACAGGTGAAGAATGTATCATCATTAACATGGATGCAATTATTTATATAGTGACCGTGTGAAAAAAGTTAGTTATCACATTGTGTCAACAGGATTGGTGGAGGATGTTAATATTTTTAAGCAAATAAACCAAATGAACCTCACTATGCAGGTTAGGGGTGTGTTATCATAAACTATGCCAAGAGCTATAAACATAATCAAGGGAAATATTTGAGTTATGAATCGGATAGAATGGGGTTAATCTTACCTAAACTAATGAACTGATAAACACAAAAAGTCCATAAAAAGCATGTCATTGGATTTAGAAACCCATACAATAAGTCAGTGTCTAATGTCATGAACCTGTTTCAACAAAGGGGTTAACTAAATACTGCACAGAAAACAGAGTCATCAATCACAGTTTTGACAGGTTTTATCAACAGACTCTGCTATAGCCATGCTAGCTACAAGTATCTCTATCTAGTGTCCAGTGAAACATAACTCAATTTCCAATAATACACTCTGTGCTATGCCAAAAGTTCTCTTCTCTTCTAAGCTCAGTCACAGTGCAGGCATTGATTACATTATCAGTTACTTGAATTTTAAATGGCCATAACTCTGTTAAAATATACCAGATCAAACTCAAATTTGAACCTGATCTGTATTTCGGGGTAAGGACCATATGTACCAAATTTGGTGGTGATCAGATGAAAAATATTTTAAGTCAACACAGCTTGGATGAATTCTATTTAAAAACTAGAGCAGAAAGTGTTAACTAAACGATATAAAAAATCATACAGATGAAGAACGTGCTAATAACAACCTAGGTAAGAAATATGAGGCATATCAGAAGAAAATTGTTTGACTTAGATGCATCAGATAGCATTTGTGTGCAGGGTTAATTATTTTCTAAACCGATCAACCAATCGATACCAAAAATTATACAGGTGAGGTGTGTGTCATCATAAACCTGCACATAAAATTTGAACACGATCCGATTAAAAATATTCGAGTAATCGAATCGGATAGCAAGTGTCTACGGACAGACAGACGGTACGACAGACGGACGGTTGATCCGGACGTCGGCATTATGTGTACCATACATGGTATGGGTACGGTACACATAAAAACCACTCTAGTGTAATAATATTATTCACAAACATCATCAGTGCGACTCATTCGTACCACAAGCACAAATGAAAGTGATATATTTCGGAGCTCTTCCGATGAACAATTATTATTTTAACAATAATTTCTGGATTCCTCGTCAGTTCTCCTTTAATAGAAATGTGAATTATTACATTGCCTGTCACCAGGGCGGATCAGGATGGCGTTTGAGAAATCTGTCAAAAAATAGCACATAGCCTGTAACCAGTGTATTTGCACTCATGCTGTAACCAGTGTATTAGCACACATGCTGTAACCAGTGTATTATAACACAGGCTGTAATCAGTGTATTTGTACACAGGCTATAACCAGTGTGTTAGCACACAGGTTGTAGCCAGTGTATTAGCACACATGCTGTAACCAGTTTATTATAACACAGGCTGTAATCAGTGTATTTGTACACAGGCTATAACCAGTGTGTTAGCACACAGGTTGTAGCCAGTGTATTAGAGCAAAGGCTGTAACCATTGTATTAGAGCACAGGCTGTAACCAGTGTGTTAGCACACATGTTGTAGTCAGTGTATTAGAGCAAAGGCTGTAACCATTGTATTAGAGCACAGGCTGTAACCAGTGTGTTAGCACACATGTTGTAGTCAGTGTATTAGAGCAAAGGCTGTAACCATTGTATTAGAGCACAGGCTGTAACCAGTGTGTTAGCACACATGTTGTAGTCAGTGTATTAGAGCACAGGCTATAACCAGTGTATTAGCACAGGCTGTGACTAATGTATTAGAGCACAGGCTGTAACCAGTGCATTAGAGCACAGGCTGTATACATTGCATTAGAGCACATGCTGTAACCATTGTATTAGAGCACAGGCTGTAACCATTGTTTTAGAGCAAAGGCTGTAACCATTGTATTAGATCACAGGCTGTAACCAGCATATTAGAGCACAGGCTGTAACCAGCATATTAGAGCACAGGCTGTAACCAGCATATTAGAGCACAGGCTGTAACCAGCATATTAGAGCACAGGCTGTAACCAGCATATTAGAGCACAGGCTGTAAACAGTGTATTTACTGAGAACTCAACAATGAGTGTGTAATAACATAATATACAACATCTACTTAAATCGCTTCATAATTAGTGAATCAGTTGCATAAAGTCAACAAATTAACAGAACACGAACCCTTTCTTCATCCAAGGCATCTTCTAAAGCATCAACCTCAGGAGACAGAGATTCCTTTATTGTTGTTCTTGTTGAGAAGTGGAGTTTTGGTGTGATACCCTGTCGATATATAAACAACAGATTCCTATTGAAAAGCAGAATTGTGTGTTATATATAAATTTATACAGAAACTAAAAAATGTTAACGTTAGAACACACAATATATAAAATTCTAACATTATATAGTCCTAGAAAAATACATTGATATAGCACATTGAAATCAACATTATGTCAAGATATAGCATTCAATGTGTGTTTATATTTAAAATTAACTGATTCCCATTTAAAGAACTTATTATAACATACTTCTGATAATTTATGGCAGAATATATTCACTGTAGTCTGCTGTAACTAGTGATAATTATAACCTGCATGAAATCAGTTAGTGTTTGTCTCTTTAACCATTTCATGACGGGAACAGCGCAGCATTAAAGATAGGGATCCTCGCATATATAAGAGAATGCACTGGCTTACATGGTCAAGGCAAATATTGTTAGGCCAACGTATTCTCTTATATATGCAAGGTTCCCTATGGGAGACTCGCATATATAAGAGAATGCATTAGCACAGTGTTTTCGCAAAATTTCAGGAAGCTCCAGTCATGAAAGGGTTAATGAGCGAGCAATGTGCAAGGCGTATTTCAATTTAGCTATCATGGTACTAGTAGCTGCAAACAGGAATATGACATGTATGCTGACATTTTTTTCCACATAATAATGGTATATCCCGGTATATTCAAATTGTAAGCAACGAGTGATAGAGCCCTAGAAATTCCTTCAAATTTCCAACATTCATTATCTTGCAATGTCCAACATGTATCTTCTTGAAATTCAATAATTATTACTTTTGATTAAATAAAAATAAACCCACAAAATATTGAATGGAGTGACAAAGCGACAAAGCATATATTCAAAGTGTGATTGTCCAACCCTCATAATTGGCTATGGCAATCAGCAATGCCGAAGCCATTTGCTGATGCAAACTGGGCCATGGCAAAGGATTGCCATAGTGGATTACCGAAGCCAAATAATCTGAATTAAGAAGGCTGTATTGTCAGCTCACTTCGAACAATCAGCTCAATTCTATGCTCAATTCTAAAGTTCAGTTCATTACAATGTATGACCCGGTCCCAGATAACAGCTTTTCATTCAATAATGCTCAGCAAAATTTCATTATGATGAACAGATGGTGATATGTGAAATCTACCGGTATTTTATGTGAAATAATCATCTAACTTACAAGAAATGGACAAGAACTCATTGCAATTTGTCATCTTTTATAAATAGCTTTGTTAACTATTAAATCTTAATGAACAAATAAGGCGAACACCAACCATATGAAAACTGCTTTTATACCGGCTGTTGGATAGTTACTAGATTCCCATTCATTCATGCCAAAAAAGCAGCCAATTGAATCAAGTTAAATTGAATAACTGTACCAATAAATTTAAATTAGTTCTCCCATTCAGTTATCAATGGTTAGATTTTATAGCCCTATTCTTTATTCGTTGTACGGTTCAGATAATATAAGCAGATCGGCGGAGTAGAAATTAAGCTATGGATTCGCACAATATATTTGTAGGGATGTTGAGATAATAAGTTAAAAAAAAAAAACTTGCTTTTTGTTGGACTTATTAACTGAACTTACATACACAGAATAGATAGAACTTTATGCTCCAGGAGTGAAAATGTTCAGTAGCAGATAGATACAGAGGTTATATAAGTTCAGGTAATAAGAAACATGATGTAAAAATAATCTATTTAATCTTACTGTATATAGGCCTTAAGTGCATGCTGCACTCATCAGTATACATTAAATACAAGAATTTCATTTGTTCACTGTTTGTAACTTATCTTTAACTGAATGATGATGTCACAAATATTAAAGAGGTTATATATACAGATGTAGAAAGTAAGAAGGCAGTGACAGCAAGCCTTGAAATAGGGTGTCTGTCATTTGCAGAATGAGGTCCCCAGAGGGTGAATTTAGTGATGCTACCCCGCATAGCAGGCTAGCATCACCAAATTCACCCTCTGGGGACCTCATTCTGCTTACACCTCAGCAGAATGAGGTCTCCAGAGGGTTGAATTGGTTATGCTAGCCCGCTATGCGGGGTAGCATCACTAAATTCACCCTCTGGGGACCTCATTCTGCAAATGACAGACACCCTATTTCAAGGCTTGAGTGACAGCTAAGAAACTTAAGAAAGTTTCATTTATATGTACAGACATGTGAATGATGTGATTCAGGAAGTAAAAATTGGGAGTTATATTACCGGTACTCAATTTTAGAAGATATAAAAGATGTGCTTAGCAGTTATAGACTATTCTTGATAACAGTGTGGGAAGAGAAAACTTTGAGCCAAATTTATTTTGATGAACAAATCAGAGAACTTTTGGATATATTCTCAGAAGGAAGATCAAGCATTGGAGGTACATATTACATATTGATTTATTGACACATACCTCAGAATGTTCAGACTATTTGATAGATAAAAATAACACAGAGTGATTATTGTCATAATGCCCATTTAATCTTATTAAATATTTTTTTAATCAGAAATATCAAAATATTAGTAATACTAAAAGGGTCCGTGATGATAGCCCTGAATACATCTTTCCCCACTTGAAATTTTGGGGCAACTTGACTCAGGCAACTAGGCGCTTCCCTTAATCAGATAATCTTGATGGAATAGAGTTTTTGCAACATGTTGTGTAAACTTTCTTGCAGCACATTGTGCAAACGGGTGCAATCAATTGTCTTCATATGAATCCTAGTGACAACAACTGCAAATTATGTTTTTTAAATTATTTTAAAATTTATATATGGGACGAAGTTTTTGAAGCGGGTGAATTAATACTGCATCTCATTCTCCAATCTCCATTATTGTTTCTTTTCAAGGTTTTTATTTGTTTGTTTGTTATTTTACACTTAACTTCAGCTATTGAATACAGCTACATGTAACAACATCATCAAAACAGCAGAATAACATTCACTCTTATATAAATTGTGTCTTGTTGTTCATCAGCGTTCTGAAAATTTCCATAATTTTTAATCCACCACTATGTTATTAAACCCTTTATTAATCATTTATAAAACTAATAATCTTCCAAATAATTACTTTAATAAGTTATTAACACCAAAAACTAACGCCCTTGTTCACCAAAGATAAAGATTGCCCCAATTGAAATGAAATGTCATTCGAGAGACGTGGCTAGTGCACTATGGGCCGAGCCAACTTCGGGGCGACCCATCCCCCACCTACAATGACTAAATGTTCAGTGTTTAAGTTAATAAAAAGGACTATTATTAATGGCTCTAAAAATAGTCATAGTTCTGCATCTATGGGAGGCCATTTTCACATTTATTCCTTATTTGTGCTTTAGCACAATTCAATTATGCTCAACATAGATGTTTTTATTTGTCCAAATAATGAATAAATGTGAAAACGGCCTCTCATATGCATCAACCTTCGATTTTAAATGAGGCACGCACACACTAGAAACTGGCATTTAATTCTCCCACTTCAAGTTGAATAATAATATTACACTTTTTTTTTGTGAATAACAAATATATGTTCTTAGTAATATAAATGATTCTTAACCCTTTCATGATGGGAGCTGCGCTGGTGTAGCATTAAAGATCCTGTGCCAATGCATTCTCTTATATATGCGAGTCTCCCATGTAGGGAGCCTCACATATGAGAATGTATTGGCTTACCAGGTCAAGTTAAGTATTCTTAGGCCAATGGTATTGTCTTATATATGAAAGGTTCCCTATGGGAGACTCGCATATATAAGAGAATGCACTGGCACAGTGTTTTCATAAAATTTCAGGAAGCTCCATTCATGGAAGGGTTAACCATTATATTTGCCATCAAACCAATCACAGAGAATTTTGAAAATTAACACAAATCATTAGTTCCAATTACAAGATTCTGACAAAATTAAGCTCAATAGAAAGGATACTCACAGGAAAGGCCACAGTCCTTGGCATAAGTACTTCCCGGCTTGTTGATGCGTAGTTTGGAGAGAGTGATGGATATGGATAGAGGAAATCTCGTGCATTACTGGAATATGATGCCAGTCGCACAGCTCCGTCTGTATAATCTGAGAATTGGATGAGCTCGAGGACAACCAACTCATCTGTAAAGAAAAAAATAAGTTATCAATAAATGAAACATGCCAGGTCTGACAAGCTGTGCAGTGGGTTCCCTAAATCAGCCCAAGGGAGCCATAACCATAAGAGCATCAACTCTTAATAGCTGGACCATACATACACTAATCCACTAATTAATTGACTCCTTAACCACAGCAGAATTATGGGTAACATTTCAGGATTTAGTCGGAAATATGGCTTGTTGCCATTCATCGGAAAGCTCTCCTCGAGAGTTACCCATAATTCTGCTGTGGTTAAGAAGTCAATTAATTATGACATTATTGTTGTGTGTTAATTAAGTGCTATCCAAACTAGAGCAGGAACTCTTTACTTTACTGATTGTTCTATTATGGACTCTCTTTAGATACTGCATGAAATGGGTACTTATGTGAGGGGTGTCTAAATCAGCCAATGATAATGGGTATACTATAATTAAACACTATTAAAAATTTTAACACTTGTAACACTGTTACAAAATGCCTAGTGGAAGAAAAATGTTTCAGATTCATGCAATATAATTATGCTCTTCTTCCAGACTAGATCATTGCTGGCAAATACAGAAACTAAGTTTCCATTTAAATGATCGATTGTAAATCCATGTGAGAGTGAGTTCCCTAACTTGTTTAAATAGTCTATCAGCTCTCATCATCCTGAGTTGATCATGATGATGTCCCTGCTTGGCTACGGCATGTTGGCAATATTTTCCTTGAAATTTCAACCAAAAATAGCTACATTTGGGTGGAAGTGAACGAACATTAAACATAGGCATCTTGTCATGGCAATATACGACATCGTGGCAAAAATGATCACAATAAAAGTTAACAATCTTTGACAATATTTCCAACTCAAAATACATTTTCCAGTTGATATTTTACACTGAGATATAATGACAAGAAATAATAATTATTCCTGATATGATTACACAGAATAAACACATATTTACTAACCACAAAATTATTTAAATTTATTTAAATTGTTTGCAGAATTTATGTTTGGGATTCAGCCCGAACATGATTTATACAGCACAATCATATCAAGAAATTATTTCTCAATTTAGAAAAGCCATAGGAAGCAGGAGAAATTGCTATCCTTGAAATGCCAGGCATGAAATGTTCACTGTTATCAGAGATTACAAGAGATGGACTGTCGTCCGGTACATACCCCCTTTTGACATACTGCCTAGTGTGGCCACAGTGGGCATATGCATACCCATAACCTATGATGATATATTCAGACAGATGGACCCAAAAATCAGCTTTTTCAAAGATTATTAACAACAGATCGAAAAACTTAAACAAAACGATTGAACCCTCCATTGAATGTCCTGAGCATAGTAGTGAACATCCATACCAAATTACATTGAGATCTAAGCATTACTGTTCAAGTTATGACATGAAAAGACATCAGACGGACGTATGGATGAACGGCTAGATGAACAGCTTCAAAACAACAGTATACCCCAGTTGTATACCCCCCCCCCCCTTTTTTTTAAATTATTTAATAATAATCAAGTTGGCAGAGAGATAATAGCATGAGATTGACTGATTTTTACTTGTGTCAAAAGTTTATACCCCATCATCATGGCTTTAGTAGTGGGGAAAAGATATATATAGAAATTATAATAGATTAATCCCTCTACTGAATACAGAATTGAACTAAAGACTCTGATAATTATATGATACTAGTGATACCCATAAGTTGATGCAGCTTACTATATTGATGTCACAGGTGGCACAGGCTGTAGATTTATAAGACAATTTCACACACATTTTCTTGATTTTGACTAGTTCAAGATCTGGGTATAAATGTGATGCAATTTCCGTGCATATATATATCAAAACAAGAATGAGAAATTAAGGAACAAAAGAGAAAAAATCCAGAGCTCCAGTCTAAAAGAGCCAACATTATTAAAATAACCATTGTCAAGTAGCAAATTCAAGTTCATGTCCAAACAATTTTATATCATAATATAATATGAACAACAAACAGAATACACGGTTGGTATCCATATAAAATGCATGCAGTAGCTTGTTTGTCTGTGGATACCATAAAATGGTTATATTTATCACATAATCACATCAAAAAGAGCTGAAGTTATAAAATTTATTAAACCCTGACAACAAAACAGCTTAATAAGAGGCTTAAAAAATCAAATTCCATGCAAACAGCGATCACATAACCAATAGGTTAACTAGAATGCACTCAGAGAGATGCCAACGTGCGCAAAAATGTACTAAAAAATAATTTAAAAAATAATTTTACTGTATTTTACTTAATTTATTTAATTTTAGCAAAAAAAAGACAATTACCATTTCTCATTTCATCACAGATAAAAGGCAAATTACTATATTAATCATTTAAGTAATTAAAACCAATTCCATGTTGCTGAAAGGATGAGACTTTAAAGGCACGTGAGGCCTTTATAGTTGTCGAAAATATTCATATTTGTTCCAATCACCAGAAACAGTAAAACGCATACAGTTTCGTTCATATATACCAAGACCATCGCGTAAACAGCATGTTATCATAAAGACCTACTATATTTTACCTAAGCAAGAGCCTGATTGTGTTACAGAAGAAAGCACAATGCTACTGGCTAATCACACACAAATGGCATAAACGCTCTTTAGTAGTTCCGTATCAGGAATTCACCCACAAAGAACGTTCTTTATGTTTACCATTATAATATAAACAAACACCAGAAAAGTAACTTTTTATGCTTTTGTTTATATAACAATGGTCAACCATATGACAATAACATACTGTTTATGCGATATTTCTTATTTGTATACGGACAAAGTCTGTCTACATTTTGATGTTCTTTCTGTTTGTGGTGGTTTTTGATGGTTGGAAATATTATCACAGGATACCCACCGTCAAGACCAACCGTACCTTTAATATCGATTACATTTTTTTCAGCGGCATATTTTCATTTTGTCAAAGTTGACCAAAGGAGCAATTATAAGAAATAATTAATACCATTTGTGTAAATATTGATAGCAGCCAATATGCAACAATAAATATGAATAATTAATCAATAATTAATCAATAACGATCATTTTATGTAATAATAAACTCTTCAAACGGTGTTTGTGTCAACAAATGCGTTTTGTTTTGTGTTACGTCATTCGTCGTATTTGACCCGGAACTCGGCTGAAGGTTGGGCTATTCAGCCTATTGCGTCGAATCGCGTTTTGAATGTCTCTCTTTTCCCGCACGATAAAAAGAGGTCTTCGCACGAACCAAAAATGATAAAAACTTCCCAATTATAAGTAAAAATACCCAAATGAAGGAGTCTATGTAGGTCCCGAAGGAGTCTATAGACTCTTTGATGTAGAGTTCTAATGGAGAAAATGTAGGTCGATCTATTTTTGTCATAACTCTGACGTATTTTGACCTGGGAGAAAAAATCGAAATCGAGGCTCACTACGAGCATACCAGTTTTAAATATAGAAACAGGGAATCCCGACAAATGGCGATATCGGCGACAAACAAATAATCGAAAACAACACATAAAATAAACATAGCAAAAACGCGGCACAGTAAAAATGTCAGAACGCCACAAGGTTTTACGTCGTTTTTGGTGACGTCATGGAGTGAAACGGAACAGAGTGACACCAAGCTACGAACGAATCTGTCTGATCGCCATACTGTTGCGCGAGCGCACGTAATAATAGTCACACAACATTGCTGTTGGGCTATCACAGCTCACAAAAATCAATATATCAGTGTCCATGAACACATCAATTTCATTCATATATTATTTAACAAATTCAAAGAGAATATCATTTTGCAAGAGATATGTATTAATAAAGTACCTTCTAGATAATCTGTGACTTCTGAAGGGTCCAAGGCCATGTAGAATGTCTAAAAGAAAAGATGTATATGTGGTAATCTGTAGAGAAAATTAATATGCCAGCATGATACTTTTTGAAGATATATATACACATGTACTGGTATATAGTACCCGGTACTAGTGACATAATAACTCTTGCATTGATACTCTCGAGTGCCTAACAGTGGCCCTCTAGGCAATTCAAATCAAAATCCTCCAACCAGTGTTAAATTTTGAATATTTTTCACTATCCTAAGAATTAATTCATCATCTGCTAAAATGTGTGTTCATTTGATCAAATTTTGGTATTAAACCATTCTCTTTGGAATATTTATGAAAAAATAATATGTGCACATTAACAGGAATGACTTTGGTCTACCAGTATATGGGAGAGCCTCGGGGATCTGTTCATTAGGGTTCTCATGATATCTCCCAAAAACGCACAAAAATATTCAAAACAAACTGATGTAAAGATTGCATCATAAAGATCCCAACATTCTTACTAGTACATTTTTGGCACTGAATCAGTCATTGGCAGTTATGAATAGATTCACTGTACAGTACTAACAGTATATCAATTTGTAATTTCCAACGAATGTTGGCTCAGGACAATGTGACACCCCCTACACCTCCTCCTACAATAATGAAGTATTTGGTAGCTAGTAGTCTACTTTACCCCAATGCGCTGACCATGTAATCTAGGCAACAATTCTCCCCAAATGCATTTATCAAATATCTTGCCCCACCCAATTACATAAATAATATAAATGTGGGCAGCAATTAATTTCCCACCAAAGATTGCAAAGAAGCAGGCCAGATCTCTTGCCACACAAATATCTCATAAATTTTTACATTGGGCATCACTTCCCCTCCGAAGTGCTTGCCAATCTCTTGCCCCATCTGATCTCATTACTCATGGAATTTTGAACAACTTTTATTTAGGGCTGAAATTGTCAACCGGCCACCGCTGTTGTGACCTGTCGTGAAAATTTCATGACCGTTTAACTGCAAGCCGTCAATGCAGTACTTAAACACCAACATATAGTCAGATACATGAAGCAAAAAGCTGGGATCCCTAGGGTTAACACACCTCAGACAAAGGGAACTGTTCTGTACATGTTATGACAACAAGATTCAGAGAATAATTATGATAACTCGGTGTAACAAGTCGGTATTACATGTATTAGTCTATTGCAACCTTGTTACATGAAGGGAACAGCTGGCCGGCAGCATATTTGATCTTTGCGACATATTAATGACATTGCAACTAACATCATGACATTTGACTATAGCAGGAGTGTTATGTGACAATTTCAGTGTCCATGCAAACTAGAAAATGCATGGGCAACTAATTACATGCTGCAAGTCTATAATCCGTTTCCATGTTGGACTCGAAGCATGTGGAATCGAAGCGCGTGTTACGGCGGGTCCTTGCGCACACAAAATTGAACCCCAATGTTGCTTAATTAGACGATGATGCCATAGCAACCTGATATTATACGCAGTGCAGATTATTTGGTACCACCCGATCTTGTCAATTGCAAATTTATAAGCATATCTTCTTGGCAAATTGTGCACACATATGTCGGTACATATACATGTATATCCTAAGGTACTATAAATTACATTATTTACTTACCAGTTTATTATATATATGGGCCTATATAGTGACCAGAAAAAGGTTGCGGAATAACTTTAAATTAATTTTTGAGCACCATGCGCCAGCTAGCCTAGTGCTATAAATAAGGACATTTATCAATGTCCCCTTACATGTATATGCATGGATGGTATATTACGCTCACCCGTGGGTTTGGGCATCTGCAGTATGGAAATTGCCAATGTTTGCCGATTTCCATGACATTGTGTGAACTATCATAAATTAGGGGCAATTTCGGTGTTTACTTTCCATTTATAACAGAGCATGCCAACCTTTGTTTGACTTAAGTTGAATCATTTGTTGTGAATAATAGACAACATGTTATGATATAGACATTCATATGTCAATGTAGCCCTGCATAACTGTGGTTAACCAGTTAACCACGGTTAGTTCAAACTTCAAACTGTTAACCAGTCATGAAAATCCTGTAACCTTTTCAGACCTACTTTTATGTAATATTGAACAGCACTGATGTTGGGCAGATCTCTTGCTCCACCCACGTGGTCAATCATGACATTGTCCCAACACAATGCAAAATGACATTTCCGGCAATATATTTAAAATTTACCTTACCTGCTGTGTATATATTCAGCCAAACTGGAAAATAATTCATGTTACCGAAAAGGTTAACGGAAAGAGTAGTAACAGGAATGACATTTCGAACTTCAATGGAGGAGATTTTTCTGTTTGAAACCATCCAATGCAGAAATTATTTACATTGTAATTTTAAAGAATTTTCGAAGGGTGTACGTACATACACTGAAAAAAAATGGCCATTCTAATTCATAAATAGTTCCCTCGATTTTGTGGTAACAGGAATGAAAGATAATTAACAAACTCCTCAAATTAATGACGTTCTCTATTTATTTAAAAAAAAAAAAACTTCTGGTTTGCCTCCATCTTATCTTCATAAACATAACTTTTACCTGTGCTCCACTTAGATGTCAATTTGTAATGTTAACTTATGGTGGTTTCTGCTATCGAAGACTGTAGTTATTGCTATATGATAACAGGAATGACGGTGCCTTAAATCTATTGCAATGCAATTTTTCAAAAACTTTTCAACAATTTACCATTAAAGTGATATGAAACACTCCGGTAGGGTGATCAAATAGAAATGGAGAATAATCTTGTTCAAAGTAGATATTTTTGCAGATATTATATCCAAGTTGACATCACACATCGTCATTCTTATTTATTATATGATCATAAGTTTCTTTCCCAATTCCTATGTTAAAACGTAACGAAAAAATCGAGATATCTAACGATGTTCACCTCATTAATCATACAAGAGGTTAATAACAGTTCTGAGTGACGTAAGATACTTCAGGGGTTAACATAACTTATTATCAGACCGGAAAATAGGTAGGATTTTCCCAGCGACGTTCAACGTCACAACGTCATGTCCAATCAAAGCGCGTTTCATATAATAAAACAGTTATCGCATTGTTTCTTGGTCGACACGAGGAATTGTCAGCCCTTGGAAGTCAATATTCACCTCGGCCTACGGCCTTGGTGAATATTGACTTCCTCAGCTTGACAATTCCTCGTGTCAACCTCGAAACAATGCGATAACTGTATAATATTAACAAGAGGTACGCTGCCGCGTGGCATTTGCCCCCAACCGTAGCAATTCGGATTAAGCACGGACGAAACTGTGGATATCCGATGAGGTCTATATGAACATCCCAAATGAAGGACGGCTGGGATTTGCAATCGAATCATCAAAGCTCACGCTATCATCTGGAAACCCCAAAACCAAGAGAAAAATTTAATTTTCTAAGTAAAAAAAGGGCCATAACTCTGGTGAAAATGGGTGGACGAAAACCACGCTATGCATGTAGCTGTTCCCCCATACTGCTCTTTCACCATACTAAATATCAGCTAAATCTGCCTAGCGGTTGCATAACAATAATGCAAAATGTTTGTACGGATGATAAAATTTAAATTTTCTAAGTTGAAAAAAGGACCATAACTCTGGCAAAAATCATCAAGATCATACCCAAATTCACACTTAACATGTATTTTCATATATCTGATCCACAAAAAATACGGGATTTGCAATCGAACCATCAAAGCTCACGCTATCATCTGGAAACTCAAAAAAACAAGAGAAAAATTGAATTTTCTAAGTAAAAAAAGGGCCATAACTCTGGCAAAAATCATTGGATCATACCCAAATTCGCAGTTGACATTGATTTTCATATAACTGATCCACAAAAATATGGGATTTGCAATAGAACCATCAAAGCTCACGCTATCATCGGGAAACCCCAAAACAAGAGAAAAATTTAATTTTCTATGTAAAAAAAGGGCCATAACTCTGGTAAAAATGGGTGGACGAAACCTGCGCTATGCATGTAGCTGTTCCCCCATGCTGCTCTATCACCATAACAAATATCAGCTAAATCTGCCTAGCAGTTGCTGAACAATAATGCGAAATGTTTGTACGGACGGACAAAATTGAATTTTCTAAGTAAAAAAAAGGGCCATAACTCTGGTGAAAATGGGTGGACAAAACCCACGCTATGCATGTAGCTGTTCCCCCATGCTGCTCTATCACCATACCAAATATCAGCTAAATCTGCCTAGAGGTTGCTGAACAATAATGCAAAATGTTTGTACAGACGGACTGACGGAGACGTCGACTATATACCCGCCTACTTCAAGTCGGGGGCATAATTAAATGCAGTAACTCTTGGGGAAATCGTATACCTTATAAACTTATCGCCGATAGATGCGTCCCAAATCGGGTAGTCAATATTTACAAAATGAGAGTAGTTCCGATGATGGTTTCTATGGAGTGGTACGTCCAATTTGCCTGAGATTTTCGGCGTTGTTAGTAGAATATGCAACATGCATTCCTGCAGTTAGTATTGTGCCTCAATACTAACTTATCAGTTGCACCACCCGAAGAAGAACATAATATGTCTTTAAAAATAATATTGTTCAAAGATACATTTTTTAACTCACATCACTAAACTCATGGCTGCCGTTTGATTTGATTATTTATTCCTCATTCAATATTAATCAGCACGGGACATATACCTTCTCAAACTTGAACTGCTCGTGGAAATTTAGTGGAAACACAGCTGATTGCATCAGTGTATTTCGGTACTGGCTAAACAAGCTGATGCTGAGGTAGACATCTCCGCGTGATGACAGCCATACACCTTGAGCAGAAACCTGCAAATATATCATGAATAGAGAAAATAACTTCTTTTAAGTATGATATCATAAATTAATAAATCATTAAATAACATATATATATAGGCTGAATCACAGTGACATATATTGTATTATTAATATTATCCATCCTTCAATTAACACTATTTCTGACACAGGTCCAAAAAGTGGAATAGAAGGGTGAAATTGGGTTTGTGGATGCGTGGGGGTAAATTCTATGTGTATGTGGTGTTATTTCCAACTTTGATGACTTATATTTTGAGTTATTAGCATTTTTTTAATTAAGCTACCAAACAACGAACACAAACGAACATAACATTGACTGTAGGCCTATAGCACTATACTAGTAAGGTGTTAATCAAGGTGTTAATTAACTACCACTTACTCTATACGGCTTATACTCTGTCTCTTTGTTTACACATTACTGAATTGTTTTGACTTTGTTTAACTCCCTCGATCTGGGCTTGAGCGGATATAAAGTCACATTTTTATAAGAAAAAAAGTAAGTATAGGCACGCGGGTTCAGGACAGGTCGTTGGCGCGATTTTTTACGTAAAATCTGATTTCAAACGTAATTGCTCAGAATTAAACTCTCAATTGCAATAGATTCTCAACAAACGAGTGCTTATAGCTTACAGAAAAAATCTGAGATTGCGCGACGCTTGTTCGATCAAAGACAAAGTGCGTCATGTTGAAAAATAATTAAATTAGCAGTACTTAATTATCATACTCGTTCATATATCAATGACAAAATGTTAAACTCGTTAGCGAATTCCAAAGATACATTTACATAATAAATCACGCCAGCGACCTGAGCCCGTGCCTACTTTTTTTTATTAATATTATTATATTATTAATATATTATTAATTGGGAACCGTCTGATTGTATTGATCATTCTCATTGAGTATAAAATACACATTGAAAGTTTAAGTTTAACCACAGTCCTAGGAATCACTGTCCATGTAATATTAAATTTGATTAAAATATAACAAATAGATCTAGATATATTACCTCTACTATATAGATATAAGCTACAGTTAGGCAACTTCAGATTTTGTTATTATGTAAATCATCACCTCATTGGCTGCAGACCACCCCCTGTGCTCTATCACTAAAACGAACAATTCGATTTTTCGTTCGAAAAAAATGCATTTATCTCCCCACATTTGACATGTGACAATTAAGTTAATTGTTCTTAATGTGCTCGTCGGGTCATATCAACTGTACCTTGTCTGAGTTGTACATAAATCGTAATTTTCCATCCAATATTCACATTGAATAACTGTCGGCTAAATTATCAAGTGACGTAATTCTGCAAAATTGTTTAAAACGGGAAGTTATCAATCCAGTTCCCTATTACACATTACTTTTGCAGCCAAACCCAGCACGAGTTATCTCCCATTGCCATTCTTGAGATGCGGAGTTAACTGGGAGCTTGGAATATAAAATTTGCTTTCACATCTCAAGATATCAACCACCCCCAGGGCCCTACTTGAAAATATATAGATATATTAGTTTGAGATGGTCATTTCTACATTTCTCTAGTAATGAGAATGAGTTAAAATGTGTACTTAGTAGTGTACAACAGAGCCAGTTTTAACACATCCGACGTCTGTTTACTCACATCCGTAATCCCTTTTATTCGGATTATCACCGGTTGGCTATACGCGAACGAACTATTTACAGATTGGGTGGTTTTCTCAGAAATGATTAGGAATCCCCGAGAGTTGGACTTGAATGAATATTCGAGGAACTAACAGACATTTTTCTGGTAAGTGGGTAAAGATAGAAACAATCTGAATACACCAGAGTTTCAAGAAAAAAATACGGAATATGATGATTTAAACTCAGAAAGCGAGAATGTTTGTGTGGCATAAAAATTTGTACTCTTGTAATTTCGTTCAAATCATCTACCAATGAAAATGCAGAACACAAAATTTTTACTTGCCAAACTGGTATATATATTAATATAATAACTAACTATAATATATTGATTTAATATTATTAAATAATATTTTATTCAACTAACAGTGATTCCTAGGGACTGTGGTTTAACTAAACTTTCAGTTTAAAACCAATTGTGCTTGATTCAAAAAGTGTAAGTTAAAACAGTTTGTTTATAAAACTGTGCAGATTATGAGTTATGTTGAACGCTTAACAGCCTAAATCAACAAGTTACAACACGACTTTCGCCATTCGATTTTTGTGGATAATGCCAAGATAAAAATAGATACAAACTAACTGCCTCTTTTGACAAATTTGGGCAGATAATTAAACAAATATTATCGAAAACATCAAACTAACCTTGTTTAACGTCAAATCGACGCAACAGCGTAGAGGTCGTCTTGGCATTTTTATGCCTTTTGCTGAAATAAAACAAGAAACTCGGGGTATTTAAAAACAACTTTGGTCGCAAAGGACGCAAATCGATCATATCAACACGGGTCCAATCAGAAGCGCGCTACTGATTATTTTACGAGAGGCCGTGGGCTCCAAAACTTAAATTGAAACTGGAGGGAAACTGAGAACGCTCGCGGGTTTCCGTAGGTCCGCGTTTTTAAAACAGGAAGTTACCCGAAGTAAACAGAAATGGACGCGTATGAAAACGTAAATGTTGGCCACCTAAAATTAAAGGGAGTTTCTGATCACAAAATAAAAAAGTAAGACATAGCTTATAGTAGGGTCTAGGGACATAGATCATGCCATGAATGATTGAATCTCTGCTCCAGCTACACTGCAGTCTACACTGTTTTCAAGATTAAATTAGAGGGGTCCTACATCATACTATTAGTATTACTAAACAACGAACACAAACGAACATAAACAGGTCTGGCAAATGTGAGAATACAGCTACAATAGCTGTATTCAGCTAACCTAGCTGTATTCAGCTATATATTATACTCTCAAAGTTTCAAACAGGCTGTTTTTCGATAATAAACTAGAAGCGCTAATTTGCGCATCAAAATTAGGCTACCATATTCTCCGGTCACCCTCATGCCAGTCATGGCCTCAACCAAATCAAAATCGTCGCTTGTGTTCTGACAAAGTGTTGCCTTTTGTCGGCACAGCGATGGTGATTATGTGTGAAAACTTACTACGGATGTCGGTTATAACAGTTAATAACTCTCGTATGCAATGCGGAATACCTTGAAAAATACATTAAATACAATATTTATCACCGAAGATGGAACATCTTAATCATTCCCGGAAGTATCAATATGATGCTGCTAAAACGCAGTTTGGTTGGTGCGTTAAAACAGGTAAAAAGGGGAACATCTCTAGCCAGAGTTTAACCGAGCGAGTTCCACTCACTGCTTGAGCTGACGCGACTCTCGAGATCTCCAAAAATACGGAAACGCTTACATGTATGTCGAATCGCGAAAATACAATAATATATGTTATGTTTAGTAAGTTTTCACACATTATATATTTTCCCGCCAAAACAGATTGAATAGTTCTGACTCGCTAACGACCAGGACTTCATGTTTGAAATATTTCAGAAATTATATAAGTCGCATTTTCATTTCAGTTGTCCCTATGTTGTGCCATACATTTGCAATATGCCGCACAATATCTGTATATACCGTTATGAATAGTTACCAGTATCGCTCACAAACCGCTAGTGGTATGTAATTCTAAATGCTTGATATAGGTACACCATTCTAACGCCCCCTACCGATTTAGCATCGGGAATAAGTTAACGAGTGTTTGGGATGAATTTGATCTTTATTTTATAAGTTATATAGTTAATGAATGCATTTGCAGAAAATAGTCCCCAGAATATTTACTGACATCGACCACTGTAGTAAGTTTTCACACAAAATCAGAATTTGCCGTGTCGACAAAAGGCAACACTTTGTCAGAACACAAGCGACGATTTTGATTTGGTTGAGGGTGACCGGAGAATATGGTAGCCTAATTTTGATGCGCAAATTAGCGCTTCTAGTTTATTATTGAAAAACAGCCGGTTTGAGAGTATAATATATAGCTGAATACAGCTAGGTTAGCTGAATACAGCTATTGTAGCTGTATTCTCACATTTGCCAGACCTGATAAACGAACACAGGTCCAAAAAGCGGAGTAGAACTAGAAGGGTGAAATTTGGTTTGTGGGTGCGCGTGGGTCCATTCTATGTGTATGTGGTGTTATTTCCAACTTTGATGATTTATTTTTTGAGTTATTAGCATTATTTGAATACAAAACTACTAAACAACGAACATAAGATTAGCGGCAGTGCAGAGGCTACCATGCAGGTGTTAATTAACTACGGCTTACTCTCAACTCTGTCTCCTTGTTTTTACTGCAAGATGATTGTCAATTTTATCACTGATGGCAATAAAAACACGGGGAAACATCAGAGGTCGGCGTTTTAATACATAGCTAACAAAACATTTGAGTGAATGTGAGTGAGTTATTGTTGTCAGTCTCTGAGATGACTAAAAATATATTTTCTCAGTCTCGGAGATCACTCTGGTATTAAAACAATAGAAAACAAAATCATTTATGACGAAATACAGACAGACATAATTGACAAATATATGTGACAACAGACGATACCTTACATTTATGGAAAGACTAAAGACGAAAGTTTTCAATGCTAGAAAACAAAATTCAACAATTCCGAAATGTTGGACAAATAACAATTATGAAAGCATTAAAGGTGCGGGAGTCCTTGGCAGTGGGTATATGCTGTGAAAATTTTCCAACGGTCAAAAACCGACACAAACAGAAAATGTAGACAGACTTTGTCCGTATACAAATAAGAAATATCGCATAAACAGTATGTTATTGTCATATGTTTGACCATTGTGTAAACAAAAGCATAAAAAGTTACTTTCCTGGTGTTTGTTTATATTATAATGGTAAACATAAAGAGCGTTATTTGTTGCTGAATTCCTGATATGGAACTAATAAAGAGCATTTATATCATTTGTGTGTGATTAGCCAGTAACACGTACGGTGCTGTCTTCTTTAACACAATCAGGCTCTTGCTTAGGTAATATATAGTAGGTCTTTATGATAGCATGCTGTTTACACGATGAACGAAACTGTATGCGTTTTAGTGTTTTTCTGTTTACGGTGATTGGAACAAATATGAATATTTTCGACAACTAAGGCCTCCCGTGCCTTTAATAATATAATTTTTTTAAAAATTGACTGAGTTTACAGACAATTTAAATGAAACAGTGACTGACCAACTGCGTGACATTCGAGTGGAGGGGATTTTACATTATCAGGCATTGCATCATCTTTGGAAGTGAGACACAAAATTTGAACAAATATGATGGCCGAACAACGAGACAGACTAATGCGAAGACTTCTTAATTTTGTGAGTGACAATTCCAAATTCCAAACTTCAACTGACGACAATTAACTATACCCAAAACTACTGCTCTCGCAAAAAAAACCTGGACAAAAAAAGGAAAGAGTGAAGGCATCAAAAACCAAGACGATCACCAATAAACGACAGAAAGTTAGCATATAGTATGGAAATATACATAGAGGATCTCACATGAGTTTCTATTTTATACGGAATTTATCAACCGAGTTCACTAAATTCGATTTGAGTCGAGGTTTACCGAGGCTCAAATAGAAGTTAGTGGACGAGGTTGATAAATTACGTATAAAATAGAACGAGTTTGAGATACTTTTTATCACATGGTCATATAATCGCTTAAATTTTTATCGAAAACAACAATAATTAACAGACAGAGTACTTTGTCCCAAAAAGCAGCGTGACATCATTGCACGCAACGATATTACACGTGTCTATTACGCTCGAATATTACATAGGAAAATAGTGCTAATCATGTGATAAAATAACATATAGACTTCTTGGATTCATATCAAATAAGTGCATTACTTGATTTTAATGATTTAAATAATGCAACATTTTGCTGGAGCCATTTTCATCCATGCACTGACTTCAAGGAGAACAAACTCTGCCCATCGTTCCGCCGGGGCTGAGTCAGTGTAAAATAATATATAAATATTCGATTGTATATAAAACAAACTTTGATTCTAGTACCTGAAGCTCTACTGAAAGAGCAGTGTGATGACAGGGAAGTTAAACTAACTAAGTCAAAACAACTCAGTGACAAAGAGACAGAGTGTAAGCCATAGAGAAGGCGGTAGTTAATTAACACCTTTATTAACACCTTTGCAATACGGCTAATCTCATGTTCGTTTGTGTTCATTGTTTAGTAGCTTTGCATTCAAATAATGCTTATAACTCGAAAAATAAGTCATCAAAGTTGGAAATAACACCACATACATATATAATGGACCCACACGCACCCACAAACCAAATTTCACCCTTCTATTCCGCTTTTTAGACCTGTGTTCGTTTATGTTCGTTTGTGTTTGTTTGTGTTCGTTGTTTAGTAGGACCGAATGAGAGGGCTTCTAGACGTTTCGTACCTTGCCCTTGGTCGTTTCATACAAAGACGTTTCGTACACTCTGGTCGATTCGTACCAATATTTTGGTTGTTTCGTACCAATCTAGCGTAATTTTATTCAAGTTTTATTATGATAACGAAATAAAAGTGATACATGAATAACATTATTAATCAACAATAAATGAAAATGAATGAATGACACAATCATTGAATCAATCTATCTAGTCTTCTGTGACTTCGGTGGTTGTCTTTGGGATGGGAGCGAACAACTTCGCTGGTTCTCAGGGTTCCACCCTCATAGGCAGAAAAGCTGGGCCTGGTTTCGCCTGTATCATAGTCTTTGGTATCTCTTCAGCTTCTCTTCGCTGACCAGCTTTATCGTCATGTCTACTGCGGCGGTTTCTCGTTTTAGCATAGGAACCAGATGATATAACTGAATGTTTGTCTGTCTGTTTTGTACTGGATTCGACGATGCCATCCTTCCGTGTCGTTGTTTGTACATATCGATCTTCCAAACACACACCATGTTGAGATTGGAAATGTCGTTGAATCAATCCATTGATGTTCTACATAGGTGAATGAATTGTTTATTAGCCAACCATAAACATACAATTTAATATGTATTGACAATGGTGTCCGCCGAAACAAAAGTAAAATAAAATAAAGTGACTAGTGAAGATATTAAAATAAGCAAATGTATAACAAATAAGCAATCTATAACGTGATATGATTAGATATATATGGGTGATTCTACCATGCTAGGGACAAAAAAGTGCAAAAAATGAAATTTTTCAAACTCACATGGCGTTTTTTGTATGTATTTTTTTGAAAAGTATAGATTACCCAGATTCTGGAAAGTATAGAACCATTATTGACTGATCAGTCAGTTAAATGTTATGCTGACTACAATTTGGGGTTAGAGTTGTGTTTAATATTGAGAAAAAGAATGCATCCTAGTCATACCTCATGAAATTGATATATTGACAACTAAAACATTGGCTATTCAAAACTTTGTGGTAAATACTATGTTAATTGGAAAAAATATTGTTGCATTTGAGGTGTGAGTATATCAATTGGTAAAATATGGTTCGTCATCACTTTCAGTTGGTGGTCACACACGTAACGCTTTTAACAATGAAGTTTGTGTAACAAATGGAGTGCATTGTCTCTGACTTAGAGTTTACTTAATCTCGGACTGTATATTAACAAGGCGCAATTTTTTATCAAGAAATTTTAGTGTTCTTTACTATCTTGTTGCGGATACAGGGGTGTCTATTTGGTCACACACGTAACGTTACGTGTGTGACGTCCCAAGCAAAGAGTTGATATAAGTAACTGGAAATTATAAACAAATTACAAAGATAATCTACAGTTAAGATATTTCACATTATATACATATCTTTATTCCAAATAAAGTTATCAAGTCAAGTATGTTGAAGCTTCAATCCAATCACAATGTATTTCATACAGCACTTGATAGCACATGAGTAGCATCGAGTATCATACAGAGGAAATTATCTTTTTTTTTGTATATATATAAAATGTGAATTGAGGTAAATTGCTTAAATGTTCTTGTTGTATGAGAGTACTAGCAATTTGCACATGTTGTCATGATTCAACAAAATATTTTGAGCTGTCAAATACACATCTCCGCAAATGACATCTGGAACATGTGCAAATTATAGCAGCTTATCATACACCTATAGTTTTTTAATCTCCATGTTACCATGTTCTTCGTTTCACTGATGGATGTAAATTGCAACCGTGACATAATTTACAAGGGCTAAAAATTGCTTTGAACAGTCAAAATTGATCACTGGGCTTTGTAAAGAAAGCTCATTCCTGTTTGTAACAAACATGAAGTATGAAAAGAGTACTCAAAGTACCTGATATCTGGATAAAAGTGTAAACTCCAGAATACATTTTATGCAGATTGACCCATTTTTTTACCAATCATAAATCTGTCACACACGTAACAATATCTGGAGACAATAGGGTACATATGTTTCAAATGTGTCAATATATAAAAGAAAAAGATTTTATTAACTCACAATAAGTAGTATCTCCCTGATTATTAATAACAACTAGCTTATCTGGTTAGTGTTTAACACGTAACTTTTGTGTCACACACGTAACGCAGCTAAATTTTGATTTTGGGATCAGGACACTTCAGTTCAAACATTACAATCATCCCAAAAGTATTATTTTCAAAATTGAGTATCCCATCGATAAGTTTAAATAGCTTGTAATGTCTGGCGGTATAAGAATTCACAGAAATTAGGTCTCAAAATAAGCTCTTCTAAAAAACAGATTTTTCTGAGGTCACACACGTAACGCTCGTAAAAAGTCTTCCATCTCCGTCATGATGCAATGTTGGTCAATTATACTCAAATAAATCATAGAAGGGCTCCTGGTGGATAAAATGACCATACTGTGTACCAATAACATGTGATACTTCGCAAATTATGTGAACATAAAGGCCTCAAAATTTATCTGAATGTCACACACGTAACGGAATAATGACCCATATGATTAATAAAACATATTGTTGTAATATAAACGCTTTGTCACCAGCTTGGAAAAGTGATGGAATGGCCTCGACGGTTTGACCTGAATATGTTTAGGAGGCTGTGTAGACATTTTCTATTTTGTTATGTCATCAGTGAACATGACTTTATGTATTCACAAATATATCTAGTTGTACTTGGGCTGCTAGGGTTTAGAAGTTTTTTTAGAATTATTAAACGTTTTGAAGACTCTGGCGGTATAGCTGTATTCATTTTTAAGTTATTAAATAAAATATTTCTTTGATGTATATGTTTAGAACAATAAAGAAAAAAATGTTCTTCATCCTCTAATGTGTTACACTGTAAACATTTCCATAGGTAAACAGTAACTGAATATCAGGACGGTTGACTGCAGGATGGTCGCGTAATTTCGAGAAGGCGGGCTCAATGTGTTCTTTTGGAATTAATGGCAGTGCGAAGAGCTTCCTGAGTTGTCTGTATTCTTCACCCTTTTTGTTGCAAAGTGGACTCAGACCCTTCATCTGGATCTGTCTGTTCACTGCTTGTGTCCAGTGAAAAAAACAACCTCGAAGGTCAACAGCTGGTAGATGGTTCCGAACAGCCTTCCATGTCGCTTTCTCAAAATCCATTGTCACGGTTTTGACTGGGCTTGCCGCGATTTTGGATTTTCAAAATCGATTAATCAGTGGCTATAATCGATGATTAATCGATTTTTCTACCCATGAAATTAAATCTCAAATAGAGATTTAATTTGTAGTAAATAGATGCCAAAAAAGAGACTATTAAGAGGTGCGTCTGGCAAGTGTAAGATGGTAAGTATAACTCCAGTTTTACGGGCACCGCACATCGGAAATGAAGGGCCTCTATTAAACAATAAAAACAAAATAATTACACGTAGTTTATGAACTTTATGTAAGCACTAAGCAGATTCAGAAATCATTTTGATTAAACAAATTGAACGAAAAAATACTCCCAACTCTCGTCGGGCCACGTGCTTCGTGAGACTGTTCGTGAATTTTGGATCGTGCATTAATTGAATTTGAAGTTCGGGATTGTGCCTTAATTCAAAGTCGGGAATCTCTCTATTCATTCGATTGTCAATATTCTTATTCATGAATACGAGTTTGTCCGCGGAGTATACACATGCGTCGGCACATTAAATGAAAAACCGCCGTGACGTTAAACCAAGACGGAACTAGATTACTCTGTCGGCCCGACCTCAAAAGACGCCGCAACTGAAAGTTACATTGTCACAAATGTTTGCGTGGGTGGGTTTCTGGGTTAGATTGCAAATACGCTGTATGCCAGCGTTCTTGTGTTGTTGTATAATATGCATTGTTATTTGAACTAAAAAAGTCGATTTTCAAAATGAAAATTGATTAATCGGCACCATTGACGATTGTTCGATTATTCCCAAAATCGCGGCAAGCCTAGTTTTGACGGCTGGTGGTGTTGGCAGCAGGCAAAGCAGTGATTCAAATACCGGTACCTAAAAAGATAAATATATAAATAATGAGAGAATTGTGATGGTGTGATTAGCAGTGATTCAATAATACATAAAAATAAAATGAGAATTCACATACAAAGACATGCTGTGATGCAGTAATATTATTGATATAATTGTGATTGTTGAAACTGTTGATTGCGTGAAACTGAAAGAAAATAAATATGGAAATGTAAATAAATAATAACTAACCTTATCATAGTCTTTTGCTTTTCGTCTAGTCATCATGACGTACACAAGCGGCACTTGCTTCATGTGGTTCGCTTTCCTGACAAAAGCATGGATTGTACATAGCTGCGTGAATGGGTGTTTCACCATACTGAACGTACCGTCGATATACCAGTTCTTGGCTCTTGCCAAGACAGCCAGCTGGGCATTGGTGGCAAAGATCAAATGACGCTGGTCGTCGAAATGGATGTCATCTTGTTCGAAATCATTGGGAAGGAAGCTGACGTCTGTGATTAAGTGTTGTCTTGTGGCTCTTTTGGTTTTATTCGTTGTCGGTGTCTGTTTGCCTATCGTATGAGATATTCCGGTTTTGGCAGGTTGGCGCGCGGGTTCTGTTCATATTCATCTTTGGTCAAAGTCGCTGCTGGGACGAAGATGTTGTCTGCCTGTGTCGCTAGCTGTCGTAGTTTTGCAGAAAATTCAATATCTAGGACGTTATCTGGTCGGTGATTATGTTGCTGATGGCCCTCTTTGTAGCTATAGTTCTTCTCCGTTAACGTCGCTGGACAACCACCTGTCTTTGGTCAGTGGGAACACCACCAGTATGTCGATACGTTGGTAACTCGTTTGATGGTATAGGTGTAGCCGTCGTTTCTCACCAGCTTCGGTTTGCCTCTCTTCGTTCCACCTTCTACTTTCTTGTATGTTCGATGGTGGTCGATGTCCATTGGCGTTGGTTCTTCGAGTAGAAGAGAAGGCTTGTCGTGGTCCGAAGGGCAGTCGAAGGTCTTATTAATATGGAATGTGGAGTGATCAGTGATATTGTCGTCGGTCATTTCAATGTCGAAGTTAGCGGCTGATGTGTCGGTGGTTTGGCTGTTGACCGTCGTCGTTTCAATGTCGAAGTTGGCAGCTGGTATTTCGTTGGAGGATGGTATGTCGCTGGTTGCGTACAGGTCGTTGGCTGTCTCCTACTGTGGTGACACGCTGACATTCAGTGCATATCCAGTCTATCACTCGTGAATGCTGTAAAAACAAACCGTACGAAGTGTGAACTTGGTGATTAGTGCTTCTGAAGACTAATCACTGAATACAATTTTGTTGTAACAACATACCTGTGTGCGGTAAAATTTACGAAACACAAGAAAAACAAAACGGTGACACATCAGCAAAGTGTGAAATCACTGATGAGCACTTCTAAAGACTAATCAGTGATCGGCAACCCTTCGCTGTAACAACATACCAAGTATACTAAACAGACCTGGTACCGCCGATTTCATGATTACTAGTATATACACATATATTAATACAGAAATAAATTAATGGGAATAGACATCTTTTCATTCAACACTAGTAATTACAAATTATTTTTTTCGAGATTGGTACGAAACAACCAAAATAATGGTACGAATCGACCAGAGTGTACGAAACGTCTTTGTACGAAACGACCAAGGTACGAAACGTCCAGCACCCAATTAGAGTATATTTATGTGGCTAGCGAGTAGTGGACAAAAACTTACAAGTTGTCGAACTTACATTCACCCAATTTCAGGAAAGACTGAATCCATCTTGTTTAAACCAAGAAATCATAAGGGAGTGTTTTTGAGCAACACACGCTACAGCCGGCCACAGCTACAGCCGGCCACAGCTACAGCCGGCTAGGCATGCGCAGTAGAAAGCACAGAAAGCTGCGGCCAGCCACAGCTGGTGGTCACTAAGGCCAAAACAAATAGAATGTGTGTTTCCCGTAACGAGCCCAAAAAAAATAGGGGCGGGCGGTAGGCTTTTCATTTTATTTATATTTTTTCATTTTATTTTTTACGGTCTCGTGTGGGCCATGCCTAACCACCATCAAACACCATACAATGACCCAGAGCAACCAACAAATTGGTGATAAAACTGATATATTGAGGGGAAACATATAAAATAGATTTCTATTATCTTTAAAATGCGGGTTTTTTTTGCCACAGCAGTCGTGAATTATGCACATGGGAATCGACCCATGTGCGACCGCTATCGTTGAAAAGAACTTGTTCCCGCATTAGAATTTTGGTTCGAATCAACCTCGGAGAACATCCATGTTATAAATACTCCATATTAACACAAACACGTGCCTCTGGTATAGCGTCCGGTCGTAATTTGACTTTCCGTTTGAAGAGTGACGATGTGGCTTTGCGAAAAATATATAGAGGATATCTAGTGTTTTTGAGTGGATACCGAAAAATATGTCATGAGTGAGCGAGACAAATGTTTATTTTCGCGAGCGGCGAAAATAAACATTTGTCGTGGTCACGAATGACATATTTTTCGGTTTCCACTAAAAATACACTAGATAATCTTTTTATTATACGCATTTCCAAAGAAATTCATCATTTACGATGCTAAATGATATCACAATCATCTTCAATCGATGCATCATTTTTGAAGCCATCAGCTGATCGATGCCTGTTCACGCAATGCTACTTCACCACCCGCAGAATATAAAAATATAGTTCCCGTATTCTTCCCTTTATTTTCCCCCATAAATAAGTCGAATTTCAAAATATAATAGATTTTAATTATAACTGTATATCAGTGAATATAATATAAATTAAAATATCACAATGGGTTCTTTCACTTTGTCCTTCTTCAACAGTACAAACCGGAAACAGTATTGGTACACGTAAGTGAATCGGTCGCACGCGTGAGCAAGTGTCAAAGCATATTCGTCTATATCCCCTTCTGGGTGATATCGATGTTTATCTAAATGCGTTTTTTTTCTATAATTCACTGTTGAGCGTATAATTAATAAATATATCAAAGATATCATTTATCTCGCGAGGAGAATCAGATAAAATGGAACCACGCGTACACAGTTTGGTTAACAGTGCGGTCGGTCGGTCTATAGATTGATTTTTATGTTTACCCATACCATAGTATGGTAAACATAGTGTCGTTGCCCGGATTGACCACTTGTCTGTCTGTCTGTCTGTCTGTCCGTAGACACTTTACGAGTAATGCGATAACTCAAACATTTTCTATCCGATCGAAACCAAATTTTGTATATGGGTTTCTCAGCCCAAAATACAGATCGAGTTCGAATTTGGCCCTTTTTTAACTTAGAATTCACGCATTCTGCCATAACTCAAACATTGGTTTGATCCGATTAATTTTAAAGGAGTTATGACCCTTTTTCGAAGAATAAAAAATTGGGGGAAAAAATCGATTTTTTTAAAAATTTATTTTTAACTTTTATAATAATAATAAAAAAAATGTCATTGACATTGTCATTTGTTTTCATTTAGATATTGATGATTATGATAAAAGTTGATAAAAGATTTCCAATCTGTCCCTTTAATTTTTTTAAATAATTTAAAAAAAAAAATTGTTTTTAACTTAAAAAATTTTGCAAAACTAACACCATTATAACTCTGCCAAGGGTACCCCGAATCACCACAGCAAATTTGATTAAATCGGTCCAAAATCTTGTGTTATGTACTGGAAAATCTGTTTGGAGCAACATTAAATCCAATTCACCAATTGCCTTTGGACTACTTAGCTATTGATAAGGCTATATTATTTTCTGATGTCTCTTATGCCAATGTGCAAATAATCTGACAAAGAAGGCTATGGCATCTAATTTAAAATAAAGATTCAACAATAAACATCACATGATATTAACAGTAGACTTGGACATCTGTGCTGCAGAGTTATATCTTCAGATGGTCTGATATCATTATAATTGTTATTGGTTTAATAGAGAGGTCAGTGTTCTGACAGCTCTGCTATATAATTGATATTAATGGGTCAGTGGTGAGGTTGCTTATCTGTATACTAGGACACATTATTATTGTAAACTTAAATTGGACTCTCTTAACCCAAGTATTCCATGCCCAGGTCACACCTACACATTTAACACATGGGCTTGCTGGCTGTGGCGGTTTAGCATTACAGATCCTGTACCAGTGCATTCTCTTATATAAATGCCAGTGACCCATAAATTCCAATAATTTGTGTTATGTACATTTGTCTATAATAGTACATAACAGTATACTCTATAATTCAACACCAAAACTCTCATTTATCCGATCATATTAAATTTTTATCGCCAAGGGATGGGTTAACATCTGCCGATCGTGATCGGCCTCTCGTTTTATTTAAAACCAATAAAATGAACTTGGGTCGGGGGGTTTTGAAGACTGTCGGTCGGGTTACGGGAAACACGCATTCAATTTGTTTTGGCCTAACTAATATTGTAGTAATTGTTCCGGTACTCCGAACTTGGAATGTGGCTGATAATGTGATATGGCACGTATTCGCAGTATTATGAGATATCATTTTCTCTATTTCTGATGTCTGAATTCATAACTGCAGTCTGCTTACTCAGACAATGATCATTTCGTTGACCATTTATTTCTCTTTTTGAAAAAGTTTGATCGACAACAACAAACCACGTAATACGGTCACAGGTCAATGCGTACATTCAAAGTGAAAAGTGAAGTGCTCGATAGTCCCCTGAGATATACCAAACTACGCCAACCATAGAGTTAATATCGATGGTTCGCCAAGAGCAATTTTCTCACTTCAAAGTATATAAAAGGTTTTTTTTGGACATTCCACTGCATTTGATAGGTTTTCTATCACTTTTGGAAGAAGAAAAACAAACGACAACACGCGACCATTATCGGTTCAGTGAGTCAGAAATGCAATGAATTTACAGAATCGGAATTCGGAAACCGGAAGAGTCCGCGGCCTTTACTGTATATATATATTTTATGTAAACATTGTTTTAAACAAAGGTGCCTGTGGTCACTATAGTCCACATATACAGATTGCTGGTTTGATTTCCACAGAACTAAAATGCTTAAAGTTAAACAAGTAAAAACTAGATTGGTATCAGTGTCAAGTTCTCAGTTTGAGATTGCCGCAAGGAGCTGGCTCCTTTTGACGTATATGGCATGTAGAAATTCCCTGCCGTAGAACTCCAGTCGGATGACATCCTCTTCTACAAGGGGTGATCATGCAGCAATAGTTGGATGAAATGAGTCAAGGATGAGCTGTGTGAAGACTGCAGGATCTGCTAGGAGTTGCAGTTCCACCCGGTGTGACTAAACACCAAGCCATACCAAGCTGTAGGAAATAAGAAGCAAAATTGAAGTTTATTCTATATTATTATGTATATGTGATGTTTAAATGACCAAATAAAACTATTTTAATGATATTTGATGAACGAAAGTCTAATTAAATCACCTAGAACACAGCGTGATGGACACAAAGCTGCGGCTTGGTGTTTGGACATTTTGCATTGTGGCTTGGTTCATATATAACAAGTGCACCGCTGGGCGGAGGTAACGCCCCCGACTGTACAATCAGAGAAACTTTCTGGTTAAGCACTATAAAAATGCCACATGTTGTTCTATATTAGCTTCAAATTTGGTCTGGTGCCACAAAAATAGAAGGAAAACTGAATTTTCTAAAAAAAAAACCTGAATTTTTTAAGTCGAAAAAGGGTCATAACTCTCACAAAAATTATCCGATTGAACCGAAATTTTACCTTGACCTGTATTGCGATATTGGTAATACACAAAAAAACGGGTTTTGCAAATACACAATCCAAAATCAAGTTATCATCTGGAAACCAAAAAAGTAGCAGAAAACCTGAATTTTCTAAGTCCAAAAAGGGGCGTAACTCTGGAAAAAATGGGCGGACGAAACCACGGCTATGGGGAAATCTTGTCCCCCCGGCTGGTCTATTGGCATACCAAAGATCAACTGAATTGAATTAGCGAAACCAAAGTTATGAGTTGAAACGTTCGTATGCCACAGAAAACTGAATTTTCTAAGTCCAAAAAGGGGCGTAACTCTGGAAAAAATGGGCGGACGAAACCGCAGTTATGGGGAAATCTTGTCCCCCCGGCTGGTCTATTAGCATACCAAAGATCAACTGAATTGAGTTAGCGAAACCAAAGTTATGAGTTGAAACGTTCGTACGGACGGAAGGACGGACGGACGGAAGGACGGACGGAAGGACGGACGGAAGGACGGACGGAAGGACGGACGGACGGAGGGCTCCACTATATACCCCCAAATCTCCATCGGAGATCGGGGGCATAATAAAGCTCCCACCAGCTTATATCTATATTATTATGTATATGTAATGTTTATATTACCAAATAAAAGTATTTTAATGATATTTGTGGACGAAAGTCTAATTAAACCGCCTGGAACACAGTGCGACGGACACCAAGCTGCGGCTTGGTGTTTGGACAATTTGCGTTGTGGCTTGGTTCAAATAATATAAAACTCCCATTAGCTTTTATCTATATTATTATGTATATGCGCTGTTTATATGACCAAATAATAATATTTTAATGATATTGGTGTTTTGACAATTTTAGTTGTGGCTTGGTTCAAATAATATAAAACTCCCATCAGCTTTTATCTATATTATTATGTATATGTGCTGTATATATCTCCAAATAATACTATTTTAATGATATTTGATGGACGAAAGTCTAATTAAACCACCCAGAATACAGTGCAATGGACAATTTACATTGTGTCTTGGTTCATTCAGAAATCATCCATTCACAAGTATTAATTAGTAAGCGTTAAGCTGATTAGAGTTTTCACTCTTAAATCTTAATTACTAAGTGGTAAGCTGATTAGAGGTTTCTTCTTACTGTTATTGCAGCAATTTTAAGTGCGAATTGTTGTTGATGGCTGTCTCTCACCTATTGTAGTTCGGTGTTTTGACAGTTAGTTGCAATCAGTGTTTCATGGCCTCTATATTATAGAAACAACATGCTTTTGTAAATACTAATTTCACATGTATACTATTTTGATATTTTATCTCAAATACTGTATGAATATGTACGGTTTTTATTGAGATTAAACAAATTCAATGGTCAAGAAAGTGAGTTGATGGTGACTTTGCTACCAAAACTCAAACAAAAGGTTTTCATACCATGACAAAAATGTAAAGACATAATACCACCACTTTGGACGAACAACAATTGCGAAAGTATGAACAATGTAATCAAATTTGAGAATAACTGGAAAGTGTTAAAGTTGCCAGATCTAACAGACAGACTGAATGGCATAGCAAATGACCAAATGCAAGATGTAAGAAGTGCCCTCTATGGTGCAGTTAACTACCGACTGACTAACAATAATAGTAGACGATTGAGGAGACTTTTGACATTCGTCGTTGACAAGGCAACGACGCAAACATTGACCGATGGCCAATTGCAAAAACAGCATGCGGCCATAGCCAAGAAGCAAGGCCAAAAAAAGAGGGTAAAATCCTCTAAAACGAACTCAAACAAACGCCAGAAAGTGGCTTAGCAGTTCAACAATTTCAATTTTTCTTAATTTCAATCATCAATTTTTTTCTCAAATTTCAATCATCAATTTTTCTTAAATTTCAACAATTTCAATCATCAATTTCTCTACAATTTCAATCAAATTCAATATCTGCCTGCTTAATTTAATATTAGAATATTCTCTATTCCAATCATAAATATTTCTCAATTTTAACAATTGACTCAAGTGGCAAAGTAAAGTAACCACTATAAACTATACATATACCGTATATAAACACATACATAAAAATAAAAGTCGCAAAGCCCAACGACACACACTCCCCTTGAATGTGGGTAACTGTGCCGAGTCCAACTGATCGGACTCGAGTGGTAAAAAAAAGTGCAAAATAGCACAACCACTATAAACTATACATGTGTAAACAGATATAAGCTGATGGGAGCTTTATATGAACCAAGCCACAACGCAAAATGTCCAAACACCAAGCCGCAGCTTTGTGTCCGTCGCGCTGTGTTCTAGGCAATTTAATTAGACTTTCGTCCATCAAATATCATTAAAATAGTTTTATTTGGTGATATAAACATTACATATAACATGTACATAATAATATAGATATAAGCTGGTGGGAGCTTTATTATATATGAACTAAGCCACAACGCAAAATGTCCAAACACCAAGCCGCAGCTTGGTGTCCGTCGCTGTGTTCTAGGGGATTTAATTAGACTTTCGTCCATCAAATATCATTAAAATAGTTATATATATGGTCATATAAACATCATATATACATAATAATATAGATATAAGCTGATGGGAGCTTTATTTTATATGAACCAAGCCACAACGCAAATTGTCCAAACACCAAGCCGGAGCTTTGTGTCAATCGCGCTGTGTTCAAGGCGATTTAATTAGACTTTCGTCCATCAAATATCATTAAAATAGTTTTATTTGGTCATATAACATCACATATACATAATAATATAGAATAAACTTCAATTTTGCTTCTTATTTCCTACTGCTTGGTATGGCTTTGTGTTTAGTCACACCCTTTCCACCTGGATACTGTATAAGTCTAAATGTTTTCTTCATCCTCTTTCTCTGGAATTCTAGGGCTGCACATTCTGCAATGAAGTGTTGTCGATCTACTTCAGATGATTCACGTATAGTTTGCAGGTATTGTCTACTCTCTGCTGGTTGAAGGCTGCATGGTTAGCCTGTAAGGTGAGCAGTCTGGCCTTAATGTCGGCTCTGGCAGCATCATGCTGGTTTGCTCTGACATAATGGTAAACCTGCTGTAGATTGTTGACCTTTACAGCTTCAAAATTCAGAAAGTACAGGGTTGATTTATTTTTTATTACTTCTTACCACTTCTCAATTGCTGAATTAATAGCCACTTTCAAGATGATTTTCCAAGTTTTATTGGTTAGAGTTTTGTTGATCAGATTATAGGCATTAGGAAGGTTGTAAGTTGCCAGCAAACGACGGATGTAAGAAAACCAGCTCCCGTGAATGTCTTTTACTGATAGCTGATGCATGGCGATCTTGTACTTGTCAGAACTCTCAGAAGAGATAACTCGGTGGAACATGTTGAGCATATTCCTGTGTAGTATGGTTTCAACAGGAGCAACTCTTGAGTAGTGTTGTTACAGCTACAGTGGCAGTTGTGGGTAGATGCTGTATATATGTCGAAGCATTGCTGTTTGATGAGCTTCTATTTTCTGCATTTCAGACTTGTAAAGATGTAGTATTTCGAGTCCAAATATCAGTCGTGGTATTACATATGCATTCCATAATTTAGTTTTAATATGTTGTGAAACACCAGTTTTGCCATGCAGCCCTGCACTCCCCAGTGAATAAGTAGTTCTTCTATATAAGCTTCGTAGTTCTCGTTTATGTCCAGTGATTTCCTGGGTCAATGTGTTCATAAACCTATGAACACATTGACTCAGGGGGTGTGTCTATCATAACACTATGGGGAAATCGGAAGTGATATGTAAATATTACTACATGAATAGCTCACCAGTGATAGTGATGGTGAAGTGCACTACATGTATAATGCAGCCGCTGTAACTATTGAATGAATGGGAATCCATAAAATGAATTTTCTGGCTGTCTTCTAGTGTAAACAATATTTATTTGAACAAAAGAACAGAACATCACATTGACAATTATACATATTGAGAAAAAAACATAGTTCAAATGAGGATTAGATAACAAGCCATGAGCCTATGGCTTTTATAAAAATCTTTTCCTCCTCCTGGCTGCCTTCTGCTTGTGAACATTATCAAAACCTGATTGGTCAGACTGTATGAACTTTGATTTTGCAATGTTATAACAACTGTTATATTTGTGAGAAGTTTGTGCCCAATACTGGTACTTCGATATCCTTTGGTCAAATTTAGCTTTTAATGAATTTCTCTGAGACAAACAACATTATTGATTATTAATATTTGCTGAGAGGAAGATGGATAGAGAATTACAGATATGTTCCGATCACCAGGTAACATTAATTTATTCAAGTATTTTTGCTCAAATTGAAGGAAAAAGAAAAAGAAAGATAAAGATAAAGAAAAAGATGCAAAGAAAATGTTAGACAGCATTGGTTCCAGTACTTCAAGTGAAGACAACAAACCATCAGCATCATATTCTGTAGACTCCAAGACCAAAGCTCAGCTTGCATATGAGAAGGCAAGGGAGAAAAGAGTAAGTCATGATAACTATATGTATTATAAATTTGTTATTTGGAATAACTGAAGATGTGGTATGCGCTCGCTCTCTCTTCTCAGTCAAATGCTTAAGGCGGGATAAGGCTCTGGGTTAGGGATATACCTCTCGATGAGAGTGGGTTAGGACTGGAGGCTCATTCTCGACGAAAACTGCCGGTTGAGACTAAAATTATATGTCAAGATGTAGGTCTAGGTTTGGAGTATCGGACACCAGTGGCATTTTCTGGGAAAATGTGAGCTAAGTGGCAGAAATTTGCCCTCGAAAGAAATCTTTGGCATTCGTACGCAAACAATGCAAAACCCCATTTTATCCAAAAACATAACAGCGACCATGTGGCCACGTGTCCCTACTACAATTCCATTTGAAAATATTTAACGTTTCCCACATGGACTACCCACAGAAACAAATTCACCAAACACGTGGTTTCAGAATCCATTATATCCATTATGCCTGCACAAGGTCACAAAGGTCAATCTCATATCACTACATATATGGAAGCCCATAGTTGTCACTTAACATTTGTCTCTTCAGTGCACGGCAATTGTGTCGTGATTTATATCCTTTTCAAATATTGTGTTCGTTGTTTGGTTCCGTGGCAGTGAACGTATTATTACAGACTTGCTAAAGATGCACCCAGGGTTCCAAACCTCCAGTTACAACAACAGCATACATTAACCACTTTCTCATTGTGTCACTGCAGTAGATGGGAACGAGTCATTTTAGGATCATTCGGCCAAAAAACATGGCCGCTGGTGGCCATCTTGGATTTTGCTCTTTGCATCACTAAATCCTTTGACACATCCTACAGACCACATCTCTGATCTGATCATCACCAAACTGCATATGGATCATCGGGGCGACCTCTAGATGGGAAACAAGTGATTTTGGGGTAATTTGGCCAAAAAACATGGCTGCCGTCAGCCATCTTGGATTTTACTCTTTGCATCACTAAATACTTTCGCACGGGCTACAGGTCGTATCTTTGGTCGGATCTCTATGAAATTTGTCATGAATGTTGACATTATCATGTAGATGGGGACGAGTCATTTTGGGGTCATTCGGCCAAAAAACATGGCCGCTGGTGGCCATCTTGGATTTCAAATTTGAATCCATTGGCACGGGCTACAGGCCGTACTGTTTGTCTGATCATAATAAAATTTGTCATGAATGTTGACATTTACATGCAGATGGGAACGAGTCATTTTAGGATCATTCGGCCAAAAAACATGGCCGCTGGTGGCCATCTTGGATTTTACTCTTTGCATCACTAAATCCTTTGACACATCCTACAGACGAGTCATTTTGGGGTAATTTGGCCATAAAACATGGCCGCCATCAGCCATCTTGGATTTTACTCTTTGCATCACTAAATACTTTCGCGCGGGCTACAGGTCATATCTTTGGTCGGATCTTTATGAAATTTGTCATGAATGTTGACATTGACATGTAGATTGGAACGAGTCATTTTGGGGTCATTCGACCAAAAACATGGCCATCTTGGATTTCATATTTGCGCTTAAGCACAAATGATTTGCACTTAAGCGCAAATAAAAATTAATATTAATTGATTCCCCCCTGAATTAATTTTAAATGGCACAGGCCTAAAAACATCACTCAAGTCTATATAGGCATAGGCCCACCATATGAGGGAAGCAATCCCCCAGTAACCCCTAGATCCCTTTTATGACATGGAAATGGTATAGATCTGTGCAGGATATGTCTCATTTATAAAATATACTTGATCTCTGTGATGGAGACACAAATTCTTGGGGACAGGGATGCTCTCCCCCACTTGCTGCTTCGTGGCTCGGCTGATGCTATGCAAAACATCCCCCCTTTTCAAATTTTCTGGATCCGCCACTGGCCGTTGACCTCATGCGACTTAAAGGGGCAAATATGAGCAATAAAGAGCATTATTAGCTCAACTTTACTTTGTAAAGTTTGAGCTACATGTATTGCCATGGCTTGGTATCCGTCGTGCGTGTGTATGTGTGTGCGTGATTCGTCAACAATTTCCTTTAGCACGGGCTACAGTTCGTACCTTTGGTTCGATTATTATTAAATTTGTCATGGATGTTGACATGTAGATGGGAACGAGTCATTTTGGGGTCATTCGGAAAAAAAACATGGCCGCCAGTGGCCATCATGGATTTCAAAATTCAATCCATTAGCACGGGCTACAGGCCGTACTGTTTGTCTTATTGTCATTAAATTTGTCATGGATGTTAATATTGACATGTAGATGGGAAAGAGTAATTTTGGGGTCATTCGGCCAAAAAACATGGCCGCCAGCAGCCATCTTAGATTTTACTCTTTGCATGACTAAATTCTTTGACACGGGCTACAGGTTGTACATTTGGTCTGATCATCATAAAATTTGTCATGGATGTTGAAATTGGAATGTAGATGGGAACGAGTCATTTTGGGGTCATTCGGCCAAAAAACATGGCCGCCAGCAGCCATCTTGGATTTTACTCTTTGTATGACTAAATCCTTTAGCACGGACTACAGGTCGTACCTGATCATCATGAAATTGTTCATGGTTGTTGAAATTGGACAAATTTTATGATGATCACACTAAAGGTACAACCTGTAGCCCGTGCTAAAGAATTTAGTCATACAAAGAGTAAAATCCAAGATGGCCACCAGTGGCCATGTTTTTTGGCCGAATGTTCCTAAAATGACTCGTTCCATCTACATGTAAATGTCAACATTCATGACAAATTTTATGATGATCAGACAAACAGTACGGCCTCTAGCCCGTGCCAATGGATTTAATTTTGAAATCCAAGATGGCCAACAGCGGCCATGTTTTTTGGCCGAATGACTCCAAAATGACTCGTTACCATCTACATGTCAATGTCAACATTCATGACAAATATCATAAAGATCAGACCAAAGATACGACCTGTAGCCCGCGCCAAAGGAAATTGTTGACGGACGCACGCACACCCTGACGATGGACGCCAACCCATGGCAATAGCTCAAACTTACAAAGTAAGTTGAGCTAAAAATGGATGAACTATTAAAAGAACCATAACTCAGAACTAAGGGCCATAACTCAGGTGGTAAAAACAAGATGGCTGCCAGTGGTCATGTTTTTCATCGAAATTCTGATTCGATAGATCCCATCTGCAGGTGATCCGAAACAAGCCTGTAAAGTTTCAAAACAATTCTCCAATAAATGTGGGGTACAGGGTGTGCTGATGGATTCATATTTGAAATCCAAGATGGCTGCTGCTGGTGGTCATGTTTTTTTTTACGAATTTCGGGAAAAAAGGGAGGCTCCCATCTAGAGGTCACCACGAAGATTCATATGAAGTTTGATGACGAATGGATGAGAAATGTGACCTTTAAGGTGTGCTAAAGAATTTAGACAAAGAGCAAAATCCAAGATGGCTGCTGGCAGCCATGTTTTTTAACAGAATTTGGAAAAAATTGTAAGCACCCATCTAGAGGTCACCCTGAGGTTTGGTGGTGATCGGATGAGGGATATGCACTGTAGCGTGTGCTAAAGGATTTAGTGATGCAAAGAGTCAAATCTAAGATGGCTGCCAGTGGCCATGTTTTTAATTGAATATCATTCAAATTTGACATCTCCCATGAAGAGGTGATCCTAAACAAGCCTGTACAATTTCAAAACATTTCTCCAATAAATGTGGTCTGTAGGGTGTGCCAAATGATTTAGTGATGCAAAGAGTAAAATCCAGGATGGCTGCTGATGGCCATGTTTTTCATTGAAAATCGTTCAAATTGTGGCAGCTCCCATTCAGATGTGATCCTAGACTCATATACTGAATATCGTTGAAATCGGTCAAAGTTTGTACGAGTTAGCAAACGATCAAAATTGCTAAAGTAGATTGGACAAACCTGGTTTTCGAACTTGAGCTAGATATTGTTGCAACAGACCCATATATACCAAATATCAATAAAATCGGTTGACGTTTGTTTCAGTTGTCACGATAACGGTCGCAAACGATCAAAATAGCTAAAAATAGACTAAGTTAAACTAAGACCAATAACTCTCTTACACCAAATATCAATTAAATAGATCGATGTTTGAGTTATCGGGTTAACGGTCTCACGCCTGCCCACCCATCTACCGACCTCGCCAAAGCATAAGTTGAGTTTTTGAAAAAATCTCGACTAATAAAAATAGTCTCCTTGTGACAGAAGCTGATATTGCCTGATGTACATGTATCTGACTCAAAGTTATTATTTAAATTTTTATATTTACCCCTGATCTTCGGGCCTGAAGCTACATCATGATATATAAAAAAGCTTGTGGAAGAAAGACAACATCTTGAAAGATGATCATTGGAGAGTCTCATCCATGAACTTTCTCAATTGATTCAGAGGTATATTAATGTTATAATAATAAGAAGAAGAGACCAGTTACTAGTAGCTTCTGTCACTGGGAAAATTATTTTTGCCCTACTGCCACAATTTGAGACATGAAACGTTACTTATTAAATCTGAGATGTGAAAATTGGCAATAGTAGCCCAGGAAGATGCCATAAATATATTTTGTTTATAATTACAGAAAGCTGAGTTGATAGTAGAGAAAGCAAGTAAAACACATAAGGAGAGAATTACAGTGAGTACCCACCTAGTAGGGTTCATATTTTCATCAATTCAACAGTTATTTCATTTGACAAAACTCAGCAGATTTACTTCAAGTTGATTCGCAATTGAATTCCAAAGAATGCTAATTTGAGGCAGATTTTTACATGATTTTAAGAGTTACAACTTATTACGTGCACTCGCGCAACAGTATGGCGATCAGACAGATTCGTAGGTTGGTGTCACCCTACTCCATTTCACTCCATGACGTCACCAAACACGACGTAAAACCTCGTGGCGTTCTGACATTTTTACTGTGCCGCGTTTTTGCTATGTTTATTTTATGTGTTGTTTTCGATTATTTGTTTGTTGCCGATATCGCCATTTTGTTGGGATTCCCTGTTTCTATATTTAAAACTGGCATGCTGGTAGTGAGCCTCGATTTCGATTTTTTCTCCCAGGTCAAAATACGTCAGAGTTATAACAAAAATAGATCGACTTACATTTTCTCCATCAGAACTCTACATCAAAGAGTCTATAGACTCCTTCGGGAATTACATAGACTCCTTCATTTGGGTATTTTTACTTATAATTGGGAAGTTTTATCATTTTTATGTTTACCCATACCATGTATGGTAAACATAGTGTCGTTGTCCGGATTGACCACTCGTCGTGCGTCCGTCCGTCTGTACGTCCGTGTTTACTAATGACTACTTATGTCGCTAAGATTGTGTAAAATGGATATTTATGTGCATAACTTCCGTTGCGTGGCTAGCCACGTAACAGCTTTCAGATGGACGTTCTAAAATGATCTATTTGGCCTAATCAGCTTATTTAATTTTGTAGTCACTCAAAATTTGGAGAAAAAAAGTCCATCGATTTAGACATCCATGACCCGTCAATAGGAGATGTCGGACACTGACAAGACATTTATGTGGCTAGCCACCCAATCACGGACCTGTCAGTTTCTCCTATTCCACTGTCCCAGTTGCTGTGAGCAAGTTTTTGAGTTTTAATCAGCTTCTTCTGCTATAATTCCAACATGTTATGAATCCATAATCTGGAGTTTTATCACTATCTACTACTTGATAGCCACTTAAAATTTTATGGCTACTTGAGAAGCCACATAAAAACTAAAGCCACATTACCATTTCTAGCCACATAGTCGAAGCCACATATCTACCCATTTGTTGGTACGTCCGTCTGTCCGTCCGTAGACACTTTACGTGTAATGCGATAACTCAAACATTTTTTACCTGATCAAAACCAAATTTTGTATATGGGGTTTTCAGCCCAAAATACAGATCGAGTTCGAATATGGGTTTGATCCGACTTTTTTTGACAGAGTTATGGCCCTTTTTCGACTTAGAATTCACGCATTCTACCATAACTCAAACATTTTTTATCTGATCGGAACCAAATTTGGTATGTGAGTTTCTCGGCCCAAAATACAGATCGAGTTCGAATATGGGTTTGATCCGACTTTTTATTACGGAGTTATGGCCCTTTTTCGACTTAGAATTAATGAATTCTGCCATAACTCAAACATTTTTTATCTGATTGGAACCAAATTTGGTGTATGAGTTTCTCAGACCAACATACAGATTGATTTCGAATATGGGTTTGATCCGACTTTTTTTGACAGAGTTATGGCCCTTTTTCGACTTAGAATTCACGCATTCTACCATAACTCAAACATTTTTTATCTGATCGGAACCAAATTTGGTATGTGAGTTTCTCGGCCCAAAATACAGATCGAGTTCGAATATGGGTTTGATCGGAGTTTTTTTGACGGAGTTATGGCCCTTTTTCGACTTAGAATTCATGAATTCTGCCATAACTCAAACATTTTTTATCTGATTGGAACCAAATTTGGTGTATGAGTTTCTCAGACCAACATACAGATTGATTTCGAATATGGGTTTGATCCGACTTTTTTTGACAGAGTTATGGCCCTTTTTCGACTTAGAATTCACGCATTCTACCATAACTCAAACATTTTTTATCTGATCGGAACCAAATTTGGTATGTGAGTTTCTCGGCCCAAAATACAGATCGAGTTCGAATATGGGTTTGATCCGACTTTTTATTACGGAGTTATGGCCCTTTTTCGACTTAGAATTAATGAATTCTGCCATAACTCAAACATTTTTTATCTGATCGGAACCAAATTTGGTATGTGAGTTTCTCGACCCAAAATACAGATCGAGTTCGAATATGGGTTTGATCGAAGTTTTTTTGACGGAGTTATGGCCCTTTTTCGACTTAGAATTCATGAATTCTGCCATAACTCAAACATTTTTTATCTGATTGGAACCAAATTTGGTGTATGAGTTTCTCAGACCAACATACAGATTGATTTCGAATATGGGTTTGATCCGACTTTTTTTGACAGAGTTATGGCCCTTTTTCGACTTAGAATTCACGCATTCTACCATAACTCAAACATTTTTTATCTGATCGGAACCAAATTTGGTATGTGAGTTTCTCGGCCCAAAATACAGATCGAGTTCGAATATGGGTTTGATCCGACTTTTTATTACGGAGTTATGGCCCTTTTTCGACTTAGAATTAATGAATTCTGCCATAACTCAAACATTTTTTATCTGATCGGAACCAAATTTGGTATGTGAGTTTCTCGACCCAAAATACAGATCGAGTTCGAATATGGGTTTGATCGGAGTTTTTTTGACGGAGTTATGGCCCTTTTTCGACTTAGAATTCATGAATTCTGCCATAACTCAAACATTTTTTATCTGATTGGAACCAAATTTGGTGTATGAGTTTCTCAGACCAACATACAGATTGATTTCGAATATGGGTTTGATCGGATTTTTTTTAATGGTGTTATGGTCCTTTGACATATGATTCACACATACATGTACTTCGATAAATCAACCATTTTTCATCTGATAGGAACCAAATTTGGTATGTGAGTTTCTCAACTCAAAATACAGAACGAGTTTGAATATGGGTTAGATCCAATTTGTTATACCAGAGATATGGCCCTTTTTAAACTAAGAATTATCCAGATTATAACCCAAGTAACTTACAATTAATGAATACCTGCTTCTCTGTGAGCAAGATAAAAGACAATATAGTTTATTGCTTTGAGAGTTATTTATAGCCCTCATATGTTAGGTCTGTATAAGAGACACAGTGAATTATTGGATAAATTGATTTAGCTATCTTTTTAACCACAACTTAGCCAGGTGAATTTATTTAACTAGACCAATGGAGCTCTCTAAGTCCTTGGATGATGGGACTACATTGGATCAAACAGGGCAGAGATAGGTGATTTAACCCCTTTTACCCATTCCATGTCTTTTAACCTTTTCCATTAAATAAATAATTATATTATTTTGATATCTCACATGGCAATTTGCAACAACATGAATAGAACTGCTCACACTATGATAGTGGTGACAGGCTCTAGAGTTTAGATGTTATATTAACCCTTCTATATTGACTCATACATTCCAATAATTTGTGTTATTACTGGTTATTATGTACATTTGTCATATACTACTTTAGATCATAACAGTATACTCTATAATTCAACATTAAAAGATTATGATTCTGATCTTAACAATTTACTATCGCCAAGGGATGGGTTAAACATCTGCCGATCGTGATCGGCCTCTCGTTGGTTCGTGCGAAGACCTCTTTTTATCGTGCGGGGAAAGAGAGACATTCAAAACGCGATTTCGTAATTCGACGCAATAGGCTGAATAGCCTAACCTTCAGCCGAGTTCCGGGTCAAATACGACGAATGACGTAACACAAAACAAAACGCATTTGTTGACACAAACACCGTTTGAAGATTTTATTATTACATAAAATGATCATTATTATGCCCCCGATCTCCGATGGAGATTTGGGGGTATATAGTGGAGCCCTCCGTCCGTCCGTCCTTCCGTCCGTCCTTCCGTCCGTACGAACGTTTCAACTCGTAACTTTGGTTTCGCTAACTCAATTCAGTTGATCTTTGGTATGCTAATAGACCAGCCGGGGGGACAAGATTTCCCCATAACTGCGGTTTCGTCCGCCCATTTTTTCTAGAGTTATGCCCCTTTTTGGACTTAGAAAATTCAGGTTTTCTGCTACTTTTTTTGGTTTCCAGATAACTTGATTTTGGATTGTTTATTTGCAAAACCCGTATTTTTGTGTATTACCAATATCGCAATACAGGTCAAGGTAAAATTTCGGTTCAATCGGATAATTTTTGTGAGAGTTATGACCCTTTTTCGACTTAAAAAATTCAGTTTTTTTTTAGAAAATTCAGTTTTCCTTCTATTTTTGTGGCACCAGACCAAATTTGAAGCTAATATAGAACAACATCTGGCATTTTTATAGCGCTTAACCAGAAAGTTTCTCTGATTGTACAGTCGGGGGCGTTACCTCCGCCCAGCGGTGCACTTGTTGATTAATTATTGATATTTATTGTTGCATATTGGCTGCTATCAATATTTACACAAATAGTATTAATTATTTCTTATAATTGCTCCTTTGGTCAACTTTGACTATCGGAAAATGAAAATGAAAATATTCCGCTGAAACAAATGTCATCGATATTAAAGTCTCATCCTTTCGGCAACATGGAATTGGTTTTAATTACTTAAATGATTAATATAGTAATTTGCATTTATCTGTGATGAAATGAGAAATGGTAATTTTTCTAACATTAAATAAAATAAAATAAATTAAGTAAAATACAGTGAAATTATTTTTTAAATTATTGTTTATTACATTTTTGCGCACGTTGGCATCTCTCTATGAGTGCATTCTAGTTTTATGAGCAGTGCAAGTCATTTGAAACCAAAATCTGTTACCCAAGGAGACACCAATAAGCTGGACATTTTGTAACACTGTTCGGACACTGCTGTCTCAGTTTGGATAGAAACCTGTATTTAGTATTTTTCTGTTGTGCATTTTAAATCACCTGATGCGAACAATCAAGAGGAGCTTAAACCCAGCATGTTTTGTGTTTTAGACTTTTGATTTATGACTTACTTCCCAAAATTTGGTATACATGTTCATTAATTGCTGGAGTTCTAATCTGCTCAAATCTTGGGGCAGGTCTATAAGGGCAAGTAACTGTACCTATAATAGGTATAATAGCAGAAGAAAAATATATTTGAATATATCTTCTTCTCCAGTTTAAATTTTTCAACTGTTTCCCATTTATCTTTGTAGGATTTCAACCGACATCTGGATACATTATCAGAACACTTTGACATACCAAAAGTCAGCTGGACTAAGTGACACCTCACAGACAAGGAGAGTGTGTTCTACATTCTAACAGCCAGTTGGACCCTGCTGGCAGGAATCAGCAGGCAACTGATCGTTGCCAAGATATATGTAGCTACATATCTCAAAGCCAGGCATGGTTTAATCAAGTATTAATAATTGCTTGAATCACAATTAAGTGAAGGTGTAGGACAATGGACTGTTAAATCATCTTTCTTATTCAAAGCATGTTCATTGTGAATTGAACATTGGTTGCTGCGCTCAATAGTCTGCATTTATGTTGCTCTGTTCTTGGAGTCAAAAACAGGAATTGTTTGTAAATGGGAGCTCTGATAAGATACATGTATGTTACAATAAAATATTGAATCTGGATTATCTGGTTCTGTGTCTTCTGTTCATCAATAGCCAGGTTTGTCAGTTACTACTCATACAGTAATTCTCATCAAACATTTAGTTTGGTGTGCAATGAAATGTGCAGCAAAGAATAATAATCCAGCCTTCCAACAATTTAAGAATAGAGAATAGATTCACTGAGTATTTTGTTTGCATTGCAAAATAGCCCATTCAACAGAGTTTCTGATTGTGTTATAAAAGATGATGACATTACAATTCTCGCATCTGCATCTCATTATGAAGTAAATAATTCTTTTCTAATCTTTTCATCGATACGTTTACAACCAATACTCAAGTGATTTACAACTTTCTATGTGAGCAGTAAAACATAAATTTGGACGAAAAGAGATTTTATCTGTGCGGAAAGTTTTCATTGTGATTGAATAAGGTCACTTCCATGTACTAGTAGTTTGTCACATGATATTGGTCTTTTACGTCTCACCACACTTTGCTTATACTGCTGGTTTGAGTATATTAATATTAGAGTCAAGGAACTTCACTCAAACTGGCTGTCATAAATATTTATTTTAGAAAAAATTACTTGGATCCCCTCATAGTAGTATTTTTATCTCAACTTGACCTCAACTCAACATACATAATTCGATTTACAACATAAAATTCACCCTATGCAATTAGTTTTTGTTGCAATGGTTACGAAATTACCAGTTAATAGCTGTGAACGACATTTTTTTTACAAATTTATCATGCTGACCACGAGTTCGACATGTCAATATTGCATCAATTTTAAACTTCGCGGTTACTAAAATGAAAATAGTAGAACAGCCAATCAGCGTCCAGTATTCTAATCGAGGTCATTTCACAATGAATATTTAAATGAGGGGCCGTGCGACTTGTAAACAAAATTTAAAAAAGTTGGAATTATCGACAGATTTCTCCTCTATAGAAATTGATTACTGACAATGTGTTGATTTGTATGAGTAAATAAATTATTAGCCGACAAGAAATAACTAAGTTCCAGATATTTAGTTGATCGTTTGACCGATTATTAATGTTAGCAAACTGTATGGGTGGTGAATTTAGAGACGAGTGGCGTCCATTGCTGCTGAGCCGGATCAAATCGGAAAAATACACTCTCCGGAGACAATATCCGGTGGTTAAAATTTAATCAAATGCAACGTGTATGAATGTTTCTGATGGGAGTTTGTGGTATTTATTGAAAGATGAATTCTTTGCCGATCCATCCGTGTATATATCGTTATCATTACTGGGGTGAATGGGCTAAATTTGTGCGACTCCCGAGCGATGGTGAAACGTTGAATTTCTACAGAGCCCCTTGTCTATATAATGTTCCATTAACGCGAAGAAGGCGCGTATAGAGGGCGGCGTATATGGGCAGTGCAAAAAGGGGGGCGGGCAGCGGAGCGCGTTACAGGCCCCTGTGGCTTGGTACAATATTACCCCAGTCATTTGTACAAGCCAACTAATGAACCGGCTGCAGCCATTGCAGGCGCTGCTCTAGTTTGATCAGAACATGCTCTGATACTCATCAGTATGACAAGCTGCCTGGTACTCTTTTTAACGCATGAGTGATGCAAAGCTGACACAGTACGAGCGACTTGGTGCGGGTTTTGAAACAGCGAGCAATCCGACAATTGCACGTCGATCAAAGCGGCCAAGCCACTGCTATGCGGAGACTCAATGACCGGCGACGTGCTGCGAACCCATATTGATGTGTTTACGCGCTAACCACTGGACCACGGAGCTCCAGATGGGAACAAGTCATTTTGGGGTCATTTGGCAAAAAAACATTACTGCCAGCTAATATCTTGGATTTCACTATTCATTCCATTAGCACGGGCTACAAGCCATATAGTCTAGTCGTAATTCTCAGAAAAGACATTTCTAGAAGCATTTCCGCGGAAAAGTGTCAAACCAACTTTTTTACCATAACTCGAAGGTGCCGAACACGAATAGACTGCCTGTCGCCCGATTGGATGAACATAGGGTTCAATAAAAGGATTTTAAAATCTTCGTGTTTTCTTCGCTGGAGGGTAAATTGTTGATACGGCACCGTACAACGTCATATGAAATCACGTAACTGGCCTTGAACATACTCAAACTTATATACTCCTCGCGGAACGTTCAAAGCCGCGTTGTATCATGATACTATCATCACAGTAATAATTCTGAAACATTAACATCATATTAATCAGGTACCTACGGTAAGATATTGCTGTTTTGTATATTTATCGACGATTCTCGTAAGAATTCTCTTATAGTCCGGGAGCCAATATGGGTACCCTTGCACCCGCCCATGGGACTTAACTTCACCCCACTCATTTTGTTCCTTATTATGTCCTTCAACTTTTAAGCAATGTTAATAAGAACAAAAATGGCCATGTAGAATTCTGACAAGATGGGGTCCATCCTGGCCGCCATTTTTCAGATCAGACCCTAAGTCAGTTTTATGCAAATTATAGCGGGAAAATCTAGTAAAATGTATACAAATGTATATATTTTCGTGAAGCTAAGACATAATGACACTATTTTGGCGCAAAATTGAAACTCATCCTCCAAGATGGCCGCCATAATGGCCACCGAAAGTTGAAAATATGACGTTTTTTCACAAATATATTCTAGATCAGTTCATATTGTTTGGAACTGGTTGAGTAATATGACTTTATTTTGTGTTTTGTATATTAACTGATCATTGGAGCGGCGTGTATGAATACAGTGTACAGTGAGTTGCTGAATTGTCATGTGTGAGGTGTATATGCAAGTACGGAAGGTATAAGTGGTCGTGTGTGTGGGTATTCATATATCTGGAAGGGCTCACCATTGGTGAGGTGTATATGTATACCTGGATTGACCCTATGGTCATAGGTATGGCGAATATGTATACATGTAGTGGCTGTATGGTCCATAGTGAGATGAATATGTATGCACTGAGTGAATGTATGATCGTGAATGTGGTGCATATGTATACATATAGTGACTATATGGTCATGTGCCAGGTGTAGGAGTTCACCTGGTGTTCATGCATGGTGTATCGTCATTTGTGGTATATACGGGTATAACCAAGTACGGCTGTATGGTCAGGTGTACGTGTATAAAGTGGGTGACTATATTGTCATTTGTGTGGTGTTTATGTACATATGGAGTGACTGAGGTAATGGGTGGGTTGTACATGTGTACCTTGGGTGGCTATCGCTTTCCACAATAACTCAAGGATATGTTAATCAATAGAGAGGTAATGTCAGAGAGTTCTCCTTCTTGATGGTGTTTATGTACAAGGGGGAAACGTTAAACGTGGAAAGCGTTAGCCACCCACTATCACACAGTCATTCCATATATACATAAACACCACAGCCACAACAATATAGTGACCCAATGTTTATACGTACACCTGACCCATTACCACGGATGACCATACATCCATGAGTCACAATGGAGGCCCACCGGGTATAGTCCTAAACATGACCCATAACCATATAGTCACTCCGTCTATACCCATGCATTCACCTCACGATTGGCCATACGCTGATCCCCTGTATACCTATTCTCCACACAGATGGTCGAATAGACATTCAATATATACATCAACACCACAACAATGACCATAGAGTCACTCCAGGTATACATATGCACCTCACCAATGGCCATATAGCCATACACATATCCTCACCCATGCCACCTGGTATACTCCTTCACCTGACATATGTCCATATAGTCACCCCGTGTGTACCTATTCAAAACATTCATACATGATCATGGCCAATCATTGTATACATATTCACCTCACCATTGGTCATGTCACTCCATGTATCCATATGTGTCGCACCATAGCCGAATAGCGACACAAGATATACTAATACACCCCAGCTATGTCAGAAAAGTCACTCCATGTATGCATATGCACCTCACCCATGGTCATATAGCCACTCGCTATATACACATACCCCTCGCCCATGACCATATAGCAACAGGTGTGTATACCCGTATAACCTACACATGACCATACCGCCACGAGTCTCCAAGCAGGAACACCAGGTATACTCATACACCTGACACATGACCATTTAGTCACTCCCTGTATAGATATTCATTACATTTATGATCATACAGTCACTCCTTGTATACCTACATGTACTCATATCACCATTGACCATACAGTCACTACATGTATACCTATTCGACACACATAGTCATATAACCACTCAATATATACATATGCAGCCCACCCTAGACCATAGAGTCACTCCAGGTATACATATACACCTCACCAACGGCCATTCAGCCCTTCCAGATATACAAAAAACCTGCACACACGACCACTCATACCTTCCATACTTGCATATACACATCACACATGACAATTCAGCAACTCACTGTATAATCATACACGCCATCCATGATCATACAGCTAATCCCTATACACCCACCAATGATAATACATCCACGAGATATATTAATATATACCACAAGGACACTCCCTATATATCCACATGCTCGATAATGTCCACCAGCTTACTCCAGGTATGCATATACACTTCAATCATGACCGTACAGTCATTCCATGTATACCTATACACATTACCCGTAACCATAAAATAACTCCCTATTTATCCACACACCCCATCCATGATCATACAGACAACACATGTACATCCAACCCATGACCTTACAGTCACTCCATATATACATAATCAACACATAGATGACCATGTAACTATATTCATACACCACATCAATGTCCATACAGGCACATCGGGTGCATCCGTACTGGATATACACAACCATACAACATACAGTCACTCCATTCATACCGATTCACCTCACACATGACCATGACCTCTCCTTGTATACCTATACATCTTACAATGGACAACCCACACATAACCATATAGTCACTCCTTGTATACCTATTCACACCATTCATGACATACAATAACTCCCTGTATACCTATTCACCTCAACTATGATCATAGAGTAACTCCCTGACTACCATCTTGGCATCCAGTTTGCATCCAGTTGATATTTTTTGTTACCATAATGGACCAGAATAGCCACAGATTATGGTTCACCTCGGTTCCGTCTCAACGTTCTGCCCATTTCCATTCAATAATATGGCCAGAATCACAAAAGAGGTTCTCGGCAAAATTCCATACTTTAAAATGAATTTGTCATGCCCCATACGGAACTGGGACAACCAGAGTAGAACATATAGTTGTCAGTTAATTAACTAACACGTATAATAACCAAGTGAGTCACAATTTACTACCTTTTCGGATAACACAGAGAATAGTGTTCAGGATATATGTAAACAAATTTTTTTTTTTAATTTGGTGGCCATTTTGGAAGCCATCTTGAGCAATTTGGTCTATAGATACCGTAGTGTGACACATTTAAGATAGACCAAAACAATAAACACATTTGAATCCAGAGACAGTTACATTTTACCAATTAGAGTTGCATTTTACTTGAAAAAATGGTCTATACCTGAAAAGTTAATTTTTGCCGATATTTATGTCAAGTTTTTGAGAGAAAAGTCCAATATTTTTGGTGATGTCAGTGGTAACAATAGTAACAATTCACCATGGTGCATCAGATATGTTAGTATTCAATGTATAGGAGGCAGAATAGCCAATTTTATACATCAACCACAACTTGTAAGCGATTGCAGGACACGCTGGGACAATATTTACCATTTTCCATATTTTGGCGGCCATCATTTCTTGTTGAAATATGACTAAAATCCCAATTGTGATTTTTTGTGAAATTTTATACTGTGTTCCAATAATTGCATATTTAATTGCTCCAATGATCAGTTAATATACAAAACACAATATAAATTCACATTACTCAAGCAGTTCCAAACAGCATGAACTGGTCTAGAAGATATTTGTGAAAAAACGTCATATTTTCAACTTAATCCTGATTCACAGAACTTTCAACCGGGTGTGATTTCATGAAGAGCGTTTATTTATTAAATAACATACTTGTCCATATATGTATAGCAGATGATGAGATAGTTATGACAGAAAGGTCACGAGGGGTGATTCAAATAACAAAGTATTCCCATGTTCATGAGATTATATGTATAACGAGTGTGATATATGTCTCGATATTGACTTACTGTATTTTCGCGGCAATAAAAACAGTATGTGACTTTAAGTTGATTTTATGGGTGAAATATGGGTCACAGGCAGCGACAGGCACCCTCATTGGATTCAGCATACTTGAATTATGCTAGAAAACTTAGTTTCATGCTTTTCCCCAAAAATGCCTCTAGGGTTCTAGTATTCCACAAATGTAGCTTTTCCTACCAGACTAATACCATTTGTCTGATAATTATTTGTCATGGACGTTGACATGTAGATGAGAAACGAGTCATTTTGGGGTCATCTGGAAAAAAACATGGCAACATGGCTGCATGCCATTGTCCATCTTGGTTTTCAGTATTAAACAATGTAAATACATTAGCACAGGTTACAGGCTGTACCGTTGGTCAGATGATTATGAAATTTGTCATGGCTGTTGACATTGACATGTTGATGGGAACAAGTACTTTTGGGGTCATTTTGGGGAAAAAAAACATGGTTGTCAGTGGCCATCTTGGATTTCAAAATTAAATCCATTTTCGTGGTCTACAGGCTGTACTGTTCGTCTGATCATCATGAAATTTTTGTCCTGGATGTAAACATTGACATGTAGATGGGAATGAGTCAATTTAGGGTTATACGGCCAAAAAACATGGTCACTGGCAGCCATCTTGGATTTTACTCTTTGCACGACTAAATCCTTCAGCACAAACTACAGGCCACCTCCCCAGTGTTCACGCTGTCGGTAGCCAAATTAGCCAATGGCTAATCTTTTTCGAATTTGGCTAAACTTTTGGCTAAACTTTTTTTTTACCCCAAATGGAGACCGAAAGCATGGAGTCAGAAAGCTAATTAATAAAAGTGCTCAATAGATCGACATTCAAGACGAAGTTTGGTGACGAAAGTATTTCATTATTTTCGTACTTATGAAATATCGTCCCGTAACAGCAAAAGGTAAGCTCTAACAATTAGTGTACAGTAAACATATTTTTATTTCCAAATCTAACATAAATTTTGGCAAGTGGGTTTTCAATTCTGTTACATGAACGATCTAGTCCGAAAATATCGAAAGTGGGAATATATTGCCGACTATACAAAGGGAAACCCGATCGCGGACAGTACAAAGGGAAACCCGATCGACAACTCTATCAACCAAGCGATCACACAGTGATATGAAATCATCTTTAGTTTTCACAAGACGGACATTCAAAGACGCATGGACATTAAACCGACCGTGGTTGAATCATGACAATGTGAAGAAAGCAATATTTTGTAAAGTGTGCATTGACGCTGGTATATAAGCAATTTGTTCGTAACAGGCTGTTTTAATCTGGAGAAAGATTACGTCACTATGCACGAAACAGCAAAAGGTTATTATTTTACATTTAATCCCCTAATCCCCCATTGTCTGTCTGGTCACTCACGGGACTCCCGCACAATGCATGTTTATGATGACATTGTATTTATGACGGTCGAGGTTTATGAGCACCAAGTGTAAGACAATAGCTTAATCAGCCAAATGTGAATCACGACAGATATTTTGTGGCTATTTGTCGTCAATACCGATACAGTCAAAATAATATGCATGCTTTTATGACAGATTGTAATTTGATAATGGCGTAACAATATTGAGTTATTAGTTTCCAGGTGTCACTTAGATATTTTCGCAAGGATAAATATTTAATTATTTTTTTTTAAATATTGATATAAAACAAAAAAATAATAACATTAAGAAGGACAATCCCGGGTTACCCCCCCCCCCCCCCCAGTAACTCTTTCACATAAATAATTTAAAAAAATTTAATAAATGATATATATAAAAATACTTCTAGTTCATAAAAATTATTTAAATTATTGTGTATTTTACCTGTGTCTGTTAGATTTTACGTTTTAGTCATCAATTGTGAACCGACCAGAAAACGATGATTTAATTTGGCCAAAGTTTTTTTTAATTTGGCCAAAAAACATTTGGCTAAAGTTTTTTTCATTTGGCTAATAAAATGTTCATTTGGCTAAAGTTTTTTTCGGTCCAGCGTGAACACTGCACCTCCCTCATCCTGATGGCGATTATCCATACCAAATTTCATTGATATCTGGCTGGTAAACCTTGGCTAAGATATCCGCACCTACGGACAGAAAACACCATTTCCAGATAAATGAAGGATAACTCTAGAACGGATAACATGAACGGCATTGGGCCTTCATTGAAACTAGTCTTTATCTCTTCATGGCAACACTTTCAACAACTCGTTTCAACTTTGAACTTTACAATGTCAGCTTTGAGCTATTGCCATTGGGTGGTGTCCGTCAACAATTTCCTGTGGCACAGCCTCAGGACACATCCCTCATCCGATCACAAAACTTCATATGGATCTTTGGGGGAGAATTGTTTTGATAATTTACAGGCATGTTTAGGATCACCTCTAGATGGGAGCAAACAAATCTTATCCATCTTGGATTTTACTCTTTGAAGTCTGGCCATCGATGCACTGAACCTAGTTTTGGCATATAACGTTTTTTTCTCAATGGTTTATTATAGTTTAGGGTTCCCATATACAGAAGATCTTTACTGGACACCTGACAGGATTAAGAATTTTCAGATTTTTGACAAATCCAAGATAGCCTCCAAAAAAAAAATTAATTTCCCTATAATGGTCAAATTCTTTTAATAGAGGCGATTATTCCTACACCAGGAGATATTGTTATCACAAGGGATGCTCATTCTGCAGCCTGAAAGGATTTTTTAGCCTTCCCATAATTTTGACAGAATTCAAGATGGCCTCCAGAAATTTATGTTTTTTCCATATAACTTCACTAATCTTATAACTTCTATAACTTCATTAATCTTCAAATGAAAAAGGCAATTCCGACAACTACTACTTTGGTTACTTAGATCGTGACAATTGTCACATATTTAGAGAAAGATAGCTCATTAGCTACTGACGGTTTTTCAATATGGCTGCTCCTATTGTATGCATACATAGGGGTAGTAAGCTACTAAGGAAATGAGAAATAAATGTATTGAATTGAAGCTCCTGCCTTTCTGTTTCACAAGCCTACAAAGCCGCTGTCCATCAGCTTGCTTTGTTCATTGCAACAATCAGCAGTTGCACCACAGACACAGAAGATAGTGCATGCCATTTTTTGCATTATTGCATCTGCACCTGGATGATTTGCATGGTGCTGGACGAGAACAGGATCACCTTATCATCCTCATTATTTCGTCCAATGCAAAATAACTCAAGATGGCTTGCAAAATGGGAACCAAATTTGGTAAAAAGTTTATTTTTTACACATATCTCGAACATTATTCTCTGCTGTTCCGAAAAGGTAGCAAATTGTGACTCACTGGTTATTAAACATGTTACTTTAATAATCAACTGACAACTAAATCTATTCTGGTTGTTCCAGTACATTATGAGGCACGATAAATTTATTATGAAAGTGTCAATGACACTGTAGCTCAACTTGGAAAGGGAATTATTTCATGTGTTAAAGTCAATGGAGTGATTAGGAATGTGGAAAGTTGAAAGGCCTAGTTATGCAAAGAGTAAAATCTAAGATGGCCGCTGGCAGCCATGTTTTTTTGCCAAATGACCCCAAAAAGACTCGTTCCCATTTACATGTCATTATTAACATCCAGTACAAATTTCATGATGATCTGACAAATGATACGACCTGTAGCCTGTGTCAAAGGATTTAGTCATGCAAAGAGTAAAATCCCAGATGGCCAAATGACTCCAAAATGAATAATTCCCATCTACATGTCATTGTTAATATCCGTAACAAATTTCATGAAGATCTGACCAAAGCTACGACATGTAGGCCGCGCCAAAGGATTTAGTCATGCAAAGAGTTAAATCCAAGATGGCTTCTGGTGGCCATTTTTTTTGGCCGAATGGCCCCAAAATGACTCGTTCCCATCTACATGTCAATATTAACATCCATGACAAATTTCATGATGATCAGACGAGCAGTATGACCTGTAGCCCGCGCCAATGGATTGAATTTTGAAATCCAAAATGGCGGCTGGTGGCCATGTTTTTTGCCAAATGACCCCAAAATAACTCGTTCCCATCTACATGACAATGTCAACATTCATGACAAATTTCATAAAGATCGGACCAAAGGTACGACCTGTAGCCCGTGCTAATGGATTTAATTTTGAAATCCAAGATGGCCGCTGGCGGCCATGTTGTTTGTCCGAATGACCCGAAAATTACTCGTTCCCATCTACATTCCAATTTCAACAGCCATGACAAATTTCATGATGATCAGACAAACAGTACGACCTGTAGCCCGTGCTAATGGATTGAATATTGAAATCCAAGATGGCCACTGGCGGCCATGTTTTTTTCCCGAATGAACCCAAAATGACTCGTTCCCATCTACATTTCAATGTCAACAGCTAAGACACATTTTATGATGATCCGACCAAGGGTACGACCTGTAGTCCGTACCAAAGAATTTAGTCATGCAAAGAGTAAATCTAAGATGGCTGCCGGCAGCCATGTTTTTTGGCCGAATGACCCCAAAATTAGTCGTTGCCATCTACATGTCAATGTTAACATCCATGACACATTTCATGATGATCAGACCAAAGGTACGACCTGTAGCCCGTGCTAATGGATTTAATTTTGAAATCCAAGATGGCCACTGGCGGCCATGTTGTTTGTCCGAATGACCCCAAAACGACTCGTTCCCATCTACATTCCAATTTCAACAGCCATGACAAATTTCATGATGATCAGACTAAAGGTACGACCTGTAGCCCGTGCTAAAGGATTTAGTCATACAAAGAGTAAAATCCAAAATGGCTGCTGGCGGCCATGTTTTTTTGCTGAATGACCCCAAAATGACTCGTTCCCATCTACATGTCATTGTTAACATCCATGACACATTTTATGATGATCCGACCAAAGGTATGATCTGTAGGCCGTGCCAAAGAATTTAGTCATGCAAAGAGTAAATCTAAGATGGCTGCCGGCGGCCATGTTTTTGGGCGGAATGACCCCAAAATTACTCGTTCCCATCTACATGTCAATGTTAACATTCCTGACAAATTTCATGATGATCAGACTAAAGGTACGACCTGTAGCCCGTGCTAATGGATTGAATTTTGAAGGATTTAGTCATACAAAGAGTAAAATCCAAGATGGCTGCAGGCGGCCATGTTTTTTTGTCCAAATGACCCGAAAATTACTCGTTCCCATCTACATTCCAATTTCAACAGCCATGACAAATTTCATGATGATCAGACTAAAGGTACGACCTGTAGCCCGTGCTAAAGGATTTAGTCATACAAAGAGCGGCCATGTTTTTTTGCCAAATGACCCCAAAATGACTCGTTCCCATCTACATGTCATTGTTAACATCCATGAAAATATTTATGATGATCCGACCAAAGGTACGACTTGTAGGCCGTGCCAAAGAATTTAGTCATGCAAAGAGTAAAATCTAAGATGGCTGCCGGTGGCCATGTTTTTGGGCCGAACAACCCCAAAATTACTCGTTCCCATCTACATGTCAATATTAACATCCATGACAAATTTCATGATGATCAGACGAACAGTACGACCTGTAGCCCGTGCTAATGGATTGAATATTGAAATCCAAGATGGCCACTGGCGGCCATGTTTTTTTCCCGAATGAACCCAAAATGACTCGTTTCCCATCTACATGTCAATGTCAACAGCTATGACAAATTTCATAATGATCCGACCAAAGGTACGACCTGTAGCCCATGCTAAAGGAAATTGTTGACGCATCACGCACACACGCACGACGGACGACAAAGCCATGGCAATAGCTCAAACTTTACAAAGTAAAGTTGAGCTAATAATGGATGCATTATGGAATTTTGCCGAATACTTCTTTGGGGATTCCGGCCATGTTTTCGAATAGAAATGAGCAGAACGTTGGAATGGAAACGAGAGGGACCATATTATGAGGCTAATCTCGCCCATTGAAATAAAAGGTCAGCAGACCACAGTGTCCCCCGAAAACGTGGCATGTCGATGCCGCTTTGTTGAAGATATAAAAAAAAATGTTGAAATTTGTAAGTTGAACAGGGCTAATAATTTTTCAGTCATCTATATACATGTTGCATATATATATGGGCAACAATATTCTGAAGTTACAAATCTCTAGGATGAAAACTGTAGGAGGAGTTGATTACACCATGAAGGTACCCTCATACAGAAAATTATAAAAAATGTTGAAATTTCTAAGTCGAAAAGGGTTAATAACTCCATCAAAAAATATTTTTTCCGTCATCTATATACATGTACATGTTGCACATCATCAATATATGGGCAACAATATTCTGAAGTTTCAAATATCTACGATCAAAACTGTAGGAGGAGTTGATTACACCATGAAGGTACCCTCATACAGAAAATTATAAAAAATGTTGAAATTTTCTAAGTCAAAAAGGGTTAATAACTCTGTCAAAAAATAATTTTTCCGTCATCTATATACATGTTGCACATCTTCAATATATGGGCAACAATATTCTGAAGTTACAAATCTCTAGGATGAAAACTGTAGGAGGAGTTGATTACACCATGAAGGTACCCTCATAAAGAAAATTATAAAAAATGTTGAAATATTCTAAGTCGAAAAGGGTTAATAACTCCGTCAAAAAATAATTTTTCCGTCATCTGTATACATGTTGCACATCTTCATATATGGGCAACAATATTCTGAAGTTTCAAATCTCTGGGATGAAATCTGTAGGAGGAGATGATTACACCATGAAGGTACTCAAAAGTGTGACGGACGGGGACGGACGGACCCCGTTTCTATAGTCCCCCAAAAATAATTTTTTCGGGGGACAATAATATCCCAGTTTACCAGGCCCACTGGATTTTATTCAATTTTGGGCAAGTACATCATTTTAAGGGCAAGTATATTAAGTTCCTCAATGCTGTCAGCTGTCCAGTAAACTTTATCTGCATAAGGGGTGTCTCATCTATGAAAAATCACTAAGAAAAAAACTTTATATGCCAAAACCCGGTCCAGTGAAATATTGGCACTTGGTGGCCAGACTATTGCAACATTAAATCCTTTGGCACACCATACAGACCACCTCCCTAATCCGATCATCATCAAACTTCATATGGATCTTTGAAATTACCACAAGATGGGAGTCATTTAATTTTTCCAAATTTCATTGAAAACATGGCCACCGGCAGCCATTTTACTCTTTGCATTACAATCCTTTAGCAAACCTACAGGCTACAGACCACCAGGGTTGGGGCGATTGCATGCCCATGTAAGTAATTACGATTACTATTACTTTTGACTTACATGATTATGATTACGATTACTGATTACATTTTTATACACGTCTGTCTGTTAACATTTTTGGTTTCCGATCGATAACTCCAGTTTGGATTATTTTATTTGAACCAGAGTTGGTATGTGTATTTCCCAGCTAACGATACAGGCCAAGTTCGAATATGGGTTCCGTCCAATTATTTTTACATGAGTTACGGCCCATTTTCAACTTAGAATTTGACCAATTTCATAACATTTTCGGTTTCCGACTGATAACTCCAGTTTTGATTATTTGATCTGAACCAAAGCTGGTATGTGTATTTCCCAGCTAAAACTACAGGCCAAGTTCGAATATAGGTTCTGTCTAATTATTTTCACATGAGTTACGGCCATTTTTTTACTTAGAATTTGACCGCATTTTGGCATTGAAATTAGGGGTATATCAGATTTTCTTCATATGTGAGCTCCAAGTATTATTTTATTTTGCGTTAGTACAATTCGAAATGTCTAAAGGGCATATTTTGCCACGCCCTAGTGATGCTCTTGTTCCCAAATGTAATCGATTATGATTACAATTACTTTAGTAAATGTAATTTATTACTTTTTAGCTCACCTGAGACGAAGTCTCTGGTGGAGCTATAGTCATCACTCCTCGCCCGTCGTCCGTCCGTCTGTCCGTCCGTCAAGAATCATCTTTTCCGCCAAAACTGTAAGACGGAACAGGTTCATATTTGGTGTGAATGTTCCCTAGGTGAATCACATTCAGATTTGTTCAAATGAGGTCATCAGGTCAATTAGTTGAGAAAGCAGGGCCACAACTCTATTCCTTCATAGTAATTCTTAGAACGACTTTTTTTTCCAGAACTAGAAGGCCGAATGGGTTCATATTTGGTGTGGATGTTCCCTAGGTGACTCACATTCAGATTTGTTCAAATGAGGTCACCAGGTTGATTAGTTGAGAAACCAGGGCCATAACTCTTTCCCGTCATAGTAATTATTTTAAACACCCAAATGGGTTCATATTTGGTATGAAGGATCCTTGGTTGACTGGGGTTCAGATTTGTTCAAATGAGGTCACTGGGTCAAATGTGGGTGGGGCCAGGGACATAACTCAAAAACAAAATATTCAGATTAAACTCTTTAACCAAAAAATAAAAGAATAGAAAAGTAATGATATATTAAAAAATAAAAGAATATTTTAAAAAACTGTGGAATTGTTTTTTTTTATTAAAATATTAAAAAAAAAAAAAAATTGTATTTAACTCCATGGTCAATTATATATATATATATATATATATATATATATATATATATATATATATATATATTGTTTAACATTTTTTAACATTTTTTGAAAATTGAAAAACTAATGCCATTACAATTCTGAAGGTTGTGCCCCCTGGCCCTTCACTCAAGTGCACTGCTTCTGCCACCCTGGCCTGGTCCCAAAAATAAAATTTACTCAAATTCTTGACAGAATCATTAATAAGAAGCATTTACTTTGGCTGTAACTGTATATATGCTGGGTAGGCATACACAATCATGTCAATCTGGAGACCTCATTCTGCTTAGGCCTCATCTTCTGGGAAGTATTTATAGTATCAAATTTACATTGTTGTTAGTTAAATTTCCCTTCTAGGAAGTTTCTATATCCCCTAATTTGCAGAAGATAAAATTCATAAATGAGGTGCCCAATGGGTGAATATCACCAACTTCAACTGGGGAACTTAAATCTTATCCTTATCAGATTTGTGAAAATGGGATCACAAAGTCAAATAAGGGCAGAGCCAGAGACTTAACTATTTCACTACATAGTAATTCTTAAAATATGTTTGCAAGAACTAGTTGGCTTATATAGAATGGAATGTTCTTCCTTGACTGCAATTCAGATTTTTTTTGATGGGGTCACCTGGTCAAATAGGGGCCAAGCGAAGGACAGTTTCCCTCTTAATATGCTTCCTTCACAAGGACCATCAGGTCTATTTTACTGATATTTATGATATGTATGAAGGGTTCTTTGGTGTCTGGGATTCAAATTTATTCAGATGGGGTCACCAGGTTAAATAGGGTGGGACCAGGGACATAACTATATGTCTCTATAGTAATTCTTAAAATGTCTTCTCAAGAGAGTTTGGACTATTTAGCTTACATATAGTATGGAGGAATCAGGAGGATCCTTTAGTGACTGAGATTCAGATTTGTTAAAATGAGGTCAACCTGTCAAGAAATGGCAGGTTATGGGGAGTTAACACTTTTGCATCTAATAAAATCATTGAAATACCAAATTCATTAAAACATCTACCTTGGAACCACCTGACTGATTGGTCTGACATACATGTATTGTGTTTTGGGTCCATGGATAATTGGGCTTCAAACATGTCTAAATGGTTTTAGTAAAAGGCGCTTGTGAGTTTGGAAATTTCCAACAATTGAGAAAGTTTGAGGTGTCGGTTGTGAAATTCCAACCTAAGACTTGGGAGTCTGGAGCCCGGTCGGGAGGGGACTTGTTGAGCTGGAGGAGGGGGGTGATCAGTAGTGTACAGTTGGCAATTTCAAGGTGGATTTTCACCAATCTACATAATTGAAGTCTCTCAAGCCACATATTCTGTTTAAATCTACTTCTTTTAAAGTGATTATGAAAAGTGCTGACTGTTTTGGTCTCCAGAGTCCCAGTCTTATCAGTCTTTGCAGTCTGGTGAGCGACCCCACAGTCATTGACTGTCTTGTTTATTACATATGATTACAATTGTTAGTTTCCAACCATTTTCATTGCCTAGGAATAAATAATGAAATAAATCAAATTAAAATATCAAATTTGATGAGATTTGGTTGAATAAAACATCACTACATATTATAAACATGGACACAAGAAACGACTGAAACAATAGAAAGAAGTAAGCAATAAACACATAAACTTTTTACATTTACATGTATTGGTGAGGTTTCACCATCTTATTGGGGATATATTATATATTTATGTGTATTTATTTATGTAAATATATTTTTTAATTATCTTACATGCAATGAAACTAACGCATAATATTTATGAAACTATAATTAGAAAAAATTATAAATTATTTCCATGTTCTGTTAGATTCAATACCCAACACAATGAAAATAACACTAAGGTTTATTTGATGATCATCCATTGATATCCTGATGAGCATTTAAATGAGGCTTAACTACCTGAGTGTTGTAAACGACAAACCAGCTAATTAGGTCTATGGATGTACATCACACCTGCTTTGTTCAGTTAATTAGCCCTATTGTACCAGTGTGACTCTACAGCCATTGTCTGCAGCAGTCCCAATAATATTTAATTCTAATTGAAATTGGCTAGCCTATTTTATTGTCCGCCGACCCAACGGGTTCGGATGACTATTATAATCAGCCTGTGCGTGCGTCCGGGTGTGCGTGCGTCCGAGGTTTCCGGATGATAACTTTAGTTAGAGTGAACCAAATTAAATTAAATTTGGTATGTAGGTTTACTGGCAGAAAAGACAGGTCAAGTTCGAATTCTGGTTCCGTCTGCCAATTTTCACCAGAGTTATGCCCCCTTTTCGACTTAGAATTTGACTGTCTGTTAACATTTTTGGTTTCCGACCGATAACTCCAGGTTGGATTATTTGATCTGAACCAAAGTTGGTATGTGTCTTTCTCCCAGAAAACACAGGTCAAGTTCGAATTCGGGTTCCGCCCGCCAATTTTCACCAGAGTTATGTCCCTTTTTTACTTAGAATTTTTGCCAATTTGAGGTTTCCGGATGATAACTTTAGTAAATGTGTACTGAATGAAATTAAATTTGGTATGTAGGTTTACTAGCACTAAAGACAGGTTTTTATGCGCAAACAATGATCATATCAAGCCGATGCTTAGAGGCGGACATGAGGTCTACCGACCTTTTATTCATATTAGAACATTTCATTGTCTGTATCATAAGTTTATTGTCATATATTTACATACTAAGTGTTGTCATCACTAAATCCAGCATTCTGATTGGTCGGCGCCCACGTGGCTAGTTGCAGTTATTTCTCGGTGAATGCGCAACGGCTCATAACACCAAGCTCATAACACCATCGATACGTCATTGGGTTTGGAAAGACGAACGCGTAATGTTTTGGGCGCATTTGGACTCGCGCAGGATTGACTTAATACATCATCGGGTTTCAATATGAAGAGAAATTGTTCCTATTAACTTTTGCCAAGGGTGCTATTGGGTATTTTGGGCTGTTTTTGTCACGATACACTTTACGATTTAAATACATTTACAAAAGTGGCTTTTTCGCTAAATGTATATAAATATAAGGATTAACTGTCATGTGGACTATTTTTATGGAGATGTAACCGTGAGGTAAGTGGACATAACTTGTAGGTAAAACCCTTCGGGTTTTACACAAGTTATGTCCACTTGCCTCACGGTTACATCTCCATAAAAACAGTCCACATGACAGTTAATCCTTATATATGCTGTATTCAACATTTCAGCAATTGTGTGTTGTTATCTGTGTCCACTGCCATAACGTACAGAGTGTACACTAACATAACACATGAAAAAGTTGTACTAACTTTCTGATATGTTGTTTGTATATGTGCAAACTCCACATTACTACAGTGTGAGACTATGAGTATCCAATAGCTATCCATATGGATATTTTATTAAAAGTAATCCAAAAGTTATCAAAATGTAATCATGATTTCAGGTACATTTTGAAAGTAATTGATTACGATTACTTGTAATAAAAAAATGTCATGATTACTGATTACAGGCGATTACTCCAAATTCTGTAATTGATTACTTTGATTATGATTACTGATTATGATTACCCCATGCAACCCTGTTTTATATATCTCTTCATGTTGACATCTAGTATTACTTAGACATTTTAACTTTCCGCATTCCTAATTACTCCATTGACGTAACACATGAAACTATCCCCACTCCCAAGTTGAGCTACAGTGTCACTTTCATTTCTATCATTATAGGTAATTTATTAAGAGAGCATGCAGGTACAGACTAAAAGGAGTGGAGGTCTCAGCCCCATTCAAATAGTGACAACAAAATTGGAAATCTAGGGCCCAAACAAAACAACTTTTGAAATTGAAATACTTGTGCTTCAAGTGAATGAGTATGGAATAAACAGAGAATGACACATGTGGACAGTCTGACATTGATGTGATGCAAAAATACACAACGTAGGATTCCAGTTGGAGTTAGTGATATGTTAGTGTGATAATTTCAACTCGTTCACACAACTGTGTCATTCTACATGTATGTGTCCACAGGCCAACATCTGTAGTATGGAGAACACAATTTAATACCAATAGTACTCATTTCTATTGGATGAGTTAGCAGGTTAGATAAGGGTACATGTTTCTGAAAAATGAAATTTCTGACCCTTTTAATAACGTGATAAATAATCAACACAATAGGTATTATCCATTGACGAGCCAGGATTATTTGTTGGAAGTTTTAATATCTCCTGTAAAAATAAAAGTGTCTTAACAAATTTGATTTCATAATAAGCCATAACACAGTTAATTAATAGTAGTACATTTTTGGTAATAAATCATCTGATAAGCATCCATCATACCATGTGAACTTTTTCGGCAGAGGATGGAGAAAACAAAGGCCTTGTCTGTCCTGTAACCTCCTATCTTGTAGATGTTCATTTTTGTACAACCTCAGTTTCTTAACATGGTTGTTCCCTGTTGTCTCTGTAGTTGGTACACATAAAATGAGCCTCGACAAGACACATTTTCACTAGAACAAATATCATACCAAATATCAACACAATCAGCTGATATTTGTTCAAGTTACTGGTATCACACTAATGAGCTTAATAATCATGTAAATGAACTGAAGGTCCATTAACAGTACCCAAGAGATGCAGAGGGCTGGTTTTTTAACTAAATTAAGACATTGTTGAACATATATATCAAATACCAAAATACAAATAGTTAATATTTGTTAAAGCTATCATGCTCTAAATTTGTGAAAGGGATTTCACTTCACCAAATATAAACAGACAGGCTGATTTTAGAAATTGGTGTACAAATTGTTCATATATCAAATAGCAACAATATCAGTTGGTATTTTTAATTATCCCAGTAACAAGTAAAACATAGGTGTGAGGTAGCATGTTTGAGTTGGAACCAACTAGGTTCTTATGGGAGGCCAAATTCACATTTAACAAATAAATGCGCTTAAGTGCAATCAATTGCGCTTAAGCGCAAATACCACATATTGTGCTTAAGCACAAATAGGACATTTACGCTTAAGCGTAAAGAATTGCGCTTAAGAGCACTTAAGCTCAATGAATTGCGCTTAAGCGTAATTGTAACTACTATCTAACCAACCCATAAACTATTGGCATGACCTGGTGTATCACCTAGCACGACAAGAGGAGCATCGGGCTAATTTTAACCTGTTTTAATTAGCCTGAGTACTCAACAGTCAACTGTGAGTATGTGTTCAACAAATATAATTCCTAATTACATATTATCAGCATCCCTATATCCAAAGAATTGATGTCTCCTTCCTGGAACTCTAGTAATTTTTTATATGATGTTTTTTAATGTATTTTTGCACAGATTTGGGCCATTACTATGGTCATATATTATAGCATGCATGTGGTGTCACTGCATGAGGGCTTGCTTCCCTCATATGGTTTACTTATCGACTTAAATCAGGGAAAAAACCCTATTTTCATATTATCAGCATCCCTGTCCACAAAAATATTGTCTCATTTCTGGAGCTTTGGTGTCTCAGCCCTTGAGCTCTAGTGTTTTTAGCTCACCTGAGACGAAGTCTCCGGTGGAGCTATAGTCATCACTCCTTGTCCGTCTGTCCGTCCATCGTCCGTCAACAATTCTTTAAACATATTCTTCGGAACCATAAGACCGAATGGGTTCATATTTGGTGTGGATGTTCCCTAGGTGACTCACATTCAGATTTGTTCAAATGAGGTCACTGGGTCAAATAGCTGCGAAGCCAGGGCCATAACTCTTTCCCTCCATAGTAATTCTTTAAACATCTTCTCAAATACCATAAGGCCAAATGGGTTCATATTTGGTATGAAGGATCCTTGGGTGACTGGGGTTCAGATTTGTTCAAATGAGGTGATTGGGTCAAATGTGGGCGGGGCCAGGAATATAACTCAAATTTTTTTTTTAGATTTAACTCTTTAACCAAAAAAAAAAAAAAAAAAAAAACAATTATGTATTAAAAAATAAAAGAATAGAATTCACTGCTTCTGCCACCCTGGTCCCAAAAATAAAATTTACTCAAATTCTTGACAGAGAATCATTAATAAGAAGCATTTACTTTGGCTCTAACTGTATGCAGGGTATGCCTACACATGTCAAGTGAAATCTGACATTTATATAAACATTCCCTGGAGATCTGCTAGAAGTCATTAATTCCCAATTACAACAACAATCTCTATCATGTATTGTTCAAATATTTTAACAGGGCATTTAACACTCCCACATCCACCACTTCACTAGAACATATTTGGCAAACTTGAAAAGTGTTCTTTGAAAGAACCACAAGCTCTATTTAGCTCTATTTAATATTGAGGCTCCTTTGGTGATTGTGATTCAGATTTGTTCAATCAGGGTCACCAGGTCAAGTAGGTGCAAGGCCAGCTACATTACTCTTTCTCTTCATAGTAATTCATGATATGACTTCTATGCAACAATCAAATGGCCTATTTTGCTTATATTTGGTATGAAATTACCTTGGGTGTCAGAATTGTGAAAATGGGATCACAAAGTCAAAGGGCAGAGCCAGAGACATAACTATTTCACCACATAGTAATTCTTAAAATATGTTTGCAAGAACTAGTTGGCTTATTTAGCATGGAATGTTCTTGTTTGACTGCAATTCAGATTTTAAACTAGAGGTGTGACTGTCCCAATGGGACTAAGGATACCCCCCATGTTTTTAAAATACTAAGATGTTTCACATGTCAGTAAACATTTAGTTAAAATAATAAAATAACAGTTCCCATTGTAGGTGCACAACCCTAACCCTAATCTTAAACCTATTGACTGAAAAATGTAGGAATAAAAGCTCGGACAAAATTATGCATGTTGCAAAAATGTTCTAAGTCGAAAAAGGGGAATAACTCCTAAAAAACAAGTCGGACAGACATCATAATCGCAGGTGCACAGGTTCCCATGGTACTAAATATCAGTGCCAAGATTAAAAAACATTGACCTAAAAATGTAGGAATAAAAGTTCGGACAAAATTATGCATGTTGCAAAAAATTTCTAAGTCGAAAAAGGGGGATAACTCCACCAAAAAATGTTGGACAGACGTCATAATCGCAGGTGCACAGGTTTCCATGGTACTATATATCTGTGCCAAGTTAAAAAAAATTGACCTAAAAATGTAGGAATAAAAGCTCGGACAAAATTATACATGTTGCAAAAAAATTCTAAATCGAAAAAGGGGGATAATTCCACTAAAAAAAAGTCCGACAGAGGTCATAATCGCAGGTGCACAGGTTCCCATGGTTGATGTCTGTACCAAGTTTCACGGAAATTGATAAAAAAAACGACTGAGAAAAACTCAGGACAAATTTGTGTCCATGGACGGACGGACGACGGATGGACAAGCTGATTCCAGTATATCCCCCCCTAACTTCATTGCGGGGGGTATAAAAATGGGGTCACCTGGTCAAATAGGGGCCAAGCGAAAGACAGTTTCCCTCTTATTATGCTTCCTTCACAAGGACCATCAGGTCTATTTTACTGATATTTAGTATTAGTATGAAAGGTTCTTTGGTGTCTGGGATTCAAATTTATTCAGATGGGGTCACCAGGTTAAATAGGGTGGGACCAGGGACATAACTATATGTCTCTATAGTAATTCTTAAAATGTCTTCTCAAGAGAGGTTTGACTATTTAGCTTACATATAGTATGGAGGATCCTTTAGTGACTGAGATTCAGATTTGTTAAAATGAGGTCAACCTGTCAAGAAATGGCGGGCTATTAGTCCAGGAGATATTGGTCGACCTCTGCACCCCCCCCCAGGACTCAACTTCACCCCACTAATTTTCTTCCTTAAGGTATCCTCTAATTTTTTTCACTTGTTAACAAGAAAAAAAAGTGGCCGCAGAGACTCCAGACAAGATGGCGTCCATCATGGCGGCCATTTTTTTTAAATGGCGGCCATTTTTTTTAAATGCAGGCATATATAACTCTTACAAATTAGCCAAAAATCCGACACCAGAATCCAATATGGCGGCCAAGATGGCCGCCGAAATGTGAAAATATGCTATTTTTCTGACATGTTACCACCTTTCGTTTGTCTCTGTGGGAAAATGTTGACACCAGAAATAAAATGATGGAAAGAGCTCTTTCCATCAATGTATCACATTATTATAATCAATAAATTTGAAAAAATGATCAAGGAAATATGGGTTGATACAAAAATCGGACTTGGCACTGAAAGGGTTAAAACATCTACCTTGGAACCACCTGACTGATTAATCTGACATACATGTATGGTGTTTTGGGTCCATGGATAATTGGGCTTCAAACATGTCTAAATGGTTTTATAAAAAGGCGCTTGTGAGTTTGGAAATTTCCAACAATTGAGAAAGTTTGAGGTGTCGGTTGTGAAATTCCAACCTAAGATTTGGGAGTCTGGAGCCTGGTCGGGAGGGGACTTGTTGAGCTGGAGGAGGGGGTGATCAGTAGTGTACAGTTGGTAATATCAAGGTGGATTTTCACCAATCGACATACGTGAAGTCTCTCTAGCCACATATTCTGTTTAGATCTACTTCTTTTAAAGTGATTATGAAAAGTTCTGACTGTTATGGTCTCCAGAGTCCCAGTCTTATCAGTCTTTGCAGTCTGGTGAGCGACCCCACAGTCATTGACTGTCTTGTTTATTAAATCAACATCTCTTGAACAAATCTATAGTATTTCCATGGTCATATAGCATGAATGTGTAGTCACTGAGGGCATGCTTCCCTCATATGGTGTGCCTGTATACTCGAAAATTGAAGAAAATCAAAGTTGCCCCGACTAATACAGAAAGTAATGCTATCGCGAGTAGCCCCAACTAATATATGCAGAATAGAATATAATGCTATCACGAGTCGCTCCAACTAAAACAGAAGGTAATACTATTGCGAGTCAGCCATTTTGATAAAGAAGTTAGGCTAGCTCCCTACCCATACAAACCAATGAAAACAAGAGGGGATATGTCAATAGGAGTTAAGGTTAAGTTATGGACAAACCTATTATTCACCAGGGGTGTTTAGTTACATATAAACATTAATTGTGCTTAAGCACAATTAATTCTTAAATGTGAATTTGGCCTCCCATAGGTTCTGTTAAATACTCTATTTAAAATATGCATTGCCGTTGCTAATTCAAGTGAAGTTTCCAAATGTTGTGTATATATACTGTATGTGGGTGTACTGTCAAAATGGTATTGCATTACATCTACTTTGATAAATAATAATGTGCATAGGTGGGTTTGCGGCCAGTTTTTTAACTATATGCTAATGTTATAAATAATCATCAGCTGATCGGTATACAGGAGCCGTGAACAGGTGACTCTTCAATATTACCCGGTCACCAACAGTTATTGTCCTTATAGAGATAGTGTCATCTGTGATTGTGTACCTTTCTAAATCACCACATCCAGAACCTGAATACCTGTAAAAACAGCCATCAATGACAGCAAACCCCCCGGAACATTTAGGCACTTTGTCCTCCATTGTTTTTAATCGAGAGTGTGTGTTTGTCACTGGATCGTACCGAATAATTAATGTTTCCTCTGATGAACCTAGAAGAATGTATTTCCCAAACGGAACTGCATATTTTATAGCAAATGGTAAAGGTCTGTTGTCAGCAGAATGGCTTGTCCATTTGTTGTTTGCAGGGTCATATACAAATATGTCCATCTTGAAAGCATAGATCTTATCTCCATGGCAACAAACGGATGGGTTTACTATTGGTTCAGGCATTGATTGCATAGTTTCCCAGGAATCTGAAAAGAGGTTATCAAAACAAATAGTGATCAGTATGTTAAGGTAGCGCTTTAGCCAAATACATGGTAGCAGTAAACTGTACTTCTATTCTGAGCTCTAGATATTGTAGGCTTTAAAAAATAATGGTACAGAAGGCATTTGCGAGGGGTGCAACTGAAAAATCTGTTAAAGTCTGTTAATCCATCACATGTATTACCAAGAAGAATATAGAAAAATAGAAGGAATTTGTCCTTAATTTCACTAATAACCTCCAGTGACAAGATTCTGAGTTTTGGAAGAATTGTTGGTCACTGCGAACTGTGAAGGCCCTTCCATACAGTGTTTGGTGTATGGCATGCTGCGATGTTCGTCGACTTAGAACACACTGAATCGAGGCAATGGGTGCTTGCACATGCATGCGTTGCAGGTGAATTGTAGAACAAGGGGTACGCATCTAAGATGCTTTTGTCAAGTTTTTGGCAGTCGAACCAAACTTCTGCCAATAAGGTGCACAACTCCGGGAAAAAAAGTTGGACGGTGGTATATTATTGCAATAGACCTATATACCAAATATCAATTGAATCCGTTAATATTTCATTGAGTTATCGCACTAACGGTGATAAAATTGTGATTAAAATAGACAAACTAAGACCCATAACTCCGGAAAAAAAATTCGGACAAACCAGGTTTTCGAACTCGTCCGAGATATTGTTGCAATAGACTCATATACCAAATATTGTTTAAATCGGTTAATATTTCATTGAGTTATCGTGCTAATGATGATTACATTGCTAAAAATAGACAAACTAAGACCCATAACTCTGCGGAAAAAAATTCTGACAAACCTGGTTTTCGAACTCGTCCGAGATATTGTTGCAGGAGACTCATATACCAAATATTGTTGAAATCGGTTAATATCTCATCGAGTTATCGCGCTAACGGTGATAAAATTGCTAAAAATAGACAAACTAAGACCCATAACTCTGCGAAAAAAATTCGGACAAACCTGAATTTTGAACTCGTCCGAGATATTGTTGCAGGAGACTCATATACCAAATATTGTTGAAACTGGTTAATATTTCATCGAGTTATCGCGCTAACAGTGAGAAAATGCTAAAAATAGACAAACTAAGACCCATAATTCCGCGAAAAAATTTCTGAAAAACCTGGTTTTCAAACTCGTCCGAGATATTGTTGCAGGAGACTCATATACCAAATATTGTTGAAATCAGTTAATATTTCATCGAGTTATCGCGCTAACGGTGATAAAATTGCTAAAAATAGACAAACTAAGACCCATAACTCCGCGAAAAACATTTTGGACAAACCTGGTTTTTGAACTCGTCCGAGATATTGTTGCAGGACACTCATATACCAAATATTGTTGAAATCGGTTAATATTTCATCGAGTTATCGCGCTAACGGTGATAAAATTGCTAAAAATAGACAGACTAAGACCCATAACTCCGGAATTTTTTTTCTCGGACAAACCTGGTTTTCGAACTCGTCCGAGATATTGTTGCAAGAGTCTCATATACCAAATATTGTGTTAATTGGTTAATATTTGCGTGAGTTATTGCGCTATCGGTGAAAAACTTAACTAAAAACCATCTAAGATGGATAACTCTTGTTAAAAAGTTCGGACGTGACCCATTTTCTACAGGCAGTAAATAGTCATTGGGAGCAACTGCCATACCAAAATTTTTGGAATCCGTTCACAAATGTCAAAGTTATAAGGCATTCTTTAGGTCTGCCGCCCGCCCTCCCGCCCGCCAACCGTCCCTAGTCAAACCATAAAAATTGCCCGGTACAGTGCTGTGCGTTCTCCACATTTCAGTCTGCGGTTGTTCAGTAAATTTTACCCTTTACAATGATGGTATAGAATGAAGACACTGGAAGCACAGCAGTTTACGCTCTGGGTCCATTTTGGACTGTGATTGTGCATCGCTTCACCAATGAGCCATTTTAAACAAAAATATGTGAATAAAAAAAAACCCTGAGTTCAACTGAAACAACTGCAGAAAAAGTAACTGCAGAAAATGCCATCTCTGAAGAAAATGCCAAAGACTCATTGACATGCATATCGTTGTGGGGAAGACCTTAAACAGAAAGGCATGTTTTCAGATCGAGCAACGAACAATAACTCTAAAATACAAATAACGCTGATTATGATCAGTTGCATTCACTACATATTTCCTCATTAAATTATCTGCAACAACAAAGACAGCACTCAATATGACTTATAACTTCCTCTCGGTATTAACAAGAATACAAAACATTAGTTGTAGCACTTTGCATAAATTATCTGGCAATCACCATATTAGTGAGTGATAAAAATGTGGATGCCTCGAGAAGCAAATATGTTTTTAGGTGATTTGCTAATACGGTATCATTTGAACAAGCTGTAATTTGATATTTGATCAGTGCAGTTCCAATAACTATCTATTTATATGGAGGACCGGACACATGTAAACCTTCGGTCATGGGGGTATAATTGCATTTCACACTTTTATGACTGGTTGCTTGCTGGCAAGCATCTCATTTGGGGAATGTTCAGATAATGTTCAACAAATGGCTGCAATCATGCTTTGAGGATATGGAGGAATAAAGCTATACATGTATATATTTATAAAACTGAAAAGAAGAATCCATTCAGCAATGAAAGGTTTAAATAGGAAGATACAACGTCTACTTACTAGTTTCAAGATCAAGTTTCTCTACAGAAGACAGTATTTTACGGAATCGTCCGAACCCTCCGAAAAGATAGAGAGAGTTGTTGTACATGACCATTCCGTGATGTCGTCTGGGACCAGTCATGTGGCTGACCTTCTGCCATCGCTCCTTCAGCAGATCGAGTTTGTACAGGTCTAGCTGCCATAAGTTCTTACCAAGCTGGGACTCTCCTCCTGATATGTACATATCAGCACCTGCCAAGAGAATTGAAGATCCAATTTACATTCATTTTGAAAACCTTTGTTTTAATAATTTCTGGGGGGCCTATAAGACCAGACAAAGAATGTGAAAATAATATTTCATCAGGGAACAAGGTAGATAACTCTAAAACAAACATGAACTTGATTCTATCTTATTGCAGAATGGTATCCTACTTTATGCAAACATAAATGGCTGCAAGGTTGGTGCTGGACCAAAAGAAATTTCCTAAAGCACTAGCCAAATTGAGTTGAGGGTCTAATTGCAGAAAATTTAGGAACAATTCTCATTTGAAGATAAATGGTAAACACATAATAAATGCTTTCGACAAGACTTATTATTCCCCGACTGCGGTGGGGGATATAGAAATGTCAATCTGTCTGTCAATTCCGAAAGGTTGTCCAGGGGTTATTTTGAACAATTATCGACAAATTTTGTTTTTCGAATATGAGTTCACAAGAGGAATATGTAATACGAGTTCGCAAACAAGGCCCGGCCAGATATTTTTTACCAGAGTTACGACTCTTTGTCATTTTTTGGCGTTTAGCACCCTCAACAAGAGCACCGCCAGGCATGGCGTAATACGCCCATTTGGAAAGTAAAATAGTAAATAGTTGTCATATCTCAATTACTAACAAAGAAAATTGGCTATCAGGTACTAAACCCCAATTCGAATTTGACCTGTATTGTGAGGTCATAAACTAGAATACAAAATATGAGTCCAATAGAATAATGCAAAATATCATCTGGAAAGCAAGAATATGGAAAATTTCTAAGTCAAAAAGGCCCACAACTCCAAAAAAATCATCGGGCGAAACCCAAATTCGAACTTGACCTGTATTTTGGTATGACTGAGCCACATACCAACTTTAGTTGTGATCAAATAATCCAAACTCATGTTATCATCTGGAAACCAAAATGTTGACGTAAAAATTGAATTTTCCAAGTCGAAAAAGGCCAAAAACTCTGGCAAAAATCATCGGGCCAAACCCAAGCTCAAACTTTACCTGTATTTTAGTATGACTGAGCCACATACCAAGTTTAGATATGATAAAATTATCCAAACCCAAGTTATCCGGAAACCAAAATGTTAATGTAAAAATTGAAATTTCCAAGTGAAAAGGGCCCATAACTCTGGCAAAAATCATCGAGTCGAACTTCACCTTCACTCGTTATTATCAGGAAAGCAAAATGTTGATGGACAGACTTATTACATCATACAGACTGTTTTTTCAAATGGGTGGATAAAAACTTGTCCCAGAGTTAATTTGAATAATTATCAATAGTTTTGAAATATATTAGGTATATATGAGTTAACAATAGGAGTATCTGAAACAAGTTCACAAACAAGGTCCAGTCGGACATTTTCACCAGAGTTATGGCCCATTTGATTGTCACTTTTTGGCATGTCCCCCACGAAAAGTTGTCCAGGGGTTATTCAAACAATTATCAACAGAATTCAAAGATTTTCGGTATGTGAGTTTACAAGAGGTGTTTCTCAAACGAGTTCGCAATCTGGGCCCGGGCATATATTTTTACCAGAGTTACGGCCCTTTGATTGCATTGTTGGTGTTGCAAATTAAATTTAAGCCCTATTACTATAAACAAATATTAACCAATCTCAAACATACATGTATATTAACTGATTTCAATTATTTTTTAACATATTTTGAATACGGGAGATACCGCCATCAGTGACTGCTTGTTAGTAGTATTATTATATATCAATATGTTCCAATTACAAGTATCTGTCACCAAGGCATAAATATTATTTTGACTATTGGTGTTGGATACAAAGTGTCAGTAGTTAATCTGTCACCATTATCAGACAAAGAGGATTAACTATTAAAAATGATTGGCTGATAACGATCGGCAGATGTTTAACCCATCCCTTGGCGATAGTATATTGCTATGATCAGAATCATAATCTAGAGTTTTGATGTTGAATTATAGAGTATACTGAACATTATATACCAAAATGAAAGTGTCAATGACACTGTAGCTCAACTTAGGTAGGGGAATAATTTAATGGTTGACAGTAAATGGAGGAATAGGAAAGGTGCTAATTGAAATGTTTAAGTAATACTAGATGTACATGTCAATATCAACATACATGACAGGTTTCATAATGATCGGATCAGGGATGTGGTGATTATGGTGTGCCAAAGGATTTAGTGATGCAAAGAGTAAATTCTAAAATGGCCACCGGCAGCCATGTTTTTTTCCGAATTACCCCAAAATGACCTGTTCCCATCTACAGCCTTTACAAATCTCATAATGATCTGATCAAAGGTACGACCTGAAGCCTGTGCCAAAGGATTTAGTCATGCAAAGAGTAAAATCCAATATGGCTGCTGGTGGACATGTTTTTTAGCCAAACGACCCAAAAATCACTCGTTCCCATCTACATGTTAATATTAACATCCATGACAAATATCATGATGATCAGACGAACAGTACGACCTGTAGCCCGCGCCAATGGATTGAATTTTGAAATCCAAGATGGCCGCCGGCTGCTGGTGGACATGTTTTTTGGCCGAACGACCCCAAAATCACGGGTTCCCATCTACATGTCATTGTTAACATCCATGACAAATTTCATGAAGTCTGACCAAAGCTACAACCTGTAGCCCGCGCCAAAGGATTTAGTCATGCAAAGAGTAAAATCAAAGATGGCCGCCAGCGTCCATGTTTTTTGGCCGAATGACCCCAAAATGACTCGTTTCCCATCTACATGTCAATATCAACATTCATGACAAATTTCATAAAGATCAGACCAAAGGTACGACCTGTAGCCCGCGCCAAAGGATTTAGTCATGCAAAGAGTAAAATCCAAGATGGCTGCTGACGGCCATGTTTTTTGGCCGAACGACCCCGAAATCACTCGTTCCCATCTACATATCAATATTAACATCCATGAAAATTTCATGATGATCAGACGAACAGTAAGACCTGTAGCCCGCGCCAATGGATTGAATTTTGAAATCCAAGATGACCACCAGCGGCCATGTTTTTTGGCCAAATGACCCCAAAATGACTCGTTCCCATCTGCATGTCAATGTCAACATTCATGACAAATTTCATAAAGATCAGATCAAAGGTATGACCTGTAGCCCGCGCCAAAGGATTTAGTCATGCAAAGAGTAAAATCCAAGATGGCTTATGGCAGCCATGTTTTTTAGACGAATGACCCCAAAATCACTCGTTCCCATTTACATGTCATTGTTAACATCCATGACAAATTTCATGATGATCAGACGAACAGTACGACCTGTAGCCCGCGCCAATGGATTGAATTTTGAAATCCAAGATGGCTGCCAGCGGCCATGTTTTTTGGCCGAATGACCCCCAAAATGACTCGTTCCCATCTACATGTCAATGTCAACATTCATGACAAATTTCATAAAGGTCAGACCAAAGGTACGACCTGTAGCCCGCGCCAAAGGAAATTGTTGATGGACACACGCACACACAGACACACGCACGACAGATGCCAAACCATGGCAATAGCTCAAACTTACAAAGTAAGTTGAGCTAAAAAGTACATGTATAGACAAATGTACATAATAACACACATTATTAGATTTTATGTGTCAAAAGATTATAGGCTATGCAGCAATTCTAGACATATCTTAACTGTAAAAAGCAGTCGCAGACGGCGGTATCCCCCGCCGAATTGTGCAGTTGGGGAAGTGCATTCTCAATAATGTTTGCGTTCTCAGTATGTGCTAAACAAGAGGTGGGATTTTGTCAAAAAGCCTGGCTTGCGAACTCATTTTAGGTACTGGTCATGGGAACGAATATACCGAAAATCTTTTTAATCCGTTGACATTCGTGGAAATTAGCCCTGTGATGTCGTCCATTTGCACCAAAAAAAATAAACAAAGTCCAATAACTCTGGTTTGCGAACTCGTTCTAGATACTGGTCATGTGAACTCATATACCAAAAATCTTTTAAATCCGTTGACATTTGTGGAAATGAGCCCTGTTACAGACGTCGTCCATTTGCACACAAAAAAATAAACAAAGTCCAATATCTCTGCTGAAAATATCTGGGCGGACCTGGTTTGCGAACTCGTTCTAGATACTGGTCATGTGAACTCATATAACAAAAATCTTTGAAATCCGTTGACATTTGTGGAAATGAGCCCTGGGACGTCGTCTATTTGCTATTTGGTAAATTTGACAAAAATAATAAACAAAGTCCAATAACTCCGGTAAAAATATCCGGCCAGACCTGGCTTGCGAACTCATTCTAGGTAATGGTCAGGTGAACTCATATAACAAATATCTTTGAAATCCGTTGAGATTTGCACACCGGTAAAAATATCTGGCCAGACCTGGCTTGCGAACTCATTCTAGGTAATGGTCAGGTGAACTCATATACCACAAATCTTTGAAATCCATTTACATTTGTTCAAGTTATGACTCAAATTTGGGATGGACGGACGGACGGAACCCATTACTATATCCCCCGCAAATTTTAAATTTGGCGGGGGATAATAACACCATATACTGTATATGTTACTGCGACCTCATATAGGCCTCAGTGGAGATCACATTCAGCTATGCCATGCTGCATATGGGACCGTGAGATAAAAAACATCCTTCCCGACACCATTTGGATAGAACTCGGCATGGACATTTTTTTGAAAAACTTAGTGATATCTGGAATCATATATTTTCATCAAAATAATAAGTAACAAGGGGTACGCATCTAAGATGCTATGTCGAGTTTATTGGCAGTCAAAAAAAACTTTGGCAATAAGGCCCACACAAGGTAATATTTAATTGAGTTATCGCGCGAACAGTGAAAAAACATGCTAAAAATAGACAAACTAAGGTCCATAACTCCGGGGGAAAAATTTGGACAAACCTGGTTTTCGAACTCGTCAGAGATATTGTTGCAAGAGACTCATATATCAAATATGGTTTGAATCAGTTAATATTTGATTGAGTTATGGCGCCAACGGTGAAAAAAATGCTAAAAATAGACAAACTAAGGCATATAACTCCGGGGAAAAAATTCGGACAAACCTGGTTTTCGAACTCGTCCGAGATATTGTTGCAAGAGACTCATATATCAAATATGGTTGTAATCAGTTAATATTTCATTGAGTTATCGCGGTAACAGGTGATAAAATGGCAAAAAAGTCATCAAAGATGGATAACTCTTGTCAAAAAGTTCGGACGTGACCCATTTTCTACAGGCAGTAAATAGTCATTGGGAGCAACTCACATACCAATATTTTTTTGAATCCGTTCACAAATGTAAAAGTTATAAGGCATTCTTTAGGTCCGCCCGCCGCCAGCCCGCAGCCCACCCGCCACTCTTCAAACCATAAGTCGAGTTTTTGAAAAACTCGACTAAAAATAGACTGGAGAATAGAGTGGAAACTTCAACAATCTTGTATATAAAACAGTTCAGAAAATGGATAACTGAAATAAATTAGGTTTTCCTTTTTGATAAAACTTAACATGATATTATAAAACAACTTATATGTTAAAGAGACTGGCAACTTCAACAGTCGTGTAAACATAAAAAGCTTCGAGAAATGTAAAACTGAAATCAATTTACTTTTCCTAATGTAACTAAGACTTTTAAGCCAAGATCATAGCATGCATGGAAACAGAGTGAGCAACTGTCTCAAACATTAATGTGACTATCAATGGCTAGAAAATAACTGTCACCATTGCATCAAGTCAATCTTAATTATTTGCTTATCAATCAACTCAGATGACTAAATCTGTTACGTGTACTCACACAACACCTAAAGTTTCCATGTCTGGTATAGTGGCTGCAGAAAATAACTGTCATCAATGCATCCAGTCAATCTGAATTGTTTGCTTATCTATCAACTGAGATGACTATTTAAATCTGTTACTACCACAACACCTAAAGGGTCCAAGTCTGGTATAGTGACTGCTTGCCATTTGGTATAATAGTTGCTCCAGTAGACAAAAGTGGTATGGAATAATACTATATAATGAGTGGTTGACAGACTAATCAGGAAATAGTTAGAATATATGGAATTGTGTACTGTATCCTGCACAATGATCCAGGCTTGCATATACCGTATCAGCAATTGATAAAATAATATTTAGAATTACAGCCTGGTAAATCTCCTCTGTGCATCTAATTTCTAAATATGTCAACTCTAGCTTTATAACTGATATGTTAACATGATGTCAGTAGCGACTCTAACATCAAGACAGAGTTCACTGTCCTGAGATAATGTCAGCAGCTTAAAATGAATTACATCCAAATAGCCAAAACAAATGTTCGGTTCATGTAACAGCTTGAAGGGGAAAATGATATCTCACTTGTCACACTGAGCTACATGCATGATCCAGTACATATTTATATACAGAGAAGCATTTCCTCAGTGTAGTGAGGGTATCATTGAGACAAACAATCCTGTTCATGTGGCATTATAATTATGACACCATTGTTATTGTATTATTTTAAAGGAAGAAACAGTCCAAGCTGCAACATATATGGTACATACATATCGGGGATTCAATATAAGGAAAATTTATTTGGGAGATAACTATAACCAGCACCAATGTTTTCTACCGAACGATACTGTTTTTATCAGGACTAAAGTTTTGGCTGGACGAAAAAGCTATGTGTGATTGTGTGTTTTATAAACAAACAAGTGCAATGCCAAGAGTGGCATACACTAATGGCCTAAAATAATCTCCTCCTTAACCGCAGCAGAATTATGGGTAATTTTTCAGGATTTAGTTGGAAATATGGCTTGTTGCCATTCATGCAACTCTGGTAAAAATGAATAGACGAAACCCGAAGTAAGTCGGTATACTTTCCCCCAAACTGTGCTATCAACATTTCGAAGCACAACTGAATCCGATGATTCTTTATACCCAAGTTACAAACTAAAATGTTTGTATGGACACAAAATTCACAAATTCCAAGTTAATCAAGGGCCATAACTCTGTTAAAAATTTAATGGACGGAACCCGTAGTATGTGGTATTATTTTTCCCCCCAACTGGTAATATCACCATGCCACAGGACAATAAAATCCAATAATTAACACATAATAATAATTACAGGGTTATATGTTCCGATGGATGGACAGACATACATGTACAGACGGACGGCTATTGCCCAGAACCTCCTTTTGGGGGGGGGGGGGGGCATATGCTGGACATGATATACTGACCATTATCACTGATACACACAGCAAACCCCATATCAGCTCCAACATCAGGATAGACTTCTTCCAAATTCATCATGTTTTTAAAATCTCCAGTTTTGCTGTCAATCGACATGACCTCAGTGTTGGCAACTCGCTCAAACTCATCATCGTGATACTCCTGGTATCCACCAATACAAACCAGATCCCATGGAACATGTCTAGGTTTATCCTGTAATGTTAATTTAGATCAACTACAAATACTTGTCACGCTGAGCTACATGCATGCTCCAGTTAATATTTTTTATACAGAAAAGCATTTCCTCCATGCAGAGAGGGTATGACAAACAACCCTGTTCATGTGACATTATCATTATGACAACATTGTTATTGTATTCTATTAAAGGAAGAAGCAATCAAAGCTGCAACATATATACGGTATATGCATGTTGGGATTATCATCCTGACAATGTTCATTGATTCCTCATTGGATACTTGCTTTAATAACATAGGGGTTGATGCAAGGCAATCGCAGCTAAAGTTGGTTATCCATGAGAGCTAAAACAACCTTGTGATTCTACTGTCAGTCAGTGGATCTAATAACAAACTGCATCTCCAGTTGCTTAATTTTAGTGATCTGATGAGAAACAGATCACGGATCATAAATGGGAACAGATCCCATGCAATGATGATAATAATAAATCAATTTACATTATTCACTAATAGTAAGTTTTTTTTACACACCTGTTATTTCCTGCATCGCAGGCTGATTCATATTTTTCAAGCCATTCCGCACACATGTGTGGACAGGAAAGACATTGCAGACACAAGGCATAAATGACGTTTAACAGAATTGGAACATTAAAATAAAAGCATCTCCAAATGAAAAGATGGGCATGTAATGTGGAAAAATCTTCAGATAAAATCACAAATGAGATACTGGTTGCTGCGGGTGAGGTGTGCAATAAACACAGAATCAGTGTTTTATTGGCCGACAATTTATGGAACTCCTGTGATCGCGGAAGAATAATACAGGCTCATGCTATCGTTGACTCTAAATTGACAGCCAGTAACACAGGAGTGCGGTTCTGTTCATTCACTATTTAATTCAATTTTTACACCAATTAAATTGGCAGATTTTCTTTTCTTCATTCATTGTATTTATCAATACTCACATCGTGTTCATGTTTCCTTGTTTCAATCCACTTTCTCATCTCTGAATAGCTGCCACGGTTGCACGGATAGTCATCAATTTCATCTGTCTGGTCATTACGAAGTAAGCTACATCTGACACAATTTTTAAAAATAGTCTCAAAATCAGCACAACTTTTATTGCCTTCTTTTGTGAAGTCAGTACATTCCTGTGCTGAATTATTTACACACCACTCACTGATCATCCTGCAGATGCTAATTTCATCTTGGCAATTCAGTCTATCATCTGAGAGGTAGGACATAAGATTGCATTTGGTCAAATCCAAAAAAAGATCATTGGATGAAATGTAATCAAAGTGAAACAAAGCATATTGTTGTGCAACTTTAAAAACATCAGTGAGAAAATAAGTGTCAGAAAACTGCATTATATTGAGACAGTTCGTTTTTGAAATGCACCGGATTAAGTTATCTCTGCACATTCTCTTTACTCGTAAACACTGATAAAAACAAGCCACCTCAGTGACAGCAAACAAGTCTGTCTCTTCAATAACTCTCTCTGTTTTTTTGTACTTCATGAGTTTCAACAGAAGAGATATTTGTTCCACCTTAACATTTTCGAGAACAACGGTATTGGACACAGACTCCTGCAGTGGGGAAGAAAACATTGCTTTGAAATAGTCACTATTTTCGCTGAGGAATTTCTTCTTGGATTTTAGAATGTCTGTACCAATTCTGAGCATCACTTCACAATCCTCATCTTTGCTGCTTTCTCCAGATTTAGCACTCATTTTTATCTGAAAGAAAAAGGTAATTTCGTTGATTGTTGTTGGGGAAACACCATGTCTACATGTCTAGGAGCCAGAATATGAACATTGATATTTTTTGGATTATACATCACACATAATCTGCTTATTTCTGCTACTACAAATATATTAAGATTTGTCTGATGGGACAATGTTACAATGCTGTTTTAGCTGATATCTGAGGTATTTCTTGCCATTCTATGAAGTTTGAAAGGGCACTTTGTGTCCCCATTGAAGCAGGGCAGGATGGGGCAAAGGCGACAACAGCTGAAATCAGTTATAGATTATACTTGCCAGTCAGTAAGTAAACTTATGCAACACTAAGTACACAAATCAGAAAAATGGACATAAAAAATGGTGTACCGCCAAGTACCGCCCTCTTAATTCAAATTTGAAATGAACGAAGCTGGTGTCGTTACTTTGACAGGGAACTAATATAAACATTTGGGCTGACATGAGTTTTAGGTCATGTGTTCATAGCCAAATCCCCAGCTGAATGGCTATCTCTAAGACTGTGTCCTATTTAAAGTTGATTGCTCCCTGCTTGAATGAATGCCTGCATATCACCATTTGTATTAATTTGGCTGGTTCTTCAAGATATTACAGTGCTTGCAAAACGGATGCTCACAAATTTCCAGCACAAACTAACATTCAGTTAATGCAAATAGTTATTCAGGAACACTGCCACATCATGTTCACCAGTATAGCTTCTTACTCCCCACAAAATGGGGAATAAGAATATAGACCAGCTATCATGTGTACACATTTTTATTTAAAAAAATATATTTAAAAAAATTTAAATGTACATTTAAAAAAAACAATATTATTTTATTTTTGATTGAACTCCTAGCTCAAGTTAACAAAACAATGTTTAAAAAAATTTAAATTAAATTAAATTAAAATTTGTATTTTATAAATAAAAACATAGAATGAGAGGCCATTCACGATCAGCAGATGTTTAACCCATCCCTTGGCGATAGTAAATTACATGATCGGAATAATAAATTAGAGTTTTTATGTTGAATTATAAGAGTATAAAACAAATTATTGCAATTTATGGGTCACTCGCATATATAAGAGAATGCACTGGCACAGGATCTGTAATGCTGCACCTGCGTAGCCTTGGATTAAATGTGACAAAGTGACCCGGACATGGAATACTTGGGTTAATAAATAGAGTCCAATTTAAGTATACAATGATAGTGTATCAAATTCTACCAACAACACAGGCATCAAGATAAGCCACCTGACTGCTGACCCATTAATATCAATTATATAGCAGAACTGTCAACTAATTACTGGAATTGTTTATGCAGAACCTTGGCATCTCTATTAGACTATAACATTTATAATGACCTCAGACCAGCTGTAGAGTGATATAATCATCTGTGAAATGCAGCAAAGATTTTTTAGTCTACTGTTAATAGCATGTCATGCGTATCGTTGAATTAACTTTTCGCCTTGGAGGCCAAACTTTTCAATTTTCGACCAAGTGCGGGCAAACGGCGGGACTAACCATGACTCTCTTAAGGTAGGGTGGGTTTTTTTTTCTTTATTTTATTTTTTAAGATTAGATACCATAGCTTTATTTATCTGCACATTGGCATAAGAGACATCAGAAAATGACATAGCCATATTAATAGATAAGTAGTCCAAAGACATGGGATGGAATGGTGCTTTCCACAGAGACCACGCCCACAGCGGTAGCACCGCCCACTGGTAATAATACTTTACCCATATAAATATTGTCTGTTACGTGAGATTGACTTCTGAGGTGAACACATCAGCTGAAACACTCATGTATATTATTTGTGCAAATTTTTATCTTTTTATCTTTTAAACATTTAAAACAAAATTTATTTAAATTCAATTTTTTTAAATTTTTTTTAGATTGAATTCTGATCTGCTTTGAAAAAAAATCTCTTTTTTTTTAATTTAAATTTGTTTTTAATTAAATAACTTTTTTTTTTAAAGTTTTTAATTTTCTATTTAGATATTCAGATTGAAACTTAAAAAAATTTGTTTTATTTAATTTTTTTGTTAATTTTTATAAATGGATACAGTTCACTTGCATTTTTCAATGTAAAAGTAGGAATGCACGATTGACCGCCATCGGTTCCTAAATGAAAGTGTCAATGACACTGTAGCTCAACTTAGGTAGGGGAATAATTTAATGGTTGACAGTAAATGGAGGAATAGGAAAGGTGCTAATTGAAATGTCTAACCTGCGCCAAAGGATTTAGTGATGTAAAGAGTAAAATACAAGATGGCTGCTGGCGGCCATGTTTTTTGGCCAATTGACCCCAAAAGGACTCATTCCCATCTACGTGTCATTGTTAACATCCATGACAAATTTTATGAAGATCTGACCAAAGCTACGACCTACAAACTTCATGATGATCAGACGAACAGTACGACCTGTAGACCGCGCCAATGGATTGAATTTTGAAATCCAAAATGGCCCGCGCGAAAGGATTTAGTCATGCAAAGAGTAAAATCCAAGATGGCTGCTGGCAGCCATGTTTTTGGACAGAATGACTCCAAAATCACTCGTTCCCTTCTACATGTCATTGTTATCATCCATGACAAATTTCATGACCATCTGTCCAAAGCTACGACCTGTAGCCCGCGCCAAAGGATTTAGTCATGCAATCCAAGATGGCCGCTGGCGGCCATGTTTTTTGGCCGAACGACCCCAAAATGACTCGTTCCCATCTACATGTCAACATTCATGACAAATTTTATAAAGATTAGACCAAAGGTACAACCTGTAGCCCGCGCCAAAGGATTTAGTCATGCAAAGAGTAAAATCCAAGATGGCTGCTGGCGGCCATGTTTTTTGGCCGAACGACTCCAAAATCACTCGTTCCCATCTACATGTCAGTGTTAACATCCATGACAAATTTCATAAACTTCTGACCAACGCAACGACCTGTAGCCCGCGCCAAAGGATTTAGTCATGCAAAGAGTAAAATCCAAGATGGCTCCTGGCAACCATGTTTTTTGGCCGAATGACCCCAAAATGACTCGTTCCCATCTACATGTCAATGTCAACATTCATGACAAATTTCATAAAGATCAGACCAAAGGTACGACCTGTAGTCCGCGCCAAAGGAAATTGTTGACGGACACACGCACACACGGACGACGGACGCCAAACCATGGCAATAGCTCAAACTTACAAAAGTAAGTTGAGCTAACAATAAGGATTAACTAACAAAGGAATTGCAAAAGCTTTTAGTTTTATTGCTAAAGCTTTTATTAATTAATGGCCTCCCTTAATTAATGCCAACAACACTGGTATAATCCGATTAAAGCGGCGCTGACACAAAACTTGAGGATTTGCCATGTGGGGGATGCAAATATTGTACCCAAATACATACCAACTGGTCAAAATTTGAAGATGTTGATTATGCAGTACCATTAGCAAAAGGATCGTGTCAATTCGAATCAGAATTTGATCCAGAAGTTAATGAAAACGCTAGCCCTACAATATCAGCAATAAATAGCCCTACTAATTTTGATCAGTGGGAATACAACACCTCAAAGTGGAGTGGGATAGAACCAGAAACTGGTTGGACCCACACCCAACTTGAAATTGCTAACAAAGCACTTACGCAACCCGGAGTGCTAATTCAACAATTAACCTCCTCCGATAATTTGGCACTATCCAGCCTAGGAAGCTCAGAAGAGTTCGGAAAACCTCAAATGGCTGACCCCACCTTAGAAATACTTATTACTTTTTAAAATGGACTTCTACATAAAACCCCGAAATCCGGAGGTTCAGTTCTGGTCATACCAAGTAAATATGCTTCCGAAGTATTGGAATTAGCCCATGACATACCCGCTTCTGGCCATCAGGGTGTTGCACGTACCTTATCCCGAATAAAACAGAATTTTTGTTGGTATGGAATGTCCAAAGACGTAGAATCCTTCGTTGCAACTTGTCCTAAATGTAATCAATCTAAAAAACCAACAAAACATTCAAAATGGGATATGACCAAGTATCATGCAGGTGCCCCAATGGAAAGAGTTCATTTAGATTTTCTAGGACCATTACACACTAGTGATAAAGGGAATAAATACATTCTCATGATGATTGATCAATTTACCAAATGGGTAGAATGTATACCCCTTCCAGACCAAACAGCAGAAACAACGGCACTCATAGCAGTGAACAAATTTTTTGCAAGGTTTGGAGCCCCATTTCAAGTATTCACAGATCAAGGGTCCTGTTTTGAAAGTAAATTGTTTACAGCAATTTGTGAACTTTTCCAAATTCAAAAGTCCCGCACCACAGCTTATCGTCCAAGTTCAAATGGCCAAATTGAACGCCAAAATCGTATTCTTATGAATGCCGTCTGATGTTACGTGGATAAAAACCAAAAAGACTGGGACAAGTACGTACCCCAGCTTGCTGGAGCGTTGCGATCCTCAGTCAACCGTAACACCGGTTTTACCCCAAATAAACTCATGCTAGGTCGAGAGGTTAACCACCCTGCTGATTTAGTCTTTAATTTTAAACCCGATCAACAAAAACCAGAGCTCCCAGAGTATGTAAACAGTCTAGAAAAGGACATAAAAACATGTCATGAAATTGCACGATCAACCCTTAAAACATCCCAAGCCTTAATGAAACGCAATTATGACATACACATCTCTAAACACTTATACAATGTGGGTGACCTGGTATATCTGTTAGACACAGCAAATATCAAAGGTAAGACCAAAAAGTTGCAACCAATATGGAAAGGTCCAGGAATCATCTCTGCCAAATTCACACCATATCTTATTAAAGTAATATTCAAAAATACAATGACAGTGGTGAATCATGATTGAATAAAATTATGTAAGGATAAAATGTTACCACCTTGGTTAGTAAAATGCCAGCAGAACTTCAATAAGACTGGAGAAGTCTCCGTCAACCGAAGTAAAAATATATTCTGCATATGTAAAAAGGCATACAGGGAAAATTTATGATTCAATGTGACCACTGTTTAGACTGGTTCCATGGACATTGTGTCAACATTACTGCCAAAGAGGGAGAGAGTTTGGATACAAATAAATGCACCCAGTGTTCAGACTAATTCCTTTTCTTTACAGTCACCTTCCCTCCTAAAAATGGAAGAAACAGACTATAACGAAACCATAGCTGAGATAAATCACCTCACTAGCGACAACAATTCAGATAATGAGTTGACTTGGACTGGTGAGGCGAACAATCCAACAGAGGTGATAGCGTCGAGCTCAGTATCCGTTAGAGATTCAGAACCTGAATCGATGGATACTGAGCAAGGTAAGGCAGATGAAGAACAGGTAGAGGTGCTAGTTATTCCAAAAGATTCAGAACCTGAATCAATGGAAATTACTAGTGAAATTACCGATATTCTAAATATAAACAAAGAGGAAATCAAAGACCTGGATACCAATTCAATTTCCTCAGTAGAAGTAAGTGATACAAATAGGGCAAAAGAGGAAAATAGAGACTTGATAACCGAGTCCACTTCCTCTGTACCGGTAAGTACAGCAGAAATAGCTGACATTAATAAAGAGGAAAGTGAAGACCCAGAACTTGAGTCAACTTCCTCATGTCAGCCAAATGAAGAACAGCTTGAAAGGGAATACGCAATAGAATACTCTGTATTAACCCAAGGCCGTTTATTGGAAGACCCAGTGAAACTAATAGTTAAGCTATTGGGAACTAGCTGGGACAGTAGAAAAATGCTTTGTAGAAAAATGCAAAGCATTTTGCTCTCCCAATATCAATTGGCCCAATCCAAGCTGAAAAGCAAATGGCTGTATGACTGCCGGGTTTGCGCACATGACCACATGAGTCTGTCGCGCAAATGGATAGAAGAAAACATGGGACCCCTCCCCAAAGAACAGCGACCAGCAGCTAAAGGCTTTAGGAAAAGAGGTAAACACTCCTCTAGCCACCAGGCATCTGTTTCTAGTGACCCAACAACAGGGGCGTAGGAACCGGGGGGGCAAGGGGGGTATTTACCCCCCCAATATTTTCCAAAGGTTAGTAAAAATATTTGGCAAACTAATGAAGTATCGCTGATGATCGCAGCAATGCACACCCCCACGATACATACCCACACCATACATACCTCCATGATACATACCCACACTATACATACCCAAATGATACATACCCATACTATACATACCAACACTATACATACCCACACTATGCATACCCACATTATACATAGCCACACTATACATACCCACACTATACATACCCACACGATACATACCCACACAAGGCCTTCGATTATGAGGCGTGCGATCGCGCTCGCGCACCATAGCACGCCTGAAATTAAATCTTGGCGAGTAATTAATCACACTCCTCGGCGATATTCGGCGCACGATTGAAAAAGGGTTTATGATAACGATCAACCTTGTTTGCTGGAGAAGACTGACGGTGGCGTGTATACGACGGAAGTAATTGTTTTAAGTTTTGCGCATGCGCTAGAACATTCTTATAGTCAGATGCGTTTAGCGATGTTGTCGCATTCGTCTGTAGGTCTGCGGAATTCTCGGCTAGATATTGTTACCAACATGACATATTTAAATTAATCCCACGTACCGTGCACCCCCATCACCAACGCGACGTAATTTTGGTACCATGTGTTGCGTTCTAAAAATAAAAGTGTCAATGACACTGTAGCTCAACTTAGGTAGGGGAATAATTTAATGGTTGACAGTAAATGGAGGAATAGGAAAGGTGCTAATTGAAATGTCTAACATGCGCCAAAGGATTTAGTGATGCAAAGAGTAAAATACAAGATGGCTGCTGGTGGCCATTTTTTTTGGCCAATTGACCCCAAAAGGACTCGTTCCCATCTACGTATAATTGTTAACATCCATGACAAATTTTATGAAGATCTGACCAAAGCTACGACCTACAAATTTCATGATGATCAGACGAACAGTACGACCTGTAGACCGCGCCAATGGATTGAATTTTGAAATCCAAGATGGCCACTGGCAGCCATGTTTTTTGGCCGAATGACCCCACAATGATTCGTTCCCATCTACATGTCAATGTCAACATTCATGACAAATTTCATAAAGATTAGACCAAAGGTACAACCTGTAGCCCGCGCCAAAGGATTTAGTCAAGCAAAGAGTAAAATCCAAGATGGCTGCTGGCGGCCATGTTTTTTGGCCGAACAACTCCAAAATCACTCGTTCCCATCTACATGACAGTGTTAACATCCATGACAAATTTCATAAACTTCCGACCAAAACAACGACCTGTAGCCCGCGCCAAAGGATTTAGTCATGCAAAGAGTAAAATCCAAGATGGCTGCTGGCAGCCATGTTTTTTGGCCGAACGACTCCAAAATCACTCGTTCCCATCTACATGTCATTATTAACATCAATGACAAATTTCATGATGATCAGATGAACAGTACGACCTGTAGGCCGCGCCAATGGATTGAATCTTGAAATCCAAGATGGCTGCCAGCGGCCATGTTTTTTGGCCGAATGACCCCAAAATGACTCGTTCCCATCTACATGTCAATGTCAACATTCAAGACAAATTTCATGAAGATCAGACAAAAGGTACAACCTGTAGCCCGCGCCAAAGGAAATTGTTGACGGACACACGCACACATGGACGACGGACGCCAAACCATGGCAATAGCTCAAACTTACAAAAGTAAGTTGAGCTAAAAAGGGAATCTAATGTTAATGGAAACTATAAGTTTCAGCAAACTTCCAGAGCGTGGATAACAATCACAAAGGTCGGCCCATATACCACAAATTTCACCCTCAAAGTATCTGAGTTTCATTCACAGTCAATAAACTGTTACACCGGTACCAGTAACATCTAAGTTTACTCGCATGATTTAATTGCCATAGTTTCCCTGGTTTTGGATATCTTGTGATTATGAGGAAGTTTTGCTGAAGAGTTATTAAATGGGTACAGTTCACTTGCATTTGGGATCATCTATATGATATATATATATGAACAATATCAATCAACTCCCAATTGGTCCAATCAAGGGCGAGTGCATTCAGTTCATTGAACACGATGACAGTCGGCACATTTCAAAGATGTCCTACATGTACATGTAGTAGTGCCGCCTTTCTTGTAGAAATATACGACATCACCATAAGTTCAAAGCTGCAGTGTCGCAAATTTGTAGAATATACAATAACCCGAAGAGTAACCATGTCGCATCATCAAATGAACTGCCGACTGTCTGCAACATATTAGTAGTACGGTACCCGTAAACCGGGGTAACTTTGAACACGGGGGTAACTTTGAACGTTTTTTCAATTAAAGTTTTCAATATGTTCCGCTAAATGAAAAATATTGAAAGTAAATAGCATGTCCATTTGTTATGTTTTTATCTTTTTGTTCTGCCTTGAAATGTTTCATTTCTCATATTTTTATTTCTCATTGTGTATTATATGGCCAAAATATTCTCTTTTGCGGGAAAATTTGATTTTTGATACCTTTTTGAAAAATGTTATATCCTTGAAACTTTTATGTGGGCAGTTGATAATTAATGGCTTCTGTCACTCACCTTCCAACAATGATCTTAATGAAAGTGTCAATGACACTGTAGCTCAACTTGGAAAGGGAATAATTTAATGTATTACAGTCAATGGAGCGATTAGGAATGTGGAAAGTTGAATGTCTGTTACTAGTTTATGGACATGAAGAGAAAAGTAAAATCCAAGATGGCTGCTGGCGGCCATGTTTTCGACCGAATGACCCCAAAATGAATCGTTCCCAACTACATATCATCGTTAACATCCATGACAAATTTTATGACGATCAGACTAAAGGTATGACCTGTAGCCCGTGCTAAAGAATTTAATCATACAAAGAGTAAAATACAAAATGGCTGCTGGGGGCCATGTTTTTTGGCCAAATGACCCCAAAATTACTCGTTCCCATTTACATGTCAATATTAACATCCATGACAAATTTCATGATGATCAGACGAACAGTACGACCTGTGGCCCGTGCTAATGAATTAAATTTTGAAATCCAAGATGGCCACTGGCGGCCATGTTTTTTGTCCAAATGACCCCAAAATGACTCGTTCCCATTTACATTCCAATTTCAACAGCCATGACAAATTTTATGATGATCAGACTAAAGGTACGACCTGTAGCCCGTGCTAAAGGATTTAGTCATACAAAGAGTAAAATCCAAGATGGCTGCTGGCGGCCATGTTTTTCGACCGAATGACCCCAAAATGACTCGTTCCCATCTACATCTCATTAGTAACATTCATGACAAATTTTATGATGATCACTCTAAAGGTACGACCTGTAGCCCGTGCTAAAGGATTTAGTCATACAAAGAGTAAAATCCAAGATGGCTGCTGGCAGCCATGTTTTTCGGCCAAATGACCCCAAAATTACTCGTTCCAATCTGCATGTCAATGTTAACATCCATGACAAATTTGATGATCAGATTAAAGGTACGACCTGTAGCCCGTGCTAAAGAATTTAGTCATACAAAGAGTAAAATACAAGATGGCTGCTGGCCGCCATGTTTTTTGGCCGAATGACCCCAAAATTACTCGTTCCCATCTACATGTCAATATTAACATCCATGACAAATTTCATGATGATCAGACGAACAGTACGACCTGTGGCCCGTGCTAATGGATTGAATTTTGAAATCCAAGATGGCCACTGGCGGCCATTGTTTTTTGTCCGAATGACCCCAAAATGACTCGTTCCCATCTACATTCCAATTTCAACAGCCATGACAAATTTTATAATGGTCGGACTAAAGGTATGACCTGTAGCCCGTGCTAAAGGATTTAGTCATACAAAGAGTAAAATCAAAGATGCCTGCTGGCGGCCATGTTTTTTGACTGAACGACCCCAAAATGACTCGTTCCCATCTACATGTCATTATTAACATTCATGACAAATTTTATGATGATCAGACTAAAGGTACGACCTGTAGCCCGTGCTAAAGGATTTAGTCATACAAAGAGTAAAATCCAAGATGGCTGCTGGCGGCCATGTTTTTGGGCCAAATAACCCCAAAATTACTCGTTCCCATCTACATATCAATATTAACATCCATGACAAATTTGATGATGATCAGACTAAAGGTACAACCTGTAGCCCGTGCTAAAGAATTTAGTCATACAAAGAGTAAAATCCAAGATGGCTGCTGGCCGCCATGTTTTTTGGCCGAATGACACCAAAATTACTCGTTCCCATCTACATGTCAATATTAACATCCATGACAAATTTCATGATGATCAGACGAACAGTACGACCTGTGGCCCGTGCTAATGGATTGAATTTTGACATCCAAGATGGCCGCTGGCGGCCATGTTTTTTGTCCGAATGACCCCAAAATGACTCGTTCCCATCTACATTCCAATTTCAACAGCCATGACAAATTTTATAATGATCGGACTAAAGGTACAACCTGTAGCCCGTGCTAAAGGATTTAGTCATACAAAGAGTAAAATCAAAGATGCCTGCTGGCGGCCATGTTTTTTGGACCGAACGACCCCAAAATGACTCGTTCCCATCTATATGTCATTATCAACATTCATGACAAATTTTATGATGATCAGACTAAAGGTACGACCTGTAGCCCGTGCTAAAGGATTTAGTCATACAAAGAGTAAAATCCAAGATGGCTGCTGGCGGCCATGTTTTTGGGCCAAATAACCCCAAAATTACTCGTTCCCATCTACATATCAATATTAACATCCATGACAAATTTGATGACGATCAGACTAAAGGTACAACCTGTAGCCCGTGCTAAAGAATTTAGTCATACAAAGAGTAAAATCCAAGATGGCTGCTGGCCGCCATGTTTTTTGGCCGAATGACACCAAAATTACTCGTTCCCATCTACATGTCAATATTAACATCCATGACAAATTTCATGATGATCAGACGAACAGTACGACCTGTGGCCCGTGCTAATGGATTGAATTTTGACATCCAAGATGGCCGCTGGCGGCCATGTTTTTTGTCCGAATGACCCCAAAATGACTCGTTCCCATCTACATTCCAATTTCAACAGCCATGACAAATTTTATAATGATCGGACTAAAGGTACAACCTGTAGCCCGTGCTAAAGGATTTAGTCATACAAAGAGTAAAATCAAAGATGCCTGCTGGCGGCCATGTTTTTTTGACTGAAAGACCCCAAGATGACTCGTTCCCATCTACATGTTATTATCAACATTCATGACAAATTTTATGATGATCAGACTAAAGGTACGACCTGTAGCCCGTGCTAAAGGATTTAGTCATACAAAGAGTAAAATCCAAGATGGCTGCTGGCGGCCATGTTTTTGAGCCAAATGACCCCAAAATTACTCGTTCCCATCTACATGTCAATATTAACATCCATGACAAATTTGATGATGATCAGACTAAAGGTACGACCTCTAGCCCGTGCTAAAGAATTTAGTCATACAAAGAGTAAAATACAAGATGGCTGCTGGCCGCATGTTTTTTGGCCGAATGACCCCAAAATTACTCGTTCCCATCTACATGTCAATATTAACATCCATGACAAATTTCATGATGATCAGACGAACAGTACGACCTGTGGCCCGTGCTAATGGATTGAATTTTGAAATCCAAGATGGCCACTGGCGGCCATTGTTTTTTTTGTCCGAATGACCCCAAAATGACTCGTTCCCATCTACATTCCAATTTCAACAGCCATTACAAATTTTATGATGATCGGACTAAAGGTACGACCTGTAGCCCGTGCTAAAGGATTTAGTCATACAAAGAGTAAAATCAAAGATGCCTGCTGGCGGCCATGTTTTTTGACCGAACGACCCCAAAATGACTCGTTCCCATCTACATGTCATTATTAACATTCATGACAAATTTTATGATGATCAGACTAAAGGTACGACCTGTAGCCCGTGCTAAAGGATTTAGTCATACAAAGAGTAAAATCCAAGATGGCTGCTGGCGGCCATGTTTTTGGGCCAAATAACCCCAAAATTACTCGTTCCCATCTACATATCAATATTAACATCCATGACAAATTTGATGATGATCAGACTAAAGGTACGACCTGTAGCCCGTGCTAAAGAATTTAGTCATACAAAGAGTAAAATCCAAGATGGCTGCTGGCCGCCATGTTTTTTGGCCGAATGACACCAAAATTACTCGTTCCCATCTACATGTCAATATTAACATCCATGACAAATTTCATGATGATCAGACGAACAGTACGACCTGTGGCCCGTGCTAATGGATTGAATTTTGACATCCAAGATGGCCGCTGGCGGCCATGTTTTTTGTCCGAATGACCCCAAAATGACTCGTTCCCATCTACATTCCAATTTCAACAGCCATGACAAATTTTATAATGATCGGACTAAAGGTACAACCTGTAGCCCGTGCTAAAGGATTTAGTCATACAAAGAGTAAAATCAAAGATGCCTGCTGGCGGCCATGTTTTTTTGACTGAAAGACCCCAAGATGACTCGTTCCCATCTACATGTTATTATCAACATTCATGACAAATTTTATGATGATCAGACTAAAGGTACGACCTGTAGCCCGTGCTAAAGGATTTAGTCATACAAAGAGTAAAATCCAAGATGGCTGCTGGCGGCCATGTTTTTGGGCCAAATGACCCCAAAATTACTCGTTCCCATCTACATGTCAATATTAACATCCATGACAAATTTGATGATGATCAGACTAAAGGTACGACCTGTAGCCCGTGCTAAAGAATTTAGTCATACAAAGAGTAAAATCCAAGATGGCTGCTGGCCGCCATGTTTTTTGGCCGAATGACCCCAAAATTACTGGGTCCCATCTACATGTCAATATTAACATCCATGACAAATTTCATGATGATAAGACGAACAGTACGACCTGTGGCCCGTGCTTATGGATTGAATTTTGAAATCCAAGATGGCCGCTGGCGGCCATGTTTTTTGTCCGAATGACCCCAAAATGACTCGTTCCCATCTACATTCCAATTTCAACAGCCATGACAAATTTTATGATGATCGGACTAAAGGTACAACCTGTAGCCCGTGCTAAAGGATTTAGTCATACAAAGAGTAAAAACAAAGATGCCTGCTGGCGGCCATGTTTTTTTGACCGAACGACCCCAAAATGACTCGTTCCCATCTACATGTTATTATCAACATTCATGCCAAATTTTATGATGATCAGACTAAAGGTACGACCTGTAGCCCGTGCTAAAGGATTTAGTCATACAAAGAGTAAAATCCAAGATGGCTGCTGGCGGCCATGTTTTTGGGCCAAACGACCTCAAAATTACTCGTTCCCATCTACATGTCAATATTAACATCCACGACAAATTTCATGACGATCAGACAAATAGTACGCCCTGTAGCCCGTGCTAATGGATTGAATTTTGAAATGCAAGATGGCCACTGGCGGTTAATCATTCTGGTCTAAATGTTGATGTCAACAGCTATGACAAATTTCATAATGATCCGACCAAAGGTACGACCTGTAGACTGCATTGTTGACGCCTTACGTACACACGCACGACGGACGACAAAGCCATGGCAATAGCGCTCCAACTGTCACTAAATGTTGCTTTTTACGATATATTAACTTGTTTATAAGATATTTGCAATTTAAAAAAAATGGTGTAGTCTTTAATAGTTGGGGGTAACTTTGAATGCTGACTTCTGTATCTACTCCAGTGTATGTCCGCTGATGCAACGGTCAATGAGTCTGAAATCTGACCTAAATTTGTAATTATAAACCTGGCTATTCGTAATAATTAAGGTTTCCTGGTAAATCAATAAACATGTTTATTTGTGGTCAGATTTAATGATCTTGAATTATATTCACAATGTTCTAAGATGAATACCTTATGTGCATTGCACTGAGAGTTATATACCAACAAAGTTTTTTTTCTTTCTAAATTCCATTGTTCATAATTGTCAGGCATTGTCAGTGATTGTGCCATATTGGAACCTTGCTATTTTAGCTCAAAAATGTATACTCATTGTGGGGACACCATTCATATACAGTAAGAACCATAAGTTCAACAGCATGATAAATCAGTTGAAACATCTCGAGTATGTGTCACGAGGACAGCTTCCAAAACATAGCTTTTTACCCCTCAGTGGAAGGAGGTTTTTGCAACGAGGGACCATATATTATGTGTTTAAAGAAACAAAATTAACAAAATGTTCGTGATTGTTGTGTGCATGAAGCAATGTGCAAATCTTACCTATGGTGTAGGTAATTGGTCATAGCGTGCAAACAATACATATGCATCAAATACCATATAGTTATATGTTTATGATTTTGTGCAAGCTGTTTAATCAATGTCATCACATTGAAAAATGAGGAATACTCTTTATAATAGGTTGAAAATGATGCTTTCATATCACACATTCGCGAAAACAGACAGAGTGTTCAAAGTTACCCCAAACGTCGGGGTAACTTTGAACACCAGTTTTTTTAATATCCCTGTGTCATCAATGTGGGTACACATTAAAAAAGACCTTTGTTTTGAGAGAACTACTTCTTAATTCCCATGCTTTTGGAAGCATTCAGATCTTACATAATATTAGCTTTTTTTAAATATAGACAGAGAAACTCAAAAAAATTTCAAAGTTACCCCGGTTTACGGTACTCATATTGTCGGAATCTCTTTGATAAGCGATCAAGGATTGTTAACCCCTCAGTTGTAGATTAAACTGTAAAACAAAAACGGTATTCAATAATACCTGGTATTTACAGATGACCGAAATAACACAGATTAATCGACGATGGAGATGGTAATCGATTATCGGCTTTATCAATGGTTCATCGATTATACGATTAATCATGGCACCCCTATTAATTATTACAACATAACCTCTGATATTTCATGTGAAATCTGCAATTATGTTATATTAACGAACTACATGGAGTAAACTGCGCAACAAAAGAAACACGCTATCATTAGGCTGGAAATAATTCCGGAGCCTCGTTCTAATTCAGACACACATGATATGGAATCGAATCACGATACAATCAAGATCCGATTTACCCGGAAACCATCGCCAAACGATAGTGGCCGGTATTTAGTGAAAATAATGACAGTCATATAATAAATACATGCACAAAAGAGTAGGACTTGTCTGCATGTCTGTTCGTGATATTTCTCCCAGACCCCACCCTGGTTCGATTTTGTGTGGTGACTCTGGCCGTCTGGGTACTTTGTAACTTTGGCGGATACCACAATGGCATTAGTTTTTTTAAATTCAGGGAGTAAGATCAATCTAGGCCCGTGAACATGACATGCAGCCATGTTCCTGTTCTATATTTAGTATATGGTCTTGGGACTTGGTAACATGTCGTTGATCGAGAACATAGAGGATCTTCCACCGACCACTGCCCTGGGACATGAACTTGAATCTTGATGAAGTTGAATTTGAACTTTGAAGTCGGTACCTTTTTTTTGCCTATTTGAACATTGGTTTGAATCCGTTACATGTGTCATATATTATGTATCCACCAACTTGTCCGCGATCAAGGCAATCTCATAAACAATATTATGTCAATAAACTGAATAATGCCCTTTTTGTTCAGAGATTTTTCCGACTGCTTGTTAGCTTCCTTGTGGAAATCCCTGGTGACGTCACAAATATTGAAGGGGGAACCTGTGTTCTACTCAGATATTAGTGACGTCACAACATGAGTTGTGCAAAGTTTCTCTCAATATTTCGCGTCACCGAGGATTTCCACAAGGAAGTAAGAATGCACAGTCGAATAAATTGGAACAAAAATGATATATTGAAATAATTAAAGCTGTTTTGAGAGGTTTATATGCCAAAGACTAGTATTAGTAGTAACAGTAATAGCGATAACTGATTGGCGATTATTCGATGACTGAACTTTTGAAGACAGTGATTTTTTAGTGAAGTGAAGGGGTCCTACTAAACACGAACACAAACCACAGTCCTACTCCTACGAGTCCTAGGAATCACTGTCCATGTGATATTAAATTTGATTAAAATATAACAAATAGATCTAGATACATTACCTCCACTATACAGATAACAGGTATATATTAATATAATAACTAACTATAATATATTGATTTAATATTATTAAATAATATTTTATTCAACTAACAGTACACTAACAGTGATTCCTAGGGACTGTGCACAAACGAACATAAACGAAAACAGGTCCAAAAAGCGGAGTAGAAGGGCGAAATTTGGTTTGTGGTTGCGCGTGGGTCCATTCTATGTATATGTGGTGTTATTTCCAACTTTTACATGTATGACTTATTTTTTGAGTTATTAGCATTATATTAATACAAAACTACTAAACAACGAACACAAACGAACATAAGATTAGCGGCAGTGCAAAGGCTACCATGCAGGTGTTAATTAACAACGGCTTACTCTGTCTCCTTGTTTTTACTGCAAGATGATTGTCAATTTTATCACTGATGGCAATAAAAAGACAGGGAAACATCAGAGGTCGGCGTTCTAATGCATAGCTAACAAAACATTTGAGTGAATGTGAGTGAGTCATTGTTGTCAGTCTCTGAGATGACTATATATATTTTCTCAGTCTCGGAGATCACTCTGGTAAATGCTAGTTCTGCTTGCTTTCCTGATACACGCATACGCTATGTAACAGGCATCTTAAGGAAAATCTCAATCGTAATTAAAACAGACAGTGATCAAACTGTCAATAAGATATGGAAAAGTATTCATAGCGAGAGCGGCTTGGTAACAATAGAAAACAAAATCATTTATGACGAAATACAGACAGACATAATTGACAAATATATGTGACAACAGACGATACCTTACATCATTTATGGAAAGACTAACAACGAAAGTTTTCAATGCTAGAAAAAATTCAACAATTCCGAAATGTTGGACAAATAACAATTATGAAAGCATTAAAGGTGCGGGAGTCCTTGGCAGTGGGTATATGCTGTCAAAATATTTCCAACGGTCAAAAACCGACACAAAAAGGAAAATGTAGACAGACTTTGTCCGTATACAAATAAGAAATATCACATAAACAGTATATATGTTATTGTCATATGTTTGACCATTGTGTAAACAAAAGCATAAACAGTTACTTTCCTGGTGTTTGTTTATATTATGATGGTAAACATAAAGAGCGTTCTTTGTTGCTGAATTCCTGATATGGAACTAATAAAGAGCGTTTATATAATTTGTGTGTGATTAGCCAGTAACACTGTGCTGTCTTCTGTAACAATATCGGGCTCTTGCTTAGGTAAAATATAGTAGGTCTTTATGATAGCATGCTGTTTACACGATGAACGAAACTGTATGCGTTTTAGTGTTTTTCTGTTTACGGTGATTGGAACAAATATGAATATTTTCGACAACTAAGGCCTCCCGCGCCTTTAATAATATAATTAACCAAAAAAATGGACTGAGTTTACAGACAATTTAAATGAAAAAGTGACTGACCAAAAAAAAGGAAAGAGTGAAGGCATCAAAAACCAAGACAAAGTTAGCATATAGTATGCAAATATACATAGAGGATCTCACATGAGTTTCTATTTTATACGGAATTTATCAACCGAGTTCACTAAATTCAATTTGAGCCGAGGTTTACCGAAGCTCATCTAGAATTTAGTGGACGAGGTTGATAAATTAGGTATAAAATAGAACGAGTTTGAGATACTTTTCATCACATGGTCGTATAATCGCTTAAATTTTATCGAAAAGAACAATAATTAACAGACAGGGCGGCGTGACGTCATTGCACGCGACAATATTACACTTCTCTATTACGCTCGAATATTACATAGGAAAATAGTGCTAATCATGTGATAAAATAACATATAGACTTCTTTGATTCATATCAAATAAGTGCATTACTTGATTTAAATAATGCAACATTTTGATGGAGCCATTTTCATCCACTGACTGACTTCAAGGAGAACAAACTCTGCCCATCGTTCCGCCGGGGCTGAGTTTGCTCCCTCTAATGTAAAATAATATGTAAATATTCGATTGTATATAAAACAAACTTTGATTCTAGTACCTGAAGCTCTACTGAAAGAGCAGTGTGATGCCAGGGAAGTTAAACGAAGTCATAATAAGACAAAATAACTAAGTCAAAACAATTCAGTGACAAAGAGACAGAGTATGAGCCATAGAGATGGCGGTAGTTAATTAACACCTTTATTAACTTTGCAATACGGCTAATCTCATGTTCGTTTGTGTTCGTTGTTTAGTAGCTTTGCATTCAAATAATGCCTATAACTCGAAAAATTAGTCATCAAAGTTGGAAATAACACAACATACACATATAATGGACCCACACGCACCCACAAACCAATTTTCACCCTTCTATTCCTCTTTTTAGACCTGTGTTCGTTTATGTTCGTTTGTGTTCGTTTGTGTTCGTTGTTTAGTAGGACCGAAGTGAAGTGAGCGCTATTCTTGATTAACTTTTTAAGGTTACAATCACAGGGGCCTGTAAGGCGCTCCGCTGTCCGCCCCCTTTTGCGCTGCCCATATACGCCGCTTCTATATACGCGCGAGACCTAGTGGTTATATTGTTGAAGCCGACATTGATGGTGAGATTGATGGTGAGGACACTGATGTTGTGAGTGGATGTCGGCTGCTTCAAGTTAAGGACTTTGCTAACCCAATTTTCCCCAAATTTGATCGAGTCAAAATAAAGGTTTATGTTCACTTTTGTTAGTAATCACAGTAAACAAACACATGAATGCAACATGTTAAGAGCATTATTATTGGTGGAATATATTAGAAATACTAAATGTGAAATTTATAGAGGTTTTTAAAATCTATTTTTTCGAACCCAAAATCAATAAACACAAAGTCCATATCAAAGAAAAAAATATGGCAATGTCTACTGATCACTGTGAAGAATGATGAACAATAAAATAATATTCATATTTATCAAGCATTCTTTGATAAAATTACTAAGAACCAATTGTTTACAAAGCATTGAGTAAGTTACCTGACATCGCTTATAGTGCGGCACCTCGAAACAGTGCGCGGAACTGCGCAGAACTACGCGGAAGTGCGCGGTACAAATAAAACAGTTATTATGCACAGGGGCAGGTGGGGTTGAATTAAAACATGAACTATAGTAGTAGACAGTCTTCGGTTGCGAATTTGTAAGGTTATTTTAATGTTTTAACTCGTATTGGAGAGAGATAGTGAGTGGTAGAATCTACCGCGCGCTGTTTCATGAAGAGCTTACTGCGTGGTATCGGATTAGGGACCACACTTACACGTTTTAATTAGTAATAGTATAGCGGTAGACTGATTAGAGGTGACAGCTTAATTACTGCATGTCATTGTATAAAATATGAGAAGTTAAAATGTTGAAACAACACAACCATCAGTGATTATTGAGTGTCTGCAGGGTGTAAGTATGAAGTCAACGCTGACAATTTCATTCGATCTTCGATCTGATACAATCAATGTCTTCAACAATGTCTTTATCAGTGTTGTACCCGTGTGGCACTAACCAGCTAAACCAGGAGGTGAGACAAAATCTCAAAAGAGGCAAAGGCCTAAAATTCCTTAAAACGACATGTAGTTTGCAATAAAATCGAAAAAAATTAATTTTCGATATGCCGGTTATCATCATCATAATATGAAAATATAGTATGTGTGGAATGTGTCATGTTAAAATGAGCACCGGAGGGTCATGTTCCTATACTTTTCAGCTGTCATGAAAACGGTAGGCACTTGTATGCATGTTTTCTCCGTTACAAACCCGAAAAGGTAGCATGTGGGTACGTACAGTCCATTTAAACGTGTGGCAACAGTTTTATATTGTCACAATCAATACACAACGGTGGCTATAGTCACATGCATGCAATTTTATAAAATACTCATGATTCGAGCTGTCACTAGCCAGATGTTTAGGGTCAATGGCTACCCGTATATCTTAGGATTACCGTGCAATTAAAAATTCATTCCGAATCGAACACTCTCTATCACTCTATATGGTGTATAGACAGACGAAATGGGCCAATTTCTTATGTGGGGATATATACCTTTTTTGAAAACAAAACATGTGGAAAATATTGATGTGGCATTTGTGATATGCGACACACATACATTACAGTGGGCGTGGTAACGGAGAAAACACATTTTGGGCCTTTATGTTCCTAAATATTGCAAATCGTTGATACACACTAAAGTTTGAATTATAATTATGTGACACAAACGTGTTCGGTTGAATTTCTAACTTCGCTGGAAACATATTAACTATTATTTGAAACTACATGCAGTCCCATGTACTTTGAATGTGTATGTATTTCCAGTCAACCCATATCTTTGACCTATGCTGGTGCACAAAATATGTGCATCTAAAAATAAGACCTGCGTAATCATACCATTCAATTTTATTTGATTACATAAATATAAGAATATGTTAATATATGTCGAACAAGGAATACCTTACAATTCAAACGCCCGATGTAATATTAGCATGGACATGATGGTAACGGAGAAAAC